>CM065052.1:271857646-272380146 GCA_032883995.1 Coronaproctus castanopsis
TCTTTAACAAACATTCTTAAGATATTATTTCGAATTCACTACATTATGGCAATGTTGGTTTTTCTGGCACAGCCTGATAATTAACATCCGTAATATTAAGAAATATTAAGTTACTTCGAATATTTTGGAAAACTTTGATTAACTACGAAAAATAAATTAGAACAAAACATAATTTTGACCAATTTCATTTTTCCCCCACTCGATACACACACACACACGCTCTAGACAATTACTCGTCGCAATGTAAGCTTGTTGCGTCCATTTACTAACAAATGTAAAATATTAACAATAATCAGAAGTAATATATTATTAACAAACAAGAATAAAATAATCCGATTATTCACCTCCACTACGTTGCCAAGAGACAAAGCGAGGTATCCCTTCTGGCTGAAAGACAAATCCGAGACTATAGAATGCAATTTATATTTCTGCAATGGTCCGTTTAAATTTCGTACATCCCAAATATTTAGAGAACGATCAACAGCGCTCGTGGCTAAATACCTATACACAGTTATAAAATTGCAACATTTTAAACAATTATAAAAATACAGTTTACAGAATATTATAAATTCAAATTGCGCAAATATGTAGTAAACATATATATTTACTAGGTATAATGACGTGCTGAATCCTCAACAACCGCGATATAAAATATTAGATTATTGACAAACCGTATTTGACAATATCACAAGGTACCTTTGACTTGATTAAAAAATCTTAGTATTTCTTATTCAATAAGTGCAACTGTCATATATTTTATACGATTACTTAATGTAGATTTTATAACAATAAATTAACAGAGTGTGCTGTCTGCACTGCTACGCATTCGATTACGCAAACTGAAATCACACGAAACAAATAGTGTATACGTGCGATATCGTATAAACTATTTGGCGTTAAAAAGTAATTATAATTTATATATCGAATATATTGGAGAGTGGTGATTTTATAAATTATAAACCAAACAAAATCACAACATAGTTTAATCGCTAAAAGTTTTTATTGCAAAGCTTTTAGTGATTAAACTATGTTATGATTTTGTTTGATTTATAATAATTCAATATATATGATTAATTCAAGTTCTTCAAATAAAATATAAATAAACAAATATTTCAATACATTTTTAATGAATAAATGTAATATATTTATACATTTCCTAATCATTATAGTTGAAGTATAATAAACTATACAACCATTTATAAGGGGAGAGGGGAAACAGAATGTTAATGTAACTGGGAAATAAATTATTTCCGTTTTTAGAAACATTTCGTTCGGAATATTTTCAAGTTATACGATACAATGAAAATTTGAATTATTTTGTAGTATCAAATAAATGCGTAACCTAAGTGGTGTAAGTTTTAAGCTATTTTATTAGCTGAATCAATACACGTACTAACTTACAAAAAAAATACATTTGTAACTTGATATTATTTATATTCATAATATGATATTTGTAACTAACTCATACAAACTCCACTACAGCTAAATAAAACATTATAAAATTTTCTGAAAATAAATATTTCGCTCAATTTTAACTTAAACCTTCTTTATAAATGATCTCAAAATTATACGAACACAAATTCCGGCTAAAACAAAATATAATAAAATGTAAAATCTAATTAGGTGCAATCATTTCGGAATAATCGCGTACAAAAAAGAAAAAACTATTTATTAATACAAGTAAAACGATATATTAATAAACCCGAGTGTACGTTTCAAGCAACATCCCGTGTCTATTATCAGAACTCTTCAAAATCTAACGTTGACCAATTTGCGTAAATTCAAAATTATTTCGTTTAAAGTAAATATACTTTGCCATTTTTTTTAATGGGAAAGTTTGAGAATTATTCTATGCGAATCAAATTAAAATAGAATATTAAAACTATTTCGATAACAGTAGACTCCTCCTTTGATATACAAGTTTTCGATTACCGACGAGACATCAATTCTTTTAATAGCACCGAATAAATACGCACTCTTGGTTTGTATTTTCGCGTGTCGTAAAAAGTAAACTGTATATAATTTGCGTATTATTTCGTTATAAGCACGTCTGACCTGTAGTTAAATTACGGGATCTGAATAATACTATATGTAACAAATTTTCCAGCAGCCCGTGTCAAAGATAACGATGGATATAAATTATCGTACAAGTTTATTTTTAGCTATAGTGATACTATCAAATATAATGTGACAAGAGCAACAAAATTTTTCTCACTTATTCGTAAAAATATGACAATTTTAATATCAACAGTAACGAATGAACGTTTTTTCCTAATAGTAAACCGCTTGAAATTCTATTTGAAAAAATAATATAGACTAAGAAAATGTAATTGAATTAAGCTTGTTCATTATTACAGAAACATTGCTACTAATACTAAATACATTAATCCAACATTCCGTCTCCTTTGTGGGTTTTTTCGCGCACGTGAAAGACCCTGAACTCACTAAACCCAATACACTAAGATTTCATACCTATACGTATGACATTATTTACATTATATATATTTTTTTGGTAATTTGGCAAAAACATACCGTACATCCTCAGTGGATTGCCGTTAAAATTATAGATTTCTTTTTTCAAATGAATTTATTACAACCCGATTTATTAACTCTTTCATTCAGTCGTGCATTATCAAATTTTTACAAGAATTTATAAATTTCGGCTTCCGAAATAATTCAAATAAAATGACGACGATGAGTGAAAATGTACAGTAATATTTCGTTTATAATCGGCAACTCAATTACTCCGTATGATCCAATTTCGGTTGTTCGGCATTAGTTCTGGTTAGTTCAGTTAGGAACATAATAGTGTCTAATGTTCACATCTCAAACGCATCGATTCTCTGTTTATCCGGCTTGTGTATCTGTTCCATACAAAAATATAGTAAATATTAAGTGACTAACCTTATTTTTGTTGACTGAGTAATAGATCTATCTTTCCAGATTTTAGTTAATCTGCTCATTAGAGACTTTGCATCACTATCCTACGTTTAATTTCTTCTCCGTTTCAAGGATAGATGTTTAGTACGCGTACTTTTGTAGATCATGTAGCACATTCAGTGATATGTTGTCTTTATCTATTATCATTATTTTTGTCTTATTCTTGTAAATGAGAAATCCCGACTTTCGACTTTCTTTTTGGAATTTTTCCATCTAATCGTATTCCGGTTTCTGTTCGTGTATATAGATTGTTAATTGAACTATTATAATACTGTGTTTTTAATGACTAAATAATTTCTAATGCGTTATATAAAATTTGTAATATCGACTAAATGCCACTTATTATAAAAATATATATTAAAAGTTTATGTACCGTAGAGAACATTGTGACTGAAAAAGTTAACGTCAAGTGCAATAATAAGAAACAAATACGAACAGGAAATAATAGAAGCTAATACGAAAAGTGTATCCGGGAAATATAGCCAAAAAATGATAGACGCATGACCCGACATAAGAATATAATTTTCTTAAACTGCTTATCCGCATCTAAATAGTCAACTAATTAATGTGTTGTACATTGTGTGAGAGCACCTATTAGGGTGTATGACTTGTGAGTACCGATTGTGCAAATTACCGATAAAACATTTTACAAATATCATACTAACAGTCCTTTCGTATCAACGGAAATTGCCGATAGAGCGGTCCTATGGCACAGCATTTTTGCAAGCGGTTCCTTCGAATTTGGACTCCACATGCACACAGTACCTTTAATTGTTAAACACAAATTCTGAATTTCTTAACGGTTATGTATATAATTTTCTAAACATAAATCTTAAATAAATTTGGCTGTGTAATTTAAATGAAAAAAAAAATGGAACAATTTTCGAAAAAATATAATGCTGAATTACGCTACCCTGTTTCATTAATTACTTTCCAAATTAATATTTTCTATGTATTAAACACGAATTATATGAATTTATTTACAATGAAATAATTTTATCATTAACATCATTATTCACTTTTCAGAAAAGTAATAAAAATGTTTATCATACAATATTAATGTAACTCGCATTAGGAAATTTGCTTGAACTTTTTACTCTATTATATAACGTTGTGAAGCAGTATCCGGTTGATAGAACTCCGTTCAGTATAAAAGCTAAATCGAGTAGAATTTTGTTCCATAAATTTCCGAACTTATAATCAAACAGCTTAGTTTTAACAAAGATCAAAAGGAGACCTTTAATGTTCTTTGGAAATGATTTCGATCAGATTTTTCCATAAAATAATTCTTTCATAGATTAAAAAAAAAACAGATTTACTAACACATATGGCGCAAAATTTAAATTTTTAAGTTTTCATCGTACATTTAGATAAGTATCAAGAAAAATACGATTAAAAAAATTAGAATTTTTCACAATTTTATGGGTTATACACTCAAGGTCGAGGCCCAATATTTTAAAATTCGTGATTTTCAGAGAGGTCATTTTTAATTGCTTAATACATTACATGTAATTTTATCCCAATCGTTAGTTATTCCCGAGATAACGAATATATATATATATATATATATATATATATATATATATATATATATATATATATATACATATATATATATGTATATATATATTTATATATATATATATATATATATATATATATATATATACGCGCCAGAACGAGCAGGTTTCATTCCTGGAAAAGGTACAAGAGTACAAAAATGCAGATAATTTAACGTCACAGTATACTTCTACATCATTGACTACAGTAAAGCATTTGACGTTTAGTATGAAAATAAATTAAATTACGTCGGTGTTCCGCATCACATAATTCGTCTCTCATTAAAGCGTTATATACATCGAATAGAGGCAGAGTCAAAGTAGAAAAAACTATCAGATGATTTCAAATCAGGGAAAGGAGTACAGCAAGGATGCATATTAGGTTCAATATTATTCAATATCTACGGTGAATGGATAATGCAAACAAATTTAGAAGAATCGGAGAATGGAATAAAAATCGCAGGGAATTTAATTAATAACCTACGATATGCTGATGACACTGTTATAATCGCCTCATCGGAAGAAAAACTGAATAGCTTCCTTGAAAAATTGGAAAATTTAAGTAAAGAATTGGACTTACTGGTAAACAGAAATAAGACGAATATAATGATTATAGATAACAACAACCGGTCACAAAGCACACAAAGTCTATATTACAAGTGGTTGACAACTTCGTATATTTAGGAACAAAAGATGGAAGTTCAACAGAGGAAATCAAACAGAGAATAAATATAGCAAAACTAGCGCTATCACAACAAAAATATAGAAGAGTCATGAAATAAGTGCACCTTGTGCATTCATCGGATGCCTTCTTATATGCATCAGAATGTTGGACTCTAAAGAAGAATGATATACAACGAATTAATGCGTTTGAAATGTACTGCTGAAGGCGAATGTTAAGAGTGTCATGGCCTGCGAAAAAAACTAACTCGTCCGTACTCAAAGAAGTAAAGATGGATCACAGATTACAAGGCATAGTACAGAAACGGATAAAAACCTTTGCCGAGCATATCATACGATAAAATGGACTAGGAAAAATAATCATGACTGGTATGGTTGAAGGTCGTCGTAAAAGAGGGAGACCTCCAACGAAATATCTTGACAGAGTTAAAAAAAATTGCAAGAGCTAAATGAATAAGGGAAATAATAGATCGGACTCAATGGCGGCAAAACACGTTTAATCGTGAAAATCCATAGAACCACGATGACGATGATAATAATAATTTGATATTTTATTTATATATATATATATATATATATATATATATATATATATATATATATAATACACGAATTGATCGTTTAATAAAATAAGAATAATTATATTTTACCAACCCCGCAACAAGCAAATTTCTAAGCTTAGAACGTTTTAACGGTTAATAGGATCGAGCTGAAATTTTCATTTAGATAACAATCAAGAAAAAGATGGCGGGCAAATTTTATGGTGTGTATTCGTGGTCGTGAACCAAAATTCCTAACTGCCACACAGGCTATTTTCAATTATTTAATATATTATACGTATGCACAAAAGTTCATGCTGCCAAGATAGCCGAAAGAATTGCTCGTTTAATAAGGTAAGATAGTATATTACATGCGCATGTGTGTGTATGTATGTATGTACATTACCTTTACTATGACCAGTACAAATAACAGCATTATAGGGATTCTGAGCCATAATGGATAATCGACCCAATTTTGTATTATATTGACGAGCAAAAGCTCCAACAGACACATCTAACCAAGATAAATATCCCTCTTCACTCTACAAAAAGTTTAATTTTTTATTTAGCAGTTATAATATAATTTTAGTGAACCAAAAAAAGTTTATTATTATATTTATGATACAATTTTGAATTATTTGTAAGTAAATAAATAACGAATACACACACACACATACATATATATATATAAATTTCCATTATTTTAATCAAAAATAGTAAAAAAAATAATAACTCACAGACGTTGCAAGAAGAAAATGGTAAGGTAAAAATTCCATCCTAAGCACCTTATACAAATTTTTCAAACAATGTATCTCAATACCCATGTTATCGTAAATGTAAACCCACTTCTTCTGGGCAACAGCAAACATATTTTCCACATGTAACCATCTATAAAATTAATTAATATCAACGAGGCTTGTTAAATATTAAGTACAACTTGAAGACACGCTCGTCTAGCTCTTATACTTTCATAGTAAACGAGTATAAAAATTAGAAAATTTATATCACATCGAAAGCATACAATAATAAAGAATCAAGTTTAACAGTATTATATTTTAGCTTAAAAATTTTATTATGCGATCAGAATTATAATAAATCGCGAATATTTAGTATTAATTCGAATATCAACGATTAAATACTATAGTGATTAAATTTCTTCTGTAGAAATAAAAATATTTAAGAATAAGCGATTTTCTATGTTTATTATAATTGATATATGAATTAATGAATGTGTAAGTTTGTTGAATAAAAATTCTTAAAAAAATAATTCTAAAAAATTTAAGTTCTTAGTTTACCACGTAGTTCTTTAATTTTCTTAAAATCCATCGTCGTTATTTCGCTTTAAAATATGGTGAAAAAATTAATAAATCACCTATAAAAAATATTTTTGCCATTAAAAGCCAATGAAATGAAAAACAAAAATCACAAACAAACACAACATAGTAAAATTAATATTTATCGGCAAACACGAATCTATACTTTACTAGTTTGTAGAATATGCAGAAATTAATATAAATACATACTGAACATCAAAAACTTCTTCCATAACGTTCATTTCACAATGTAATTTCTTTGTTATCCAATCAAAAGCAGCAACGTGACCTTTCCGTCCACCCAGTAATAAATGTCGTCCATTACGAATATAATTCATCCTATACATTAATAAAAAATACATTTATGTATGCATCTAAGAAATCATCAAAATGAAAAAATAAAAACGAATACTAAATACAATCGATCAGATTTTCTTCACAATTAAAAATTTGCAACGTAAATTACTATTTTTTTTTCGTCGTGTTTCTTATAAAATCGCACACGAAAGTTAAATCCATATAATAATTAAAACATTAAATAGCAAACGTCATATTTACGTCAGAACTGTAAATTAAACTGCAATAATAAGATTAAATTAATTAAATGGCTAATTTTAAACTTAAATTTTTAAACATTTCGTTCAGCGTTATTGCCTAGCACGTCAGTTGTTTTTCTTCTCTTTCAGAAACTGTAATTAGCTCGCCATTAAAAACAATTTTGTGATGATGCTGACGAATAGTTGAAGCTATATCATTTAAAAAATGAACGTCAAAGCATTTTTATTCTTAGGTTTTTCAAAATATATCGTAAATATTCCCTATGAAATCGTCATTATGTTAATAATTTATAAATCTGTGTAATAATCACACGTACAAGAGTATGAAGATTTTCAAATGTAAAAGAAATTATATCGAATAAAATTAAAAACCACATATCCCTCGTTAAAAAAAAATAATGTAACTAATAAAAATACAACTCTCTCGTTTTGTATCTTTATATATATATATATATATATATATATATATATATATATATATATATATATATATATATATATATATGTATATGTATATATATATATGTGTGTGTATAATTATTCGTCCGCTCGAAAGTATCGTACAATGTGTGCATAGACATTTGTACCATACAACGCATACATACGGAATCCTCCGTATTAGAAGGTGTAATATGTGCAGTTACAGTGCAAGATGGAATAAAATACTTAAAAATTTATTACTGACTAAATCATTGGAAATACTAACAATTATGGGTGTATTAAAACATATATCTCGCATAATTAAGAATCTATATAACCGAAATAGACACCAGAATTATATTAGATGGAAATATGTCGTAAAAATTCCATTCACAGGAAGGTTTGCGTCAAGAATCCATACTCTTCAATCGTATCGTATCGTATCGTATGATGTTGATTTATAGATCGAGCTCTAAACGGGAAAGCCAGTCTAAACTCCCGCCGCGCAGATGATGTACATCTTCAACCGTAATCCCATTTTCCGAGTATACTTCGCATTCTTCGACGATGTGTTTTATTGTTTGCATGGGATGTTCGCAACAGCAACTAGCCGAATCAGAAATACTCCACTTCTGCAGAAGGTGACCGCATCTACCATGACCAGTTCGGATTCTGTTCAAGAGTCGCCACTCCTTTCGTCGAAGTTCCATTCCTAGAGGTTGCTCCGAAGGGTTTTCGACGAGGGATCCATTTATGAACGAGTTACGCACCGAATTCCATTCCTTGGTCCATTGTTCTTTCAAATCGAATGCAAATCGTGCTTGATCCAAAGTTGTCCATGGGGATTTCCTAGATTTTAATCTAACTTTAGGTGCTTCTCTTATAAATTTTGTAATTAGTAAATTTTCATTTTCTTTGAATTTTGCTGAGTTCTTTTTCAACGAGTCGGTTCTTCGAATATGAGGCGGTTGAATGTTCGTAAGAACTGGAAGCCATGCAGTTGGTGTGCTGCGTATCGTTGCTGAGATAATACGCATTACTTCGTTAAGCGGAACGTCCACTTTCCGCACATAACAACTGTTCATCCACACCGGCGAGCAAAATTCCGCGGCTGTATAAACTAATGATAAAGCGGATATGCTCAAAGTCTTAGCTGTTGATCCCCACGACGTACCAGCTAATCTTCTTATGATATTTACGCGTGTTCTAATTTTCTGGCTTAGGTTAGTTAGGTGTGTTTTGTACGTGAGCGAACGATCTAACGTTATTCCTAGATATTTTGGATTCTTCGTGTTATTAAGTTGCGTTCCATTTATTGTCAGATTTAGTTGTGTATTTACTAGCCTATTATTAAGGTGGAATAGGGCAACTTCAGTTTTGTTCGGATTATTTTCCTATATATGCACTTATTATGTTTAATTCCGTCTGTAACTTCCTTTGACATTCGGCAATATTGTTATCTTGCACTGCAATTACAATATCATCAGCGTATTGAAATACGGTACTATTCAGTATGTTTGGAAAATCTTGAAGATATACATTAAAAAGCAGTGGTGCCAAAATGGAACCTTGAGGTAAACCATTGTTTATTCTTCGCCATCTGCTACTTTTATCTCCGAGGAACACGCGAAAGAAACGATCAGCCAACATTCTGTTTAGTAAATTTATAATTTTGGAACAAGGTATTAATTTTGACAACTTAATCAACAAAATATGCCTCAAAACTGTATCGTATGCGGCTGTAAGGTCTAGGAAAACAACCGCTGTTTTTAGGTTTTTCTGGAAACCATTTTCGATAAATTGTGCTAATGCACCTCTTCAATATATGTGGCGAATACATAATGCGAAATGCATTGGAGGGATTTAAAGAACGAGTTAAAATACGTATAGATAAAATGTGCGCCGAGGATACCAAACTCTTTACAGCTTCTGTCAACGAAATGCGTGACCTTTTTGGACAGAGTTTGAAAAAGAATAATCGAAAATTAGGACTCCTCATTTACAAGAATAAGACGATAATAATAACAGATAAAACCAACAGATCACCGATATGCTAGATGATCTGCAAGTGGTTGATTCAAACACATACCTCGGATCATTAATAAACAACTATGGTTGAAATGAAGAAGAAATAAACGTAAGATGGTGACCGCCAAGTCTGTAACGAGCAGATTAAATAAAATCTAGGAAGATAGATCCATTATTCGGTCAACAAAATAAGGTTAATTAATCTTAATATTTTCAATTTTTTTGTATGGAGCAGAAATGTGAAATATTTTGGACATATCATTCGAAAGGATGACAATAGCCTCGAAAAATACGTATTAACCGACAGATAGGACAGATAGAAGAAAAAATGCAGAGACAGAATACCGATTCGATGGATAGACACTATTACATCCGTAACGGGACTAACCAGAACTAAAACAATGCAAAACAGTCGAAATAGTATCATATGGAGAAACGGTACATCAAGTTCATTACAAAGAGGTCACGATACTCAGTAATTGAGTTATGAAGAAGATAACTACAACCTTAACATCCTCGATTAATTAAATGTAAAAAATAATAATAAAGTTTCATTACGATAACAAGCACCATTACCATTGACACAAAGTATCGCACAGTTAGGAAAATCGACTTGTTTGAACCATCAATTTTAATTTCATTAAAACCTACAATTTTTTTCACAAACTGCGAAATTTTCTCGCCGTAATAATTTGTTATAAATTTAGCGTTCTAACCTACAATTTTTACATTACTCTGCGTATAACGTTTGGAACTAACTTGAGGAAAAACTTGATTTTCGTGACAAGCCAGGGTATATTTTTGAATTAGTGCACACTTACACAGCATACATAACAATTAATTTAAAATTTGTTGTGAGGATGTTTTCAATCTTACCAATTCAGACGTTTAAGAATTGTTATATAGAAAACAAATGAATTCAACAACACATGTAATTAAATATTTCCTGATAATGAAACTAATATTGAAAACTCATTTCTTGCATAAGTTTCATTAATGTAAAAACAACGAGATACATTAAATGTATACACGCGCATAAATACATAAATAAATATTATCAATGTGAAAAAAGTTCTCACCTATAAGGTCCAAAATTTAGATGAAGGTCAAAGTATTTAGTGGCACTTGTAATATCCACACAATTAGCCAATTTAGATTGTTTAATATGAGTTGTTTTTTCCCCTTCATCGGCAATCAAATACCTAAACATACATAAAAAATTTATTAAGAATTTTATATATTATATAAGTAAGGTAGGTTATAGAAATATCAAAAACTGATAATTTATATTTTCAACTGTTAAAGGAAACCAAATAGTTTTATTGGTGTAAAAGAATAAAGTTTATAAGATATAAATGTTAAATGAAATTAGAGAAGCATAACTACAAAGTAACAATATTGAAAAAGAAGGTAGTGAATACAACGCATAGATACATTTTGTACTACGTTATATTTCACAGATTTCATTACCAAAACTAAAAATCTAATAAATTTATTTTAAAAATTCAAACAAGATGTAATACCAAATTCTAACTTTTAATTAATGTATTTAGAAGTCTCAAACAAGATACAACACAAATCCTAATACATGACAAAACAAGGTAAATGGTTAAAGAAATGTTCATTACTAATGTGTTAAAGGGTATTTATATTAAAAATGCATACCCAGGCTCTTCTGTTAATAGTAGTTCAACTCGAGCTGATTCTTTTGCCGCCCATTCATACTTGATTTCTTTATTTTTTATTTTTTCCTTCCAAACTTTGTTTTTAACTTGAAGTTCTGGAGCACTTTCGCCTCGACAGTAAACTTTCAATTTTTTTTTATCAATTTGCAAACGTTTAAAATCATTACTTCTTTTTTTAACTGAATTAGAAGCAGGTGAATTGAAACCGGATATACGAGCGGATTCTAAATCAGCATCATCCAACACGTGAGCTTTATGAATTAGATTTTGAATGGATCGACTTTCCTGTTGTTTCTGTTTCTTTCTTTTTGCACGAATTGCTCTCGAAGATAAACTAATTTCTTTGAAGTTATTATCATTACGTTGTTCAGAAGTTAGCGAATCAACATTAACGTCATAATAACGAAGCATATTTAAAGCCTATTAGAAATAAACAAAAATAAAAATAAGCGCATACAGACATAATTAAAATAGTTTATCAGATTATATTCTTTTTTGATTTATGATGAAAAGAATGTAACCACATAAAATAATTTTTGTCAAAAATCACCACATAAATGAATATGATCCCTTGGACTAAGAATCTAAGTTATTCAATATTTGATAACTGTTTTCATGTAATGCAATAAGAAATTGCAAAAATTTCGTATGAAAACATCAATGAATAATTTATTATATTTCTTTTAACGTACAATTTTCTTTCGCCAATTAAGAATGAAAAAATCAGACCATTATTACCTGATTATTCTTTATTTAACGAATTTAGAATTTTAGAATACTGATTACAAAACACTCACGGTTATATGTTCTATCCGACCACAACAAATGCAAAATTGTAAATAAAAGTCGGTACGGCGGTAACGTAACAAAACCCGGCATTCAGTACACACTTACACAGATCACACGTTAGAGTAGTTTAACTAGTTTTCGATAAATAAATTATCGACTATTTGGATTGTTTCTAATAATCACTAATTTTCTACCAGCGCACATTTTAATTTATGAAAACAATCCATGGCCAATACTGCATAAATTACAATATTAAATTCAACAACTAATTTCGATTTACTTAAATTGTTACTATATGTTCAATATAATTGTATGCCGGGTGCATTTTATAAGTTTTATATAAGGTAAGGTAACACTACATTGACTATGAACTCTTCTTTGTTAATGAATTTTTCTTTCTTAGCTCCGAGAAACTTATTCCCAAAACCATTAATGATAATAGCATATTTTATTAATGTTCTTTAAAGTTTAAAGTAGTATTGTTTGAAATTATTTTGGCTCTTTACTAAAACGATTATTAAACTAGATTTATATTCGACTTCAGTATATGAACTACTCGATATTATTAAAAGAAGGCAAATAGAACTTTTCGGTGATGTAATGCGTGGGCCTAAAATGTAGAAGGAAACGGTGAGTTAGGTGAAGAAGATTATCTTGATTCCAGAACTTACGAACGTGGACAAGTTGCGGCGTTAAAGAACTGTTTCACACAGCACCAGATAGGAATGCGTATAAAGAATTAGTAAAATTTGTCAATAGACGAGCCTAAGATCGAGATCAGCCATGGCACTGAAGAAGAAGACGCAAATATAAATTTTTAAGTTAAAAATACTCCTTGTAGTGTATTATATATCTTTTGAAAATATAAAAATACAATTACTGAACTAAATTACTATAATTGTTTACGAGGTGCAATAATTAAATATATCGAAATTTATCAATATTAACTCCTCTCACTGTTAGTAATTTAATTATCATTATTATTGATGAACTTATTCTTGTTAGACATTCGATGATCAATAATATCTTAACCTGAATAACCGCTATTTGAACATGGCAATAACAACCACCAACTGCTTTTAAAAGTAGTTTTGCAGTTTGCATTGTACATCATTAGTGTACAACGTACTAATACTTCAGACATTGATATATTTATGATATTCTTTAACATTTAGGATACCACTGACTATCCTATTTTTTTAAAAGATATTTATAATGAAAATAGACATGTTACAAGAATATTTATTACAGAGTTTTACTAATGATAATTCCACTAAAAATTAGTACTAATCTGATATAAATTATTTTTTTATGAATATATCGTTTTTTAAACCCCAAATTCTAATTTATCATGTGCAATAAAAATACGCAAAATAATAGTTTCTTTAAAAATTTTTATACGTTACCTGTTATCTCATTTTATTATATGAATGATACAAATTCCTATTTTTACATCAACGATGAAACTACAGTGAATGGATTTTTCTGTTTTAATTTATACGAACTAAGTACGATGATTTCTTACTACTCCAATTCCTGTCAGTATTTATTGCACCTACTGCTGCTCTTTGATATGATGTACAATCATTAATATATGAAACGTAAAGTGTACCTTTACTTTTTATGCTTGATCCGCTCGAGATTTGAATACAACCATGCCAGATTATTCTGTGAGTAAATCGTGATTCAGATTTTTTTGGCGACATAAACTCACATGAATAAAAATCCAGTTAAATTATTTTTGTTCTACACTCTTGTTTATCACTTGCAACTAAATTCCTATCACAGAATTTGTATGCGCAATATTAGAAAGATTCGCAATTTATCAAATGGTTTACCATGTAATGCTAGTAATTCAAAATTTTTATTATATATTTCTCAAAGGTCACTTTATGATTGTTCCATGACGAATACATTCACGAATCACCTCGAGCGAAGTATCTGCAGTGTGTTCTGACACAGCAAATAAAATACATTCTTTGGTTTCACAATAACGGTTAAAAATTCGTTACTGTAGGGATTACGGCGTTTTTTTTTTCCCGTTTTGTAAACTAGGTTTCATCCATTTCGTCAGCCATTTATATTGGATGCTTTAGTAACGAATCAGAACAAACTGGGTTAAATAGTTTTTACAGCCTATAATAACCTGCAGGCCCTGTTCAACTCTTTTTATTCTTCGGGCCAGAATTTTACAAATACAACTAATTTTTCTATGATGCCACTGCTTTATAATTATGTTCTGACTCTCAAACCTCACGTTTGTTACAGCGCCTTCAGACATTCTTACTGGATAGAAATATTATCACTGAAGATGAATTCCACAATCACGTAAAATTTAGATTCTTTCTTACTATTGACTGAACTCACTAATTCGAATAAAGACGAGATGATGCTCACCTAAAACAGTCGAAACTAGTTAATTACTATTGCGTCCTGAATAAACAATACTTCGTATTATAAAAAATTTGGAATACACGATAACGTAAAATAATACTCCTATGACAAAATATTACATTTAGGTGTTTGTTATTATTAACTAAACCATCAATCGCCCAGTTCCACTTACAGCCTGAATGAATTAGTACAATACTCAAATCTATTTCTGAAAAAAAAAAACATCCAAAATAATTTTTAATAAGACGATTTTTTTCTCGTTTTGATTATTAATTATCGAACTAATCAATGATATAAACAAAATTTTTCAATCTAAATTAGCCTATGATTAGTCATAAGGCGCAGATAATTTTTGATACTTGTTTAAATTTAGAAGATACAAAATAAAAATGTCCCTGGAACACGAATTGTTCGCTAAAAAAGCAATAGATAAATAGTAATAACTATTTATGGCCTTAATAACCACTATGAAGCAGTAATATAAAACATTGTGTAGCACGTGAAAATCAAAAATGAGTAAACTAACGGCGGATAACTTCCCACATCATTATAAAAAATATATTATTTAGTGAAAAACTGTTGAAACTTCTTACATCTGAAAATTAAATCAATGTTATAATCTATTACTATAGATTAGCTTGTATTTAACCCTTACCTGTCATATATATTCCTTTCTGATTAGCCAAGTCGGTCGAGATAAAATCAAGCGTACCGAAGACTTGGAGTTCGAATCGCATCGATGTCGGGTATAACAATTATTTAATCTAGCTCGTTATATCTAACATAGCTAACCAATAACATAATAATAACATACCACTTTTATTTTCAATGTAATATTTAGTTATTTCAGTTCCACTGCTTCGCTTTTACAACACTTGTACTTCTACAGTCAGCCAGCTTATCCACTTCAGGCGTAATTTCAGCTATATTTTCACACCAATTCTTAAAAAAAAAAAAAACTGCCAATACTATACTTTGGTTGCTTTTGTGTACGCGTTCGAGTGACAGATGATATAACAATTTTTTTGAGATTAACGTTGTTCCAGGAGCTCCTTCTTCCTTGCCTTGGTGTTTCATTAACAGTTATTTTGGTTAGTTCCCACAGATTTCAATCGACACTTCATGAGTTTTTATTTGCGTACGTTCACCACTTTTAATTTTTAAAAAATCCTCGCGAATATTTAAAACAGCGACGAAAATTTCATGAATATTTGTTAAGACATATTAAAATAATAAATAATTATAAATTTCTTGAATAGTAGTTGTTTCCAAATAATGTAAACATAATTTGTATACAAGCGACGGTCAAAAAGAGTCATGTTATTAATTAATCATGAAAGATTTAACTTCATCACGCGCGTTTTTGTAAATTATCTCAAAATACATTACATCACTGAATGTTTATAAATTATCTCAAAATACATTGTCACTGAAAATGTGATAATAGCTTACTTTAAAAACTGTCACTTTATGCAAATGGCGCGTACGACAAAAATATAAAATTTATTATATATATATTTTTAAGTTAAATACTCTCAACCAAAAAAGGGAAACAACTTTACCCTTTAAATTTATTTAAACAGCCTGATTATAAACAACAATATCGCTGAATCAACAAAAATCTCTTGCAACATATGAAACTCAGAAAATAAACATCATGTGAGACACATTAGTATTAACAAATTATTGAACATTAGTAAATGATGACCAGTTGAATACAGTTACAAATATGTTTTAAAAACACACGAACGTATATTTTCAGTTTTTTTATTACATAAAAAATGTAACGGTACTTAAAAATTGACACAAAAAATGTCTTATAATCGTCAAACGTATTCGAGAATTCGTATCAGTTGAAAGATATTTAATTGCAAAAAACTAACCATACATATTTAAAGATGTTAAATACCTGACAAAATTGTTCATGGACTTTTACGTTGAATGATGACATAAATTATCGTTACGTTAGTTACCTTCGAATTTTTCTAACAGATTGTTCAAATGCGTTACTTTACTATTAAACATCGATAGAACAAGAGATTTATATTTTATGACTTACAAAAAAAAAAAAAACTGCTCAAAACAGAAGTCCTCGAAAGATAAACACGAACCGTTTAAAATACGAAAGAATTTATAAAACAGAAAATAATTACTGAATTATAAGAATGTGTCACCTTTATCAATTATATATCATTTTTTTAACAACTAAATCATTTCAGAAACAATTAACTTTTACATATTAAAGTAACTCTAGGTAAATAATATACCTATATAAATAAACGAAAAATTAAAAGGAATCTATGAAGAAGGTTAAAAAAAGCGTAACATTGCATTTTTATTACGACTTCTAAATAAAACAAAATCTATATCGTAAAATATACCGATAATACCAAATACACGAATTTACGTCCTCAAAAACAGAATAACGAAAATGATATAAAATCAATAATTCAATAAATTTAAGATGTTAGAACATTTTAAAATCAGACTTTTAAAGAAACTGCTCAAAAAAAAAACAAAACAAAAACTGATTAAATGAAAAACAGATTATGAGTTGCAAAATACGATATTAATCCAATTACTTTAGCCAACATACGGATAAGATACCGAATATATTGATCTTAAATTAATAGTAAAAATATTTCAAACTTGTTAATAAAATTTCTTTTACTTTTAGCTCACTTATATATGTTACTCCATTACTTTGAAAATTAAAAACCATAATTAAAAGAGAATTACACCTTTATAAAATTTATGCGTGACGTTTTATATCCGTGTATGCATAACTTTCAAAAATAAACGAGAATTTAAATGTCATAAACTTCTATTTAAAAGTATCTAAAAATGCATTCCCCGATCGATGACATTGTTCGTAGCATTTTTCAAAACCGGATAGACCACTATCGTAATAGGGATCGCGAATTATAGTATCACCTTGCGGATCATATGAACCCAATAAAACAATTTTAGCTTTACTGTTTTTAGGAGCTTTCGATTTTAGATCTTTAATATTACTCTCATCCATACCGAAAATATAGTCGAATTTATTAAAATCATCTTTCGTTATCTGCCGTACTGTGTGGTTTGTATCTATACCGTGGGAAGCTAAAACTCTAGCAGATCTAGAATCCATCGATTCTCCTACATGCCAAGAACCAGTTCCAGCACTATCTATTATCCAATCATTTTCTATATTCCTTAATTTTACAAGATGACGGAATACCGCTGCCGCGATTGGAGAACGACATATGTTTCCAAGGCAAACAAATAAAACTGATTTTTCGCTCATCTGTAATAAAAACGATGATATACTAAACATACGTGCGATATTTTAAATTCTTTCATGAATTTAAATAAATATTCTTCACATATACACTTGTACATAATATATCCCAATTATTTATTAAATATCGTACTTACTCTTGCATTAAAAACAAATTTTAGATGTTAAATACAGGTATTTTCGATAGGGTCCTTGTTTCTATTACACACGCACACATGTTTTTCATAACTGATATAGAGTTATAAGAATAAAATCAGAATGGAACTTATAACGAATTCGATACGTAATCAACCAGCTTTCTTTTCTTAATTTGAACAATTACTGGTTCAGGAAAATGAAATAAACTTCAGTTAACGAACTGTTTAATTGGCCCTTTCAGTCAGTATGTCCATTATATGGTAAATGAAATTTTATTTCTAACAAAATTGTTTATTTTCTGATTGACATAAACATATTGAAAATTATCTAGTCATTTATAACAAGCAGTATCGTATTAACACCTTGTATAAATTTTATTATTTTGTGTCGAAATTTCATTTGACTGAAAAAGGTTAATATAATAAATAATAATTTTTATACTTATATATGGTTAATCTCGTTAAAGATGTAATCGATTTTTAAAGAAAAATTAAAAAAAAAACGATAATAGAATTTTTCCAAAAATATCTATAATTTGCAGCATCATTGCTACAAAATATGAAAACTGTGCATATTTATGTTAAGTAATTTGTAAATGCAAAAATCCTTTGTTTTACTCTTTTCTTAATTTAGTGATTTAGAACTACACAGCTGAAATAGAAGCAAGTCACCGATTAAAAAAGATATATTCCCTTCCGAAAGTTTTTTCCAATTTAAAATTATATAAAACCACAAAAGACAATTTTTCAGATACCTACAAATATTAAATGAAATAGTAATTTTCATGTGAAATATATAATAATCGAATGATCTGTATAACGTATTATCTTCACTGGTAGACGCTGGAAACAAGAGATAAAACACAAAATTACTATAATTTACTAAGGTAGTTCCATAAACGGTTCAATTTTATCCAGTTCATTAGGTTTAGTAGCGAGTACTACAGTATTGTTAAGTTCACATCAATATTACAGTAATAAACGTCTACACACTATTGCTTTATATAGATATCTATTAGACGTAAAAAATAAATTAAAATGATTCGAATTTTTATATCTTTGATAGTATAATGAATTTCTTATTAAAACCCAATTTAATTAATTTATTCACAAAGAGTAATCTCTATTTTTTTATCTTCGACATTACATAGATTATGTAACGGTTTCATAGAACTTTTACTGCAAAATATTACTCGTATTTATATTTTAAACGTATTCTAAAATTAAAAACAGTGACAGAAAACATTATTTCTATTTTGATTGAATTTTTATGAAAATCATATTCATTTAAACAATTTTTTATAGAGATTTAGGAAAGATTATACAATTCGTCGAAGGATCTTTGTGTTTAATACATATTTGAAATTATTGGCAAGTACACAATGTACTTTTTCTATTTAATTATATGCAATAAAATGGTGGAATTACTTTATAGCGAAACATATATGAATAATTACTATCACATACACACGCACGATATATATAACCAATTACATGTTTTATTAATTCATTAAATACGAGACGAATAATTTCTCACACCCCCTTCGTAACAAAATAATCATAAAATAAGTTTTGCCCATCATCATAAATTTCGTGCTACTGAACCCGTTTTTCATTTCTATCAAATTTTTATCCATGCACCATGCCTATCTAAAACTAAAAGTCGTCAACCGTACATTTAAAATCTCAAAATAATATGGCATACGAACTAAAATTTTAAATCAACTGCGAATAACCTTTAAAAACTAAAAATACACTTTTTGTTTTAAACAATAAAATAGTTAATTTTTTTTATAAATTTAACAAATCAATAAGTTTACATTTAATGGTAATAAAAAATTAAACGCATTTGTAAATTCTTTATTACGTTGACAAATTATTAAGTTTAATAATTACACAAAAAATATAATAAACACAAATTATTTTGTAACTATTGATTTTCAAATTGTCGTACATCTGTTCTAGAATATAGTGAAAATTATTAAAATGTAAATTAAATGTATATTGAATATTCATTTGTTGTATAATGTACAAAAAAAAAACCCGGAATGATAAAATACTATCATCTGACATCGTATTTTCAATTTAATTACGTTACATAGGTTTAATATGGAGTATGTCTAAACCCACGGCCAGTACCTCCACGCTTGCTACCTACTGCAGGCGTTTTAGCACGTCCGCGACCTGTAAGAGGTACGGCTGGTGGCGGGGGCGGCGGAGCGGCAACAGGAGGATATGCAGCTTCATAACCATACGAACTGTAATCATAACCATAACCATAAGGATCCGCGCCGTAATAATCTCCATAACCATATCCTGCCCCATAACCATAATAATCGCCGTAACCATAATAACCACCATAATCAGGTACGGGATAGCCTGGCATAGCTGGATAACCACCTCTAGCTAAAGGTCCGGCACCACGAATAACACCGCGACCACGACCTCTGCCTCGTCCACCAAGAAGAAATGCGTCATTTGGTTTTGTAGTGGCCTTCTTAACGTCTACAGCTTTCCCTTTAATTATCTGTTTAGGGTTCTTAATAATCTCGTGAACTATTTGATCTGACTCAAAAGAAATAAAACAAAAACCTTTACGCATGCTTTTAACTTTGTCATATGGCATTTCAGTATTTGTTATAGTACCGTATTGAGAAAAATGATTTTTTATATCATCATCCGTCATTTCAGTAGTCAAACCCCCAACAAAGATTTTTCCCGGTCTTAGTTTCGCTTTTTTCGGATCAACTTTTTTATTATTGATCACGTGTTCACCAGCTTCAAAAACCTTATCAACACTTTCAGCAAATTTAAACATTACAAACGAGAATCCTCTGGATCTACCTGTATTAGAATCAGTTTTTATATTGACACTTTCGACTTCGCCAAATTTCTGAAAATAATCACGTAAATCTTTTTCAGTTGTTTCCCAGCTTAATCCGCCGACAAACAACTTACGTTCTTCATCTTTTAACTTAGAATTCATTTCAGATCCATTTAATTGATCACCTAATTCATCTCCGTTCATCATTTCGTAATCTTGATTATCTGCCATATTTAGAGTACGTTAAAATTATTAAATTTTGATAATTACTTTCAGTTTATTGATAAAATTGAATCTTCAGGTTATAGATAATGATGTTAAATATTCTTCAGTTATACCTTAATAAAAACAAATTAAAATATTAATAGAATTTTTTGTAAATATAAAAATCACAATTTAATTTAGATATTATTAAAAATAACAATTTTTAAATTTGATAAAACACAATTTAAATTTCTAAAATAAGTACATAAAAATTGTCAAATAAAACTGTACATTATGTAATATACAAATTATTACAGTTCTCTTCAAGCAAATTACTTCAACTACTCACCGAGTTAATACTTCAATCATTAAACTGTGCTTTATGTACTCTAAAAGAACGTTTTTATCATTTGCTAGATTAGATTTCTCTTCAAGAAAACTACTTAAATGCTCACTTAATTCAATCCGCCTCTCGTAAAAAAACTACAGTATTGCTATTATAATTTGATGAAGCCATATTAATGGAAACGGCATAATTTAAACAAACCAAAAAAATTGTACTTAGAAAAGGCACACAACATTTAGTGACTTTTATTTTCATACAAAAATATGGAAATAAATTATTACAATGTAAATTCACATGCGCGTTTGATGCGATGAAATTTAAAACTTAAGTTTACTGTATATTTCAATCAGCCATATCTAGAAATTAATAAATTTTCAAAATGTATGTAGTTTTATGCAAAAACTTACCACTGTTCTCAAAATTTCTTTTTAAATATAAAAATTGTCAAACACGAAAACGAAAATCAACTGACTGAACAATCTACAACACAACAAAACAAAATGGCGACTTTAGATTACGTTTATGGAACAAAAGAATAGTGTTCCAATTACTTACCAACGACTAGTAATAAAAGTCTATAGTGATAAAATATTTTTAAAAATAAATATTTTTATACATAATGTATGTTTTAAAAATATGTAGCACTAGTACGATTATAAAATTATAAATATAAAATTTTATGCGTGCAATATAAAATTTCATTCAAATTGTGAAACCGTACAAAAAAAACCGTATATTAAAAATATAAATGTGATTCTGTTGTGTTAATTAAAATTACTACTTCAGTATTTTTAGTGTCATTTTAATTTACTACAAAATATATTATAATTTTTAACCTTAAATCTGATAAAGTTCCCTTAAATATTCTTATTGGCTACATGAAAAAATTCACTGCTGTTTTCATCATGTATTCAAAGCTTTAATTATTATGTAACTCTTCAAATTATTTCTATTAATTTCGTTATTTAATCAAACAGATATTTATGTGTTGCCCTTTTATTTTGTATACATTTTACTATCTCATTAATCATTGAAACATTTGTTCGTTTTTTCACCTAATTTTTTACTTTTCTTTGTCTTCGCAGAATGAGTATTTAATTAGCTGCAAGTAACATCTTCATTTTCCAATTTACCTTAATTTTTGTACTGCCCAACTTTTTCCTTTCACTTTATTATTTAGGCTTCTCGCTTATTCAGTATTACAATTTACAATCCACATGTGCAATCTGCAATACAATAGTCAAGTAGTCTTTTAACACAACCATACTTTGCTATTTAATATTATGTATTTCTATATAAAAGGACTTTTTCTTAGGGTGATAATCACTTTATTCTATCTATACTTTTTCCATTTACTATCATCATTAACCATACTAACACATTAATTACGTTAGTTGTTCAGCATACAATTTTATTAATTGTAGTATCTTATCCTTGTTGTGTACGGTTTTGATATGAATATTTTTATCTTAACTTTATTTTCACATTTTTTTTTTAATAATTTTTGTATATTTTCCGTTAAGATTACTTCATTAGTCGTCTAATCTTCAATGTCAGAACTTTCAAATGTGAGGGTACACTAAACCTTACTATATTCAGGCATCAAGAAATAAACTTAATATCCCAGTTCAGAAAATGAATTAGTTCATACAAAGAAACAGTGCTCTGACACCTAACAATAAGCGGCTGATATAAAGCAGCTATTGGACCAATCTGCTGAACTGTGAGGTTGTGCTAAAGATACAAATATTAGAATAATATAAACATCTCAAAATAAAATCTTAAGGAAAATGACGAATGCAATCTGGTACATAAGCACCATAATTCTGCACGAAGATCTAAATATACCGTACGTATATGATAGCACCATAATTCTGCTCGAAGATCTAAATATACCGTACGTATATGATGTTAAGAAGCAGTGTACTCAAAGACATGCATGTAAACTGGGTCATCCCAACAGCTTGACAAAACACGTTGGACACTTCAGTTCAAATGACGCGAGAAGATTAAAATACAGTAAATGAGTAAACCACTGGCCGAGTTTAAGGTAACAGTTATTGGTAGATTACTTGGTTCTTCTTCCCCTTATAACAGATAACAAACATCAAAAATAGCGCCAAATGACCACGCTGGCCAGATTGTTAATAAAATAAAAGATA
The DNA here is from genome assembly GCA_032883995.1 of Coronaproctus castanopsis. Taxonomy (NCBI): domain Eukaryota; kingdom Metazoa; phylum Arthropoda; class Insecta; order Hemiptera; family Monophlebidae; genus Coronaproctus; species Coronaproctus castanopsis. The sequence continues at coordinate 271,881,508 of CM065052.1, forward strand.
AGAACGAATTTGTGTACTAATTATATAAAATAGCAATACCACATTACTCAATAAAAATTTTAATGCTTGTAATACAAATGTCTACGTACTAAAGCACAATATGCATATTTTATTTGAGTCCCCATGATTTATCTATGTATTTATTTTCTCACTTTTCGTATTATTTCAATGTACCACATTAGTTTTCATTTTATTTTTATTCTGAACACGTTACTGTAGCGATACCAATATTCAAGAACCCAATAATATTCAATAACAGATAAATTCAAAATAATAAAAAAATAGAAACTTTAAAATTCATTATCATACATTTAATTGTCGCTGTTGCTAGTTAAGAGTAAAATAAAATCTGACGTTTCTTAAATGCGTATTCATTCCACAATAAAAGATTTTTTCCAAAAAAACATTAATGACAGGAACCCTACAATAAAATTATCAGTTATAATTAATAAACTTTTCAAAAATAATTATTTGTTCAGAGTAATGTGTGTCTACTGTTTACGCTTTGATACAGAATTAATCATAAAAATATCCTGCTACTAGCCTTTATTTTGTCATTTAAAATTGCAATTTTGCAGTTAAGAAAATTAGTCAAGAGTAAATTTAAAATCTTGTACTCAATTTTATATATGTACTTTAACAAGTGTATTTCAATATCAGAGACAAGTTAAAAGATTCATGATCTAATTATATACGCGATAAAGATGAAAATCAAATCAAATTTTAAGTTACATATTAGTAGATATTTTTAAATTTAAGCTGCGCAACGAAGTGATATAGTTTACTCCTATTCATAAATCAACGGGAAAAAGCATTCATGGGGAGAATTTGAAAACCAGATTTACGATATTTGATAGTCAATACAATACACACCGATATGTGTAGCGTTTTCAACATTTCGAATTTAACTTCATTGGTTTCATCATATTTTATTATTGTATTATATATATATATACATATTTATATCCCTTAATCTTTCGATTATGCACTTTCAACACTTTGCACTTCTCTACACTTGTATCCTCTATTACCTGGATAATGAATTTTTGCGTTGTCTTCTTCTTGTTATTTTGCCATTTACTGAACCATCTATTATTGTTGTCAGATATTCGTTATCTTTTAAAACATGTGCTATCTACTCACACCTCACATGATGTTTACTCAGTATTTTCTTTAGTGATATATTTGGAGTACTTGCATATTTTTTATTCTGTATATGCAGTTAATTTTTGTATTTTTCTATAACATCATATTTTGAACGACTCCAGTTGTTTTTGGCTTCCTTTATTTATGGTAATTTTCTGAACCATACACGCTTCAAACGTAGACCTTTGTAAATCTTTTTCTTAGCTCTACACTAACATTTTTGGATATTACTAGTGATTTATTTTAAATAAAAGCGGCCTTCACCTGCATTATTCTACACCGTATTTTCTGATCGTATATTCTATCATCTGTTATTAATTGAACCAAAGAATCTGTTTTTTTTTTTTACATATTTTAGTCCTTCATTATCTAATTTCATTTTTATTTCATTATCTTCCATTTTACTGCACCTCATGACCAGTTTTTTCTTGTTTATCGACATATTATAGCGTTTCATTAGTCTAGTAGTTTCAACAACGCGTCTGGCACGGCTTTTTCACTTTCCGCCATTTCAGCGATGTCAACAAGTCTGAACGATTTTATGTTTTCTGCCTATTTTAATTACGTTGTTACTAATTTATTTCTATTCTTTGAACGCCTATTCTATTTATATATAAAAAGTTGCAGTGATAAACTACGACCTTGTCTTATACATTTTCTGAGTTTGTACATGGGATCATTGATTTTTGCGCTTTGTATAGTTCTTTTTTTTCTTCTATCTTTAAGGTCAATATTTATACTTGTTATAGGTTCATCCAAAATATTCCAATCGCATTTATGAAATACATTCTCTAAATTTATCATTGCGATGTATTAATTGGTTTACTTCCATCAGCAGTCCTAAAATGACCTCACTTGTTTCTCTTCGTGATCTAAAATTATATTGCTCTTCGTTTAGTTCGTTTTCTATTTTGCTATTATTAACTTTGTTTTTGAGTAGTGTTACAGTAAGCTATCTTATCAATCGATGTTTTCACTCTTTTTCTTGTATATATGGGCATTAGTAATTAAACCCAGGTTAGTAATAAATGGATATGTCTCATTAAATATTTATACTACAGGCTAATATGTAATCAAATCTGATCATATATACGCTATTGTTTTGTGAGATGAGCAGGTATCTGACATTAGTTGGGAAAGGGATTCCTTTACTTACAATACATGACAGGAATTTTGACTAACACCATTCTATAATAACTGCAGCTGAAAAATAGATGGTTTCCAATGGTGATCTTATTTCCATCGCAAGGATGGGTACAGAATGGCGAAGGAGCTAATTTGTGTGTAAATAGAACGTATGGAATGTTGTTGAACGAAAGTCTATTTCCTATGTTGGTTGGAAGATTGAAGAACCAAGGAGTTACTGGAATTGAAGGTTGAAATCCTGAATTATTTGGCTGAATAGCAATACTTCCAAACGCGGTTCCAAAATTCCTTGTGTGAAAACTTTATCTCAGGTAAAATGTCCCTAACCGGTGTATTGAAATAGAATTTGTCATTCTCGGGGGCGCTTCTAGAAATATTGTCTCCAGTGGATACCCGAGTGGCTGGGAATCCAGATAAATTTTACACTAACACATTTCAGTGATAGATCGTAAATATTTCTTAGAATATCGTAGATTGATGTAAAACAGCGGCTATTAATGAGGAACTTGAAATAACTTTGAGAGCGATACATGAATTCGTAAAAATTACATTTTTAATTATATTTACAGAAGCGTAAAAGCGAATGAGGATAGGAAGCAGTCAGATGTAAATATTGAAGAAAATTTAGGTAGTAAGGTTTTGTAACGTTCAAGGAAGGAATAATAAATGCGAAACCAACTACATCGGGAGATTTCGAGCCATCAGTATAAATATGTATATGATCTTGCCAATGGATCTGAAGAAGCGTATCAAAATGGATAATTTGTGTGCAGTCATTAAAGGTATCGAAGTCTATAGATATGTGTAAATAATTAATTTCGAATGGTAACTGAAAATAAATCGATAGAAAATGGAGAATTGTACTATTTTTATAGTTAAAAAGTGTTTGGCACCTGTACGAAGAAGAGGACGTTTTATGGACGAAAATCTCCATTTCTGCGATAACTGAAGGAAGGTTATGAATATTTGAAAACACTAAATTTAAGCATATGCTTATCACATTTGTATATGATAAGCATAGAAATGGGATCACCTCTCTAGCTTTTGTAGGACAAAACTTTAAGAATATACAATCTTTTGAAATTTTTTTAAAATAACATTCGGATGTGATCCGACCAAAAAGACAGTTTATTATCAATTACAACACCTAGATATCCATAAGAAGTAGTTTGATCGGAATATTATCTATACGAATACCTAAATGATGCGCATCCAGTTGTCGATAGGTGAAAATAGAATACACATTTATCAGATGATATGCTCAGATTCGTTTGTAACATGGACACGTTATTTAATAACTGAAAGTAATTGGTTTATATTTAAATTAACTTCTCCCAAAGAATAAAAACACTATCATTAGAAACATGAACCCAAGGAAAGCACCTGGGTATGATCTCTTAACACCTAAACTACTGAAGGAATTGCCGCGTAAAGGGATAGTAATATTAACGTACATTTTCAATGCAATTGTAAGGCTCGCATATTTTAGGAACACTAACAGCAACGTTTGCGGATGATACAGCTATATTATGAAATAACCATTGTCCTATTAAATGCAACCATTGTCTGCAAAATTAAATTAATGAAATATCTGTCGGGTGTAAACAATGGTGAATTAATATAAATGAAAACAAAACATAACGTATATACCAAGAGATATAACAATAAATAACACAACCATACCAGCTGTGGGAAACGTTGTATATCTGAGTTTATATCTAGACAGAAGACTGATATGGCGAACACATATCCAAACCAAAAGAAAAGAGCTTGGAATAAAGACGCGACAGATTCTCTGGCTAATAAGCTGTACCTCCAAATTGTCCCTGAATAACAAACTATTAATATGCAAACAAATACTGGCACCTATTTGGAGGTATGGTTGTCAATTATGGGGCTGTTTGAAGATAAAATCCAAGGAAAAAGAATCCGTGGAAGACTGAGAAATACGTTTGTAACAACTTTACTAGAAGACACCGGGTTAGAAAATTACACCGAATAAAAAAGAACTGCAGAAAAACCGGGAATGTTGGAGAACTATTGTCATGGCGTTGGACCAGTCTTAGGACTGCACTAAAATGATGATGAGTGCAAAAAGCAATATTGCGATAATACAGTATTACCAAAATAAAACATTATGAATGATGGCAAATGATTCATGGTACGTAAGGAACAAAACCTTTCACCGCGATGCGAACATAAAGTACGTATCAGAAGTGATAGGCGAAAAGAGAGCTTCATAATTACCCGAATTCGACAGCAATCAATTTACTCGATAAGCTCAGAAATACGTCGATTACATAGACAGAAACCGCTAGATTTAATTATAAATAATTATAATTAAGTCGTAATTTTATGGACACGTCTTCATTGGAAAATGCGTCATTCATGTAATTTTCCGATATACTATCTACAGATAGCTAAGCAGCTAGGAAATATCATTATACATGGACCTACGATATCTTTTGTAGAGTTCTTGTGTGAAGATTCGATCTAATAGTTTCACTAATACCCAATATATCAATTTCATTTCTGTCCATTTCGATTTTCATATTTTCTAATTTTTCTGCTATCTTTAAAGACCTTACATTCTATGTTCCAATTTTAACCTCATTCGATCCAGTAGCATATTTTCCGATAAAACCTGGCCTTCCATCTTAGTATCATATTTCACACTAGTTACCCCACCAAATATCTGTCGCTAGTTGTTAGCTGAGTCGCATAGGTTCTTCACATCGGTATTTGTGCTTTTCATGACGTAGGTTCTCATTACTTTCGTTATCGAAGTTTTATGGCCGTTTTAGTAATTTTATACATATATATTAAAATTGATACAACGATCTCACAAAAGACAATACAACGCACAAAATATGTCCATATTAAATGTATACTTTAATCAGTAATTAACAAATATTACATTTATTTGTCTATCATGCATTTGATAACATGAAATTAATATTACAAAAATTTATTTTATTTTAACAGATTAGCAAGTAAATAAAATTATTGCAAATAATTCATGAAATTTCCATATAAAAAAAAAAGAACAAGTTTAATTATATATATATATATAAAGGATGTATGTCTTTACTTTTGATTTTCGCTAGTTTTGACGTGCTCACTATTTACAAAATGGATTTCTATATTACAATACATATTTCATTTGCAAATGAATTAAGCTAGAATACTGACAAGTTTATCAACATGAGCGCCCTCTAAACGTAAATTATAGTCATCTTACATTCGGCAATAATTGATTAGCCAACTATTATAGGCGTTGTAACAGTAGTTGATTAAATATCGATTGACACAGGTGATGCACAATCAATGTATAGTTCATTCTCCTGTTCGACACAATTGATCTACTGCTGAAAGCCTCTTTTACTACCTGCTGACACGCGTTTAGTTTGTCTACGACTCGTTGTTACGTGTGAAACTTGTGATGATCCAGCAACTGCGGAAGCAGTAGACGCACGTGAAACAGGGTCAGTTGATGCACTTGAAGTAACATCGGGTGATACGAGGGAAGAAGTAGTTGAAGTGCCTGAAACAGAAGGAGCTGGTTTTATTTATTCATTACTCAAATAGCAGAAGTAAATATACATTTAAAAAAAAATGTTGGGTGTATTATCAAATTTTAATGCTCGAAATAATTAATAATGAACATCAACTGTATTATTTCCTTAATTAATTATTCTATTTCAATAGATATCACTACACACACCAGTTGAAGCTGCAATTATATCGATGATTATTAGTTGTCTAAATCGAGCAATATAACATCTTGATACTTCTAAAATGAACGTTTAAGATCTTGATTACTATACTCAAAAAAAAAAAAAAATGAAGCATATAAGAAGGCAAATTTAAATTTTAAAATATCCAACATTAGGTATGAACATAATGTAAGATTAGTTTAAATAATACAAAAAAGACAGTTCCGTATTAAATAAACTAACATGACCAACATTCAAACTTAACATACATTCCTGAATATTACGGAGATAAATTATCTGCCACATCCTCATAAATTATTATTTGAAATAAACACTGTGTAAATATGAATTAAACAATTTCGGTAATGAGTAAAATTTAACAAAATAATAATAATAACAGAAAATTTCTCGTTTTAAACAATAGTAAATTACGTTAAAATACTAAACCACTTTTATCTAATTTGACTATTTGATCCGTCTCAATAATATGAAGTGTGCGATATCACTCAACATAAGTAATTAATGTCTATAAATTTGTTATATTATACAATATTTTCGCTAATCTAATTATACTCATCTAATAAACTTTAACCAATGTTGTAAAGTTCAATTGCTTTTTTTTCCATCTTTAAAACGTTTATTTCATACTCGTATTTTTAAATCGTGAAATTTGTTCTTTGTTTTTACACATTAACGTGTACAATCTATTATGATTTATGAATATTGTTTATTAAATGAATATTGATAAAAATCATTTGTAACTGATGAATAATACAATTTTGTACTTTCAAATACTTTAAAATATATGAATTATAAAATAAAGATTTGATATAAATTATTAAACTGAAACAAGTACTGTAGAATCTTCAAAAATGGTTTCGCGGATTTTTAACTTCATAACTCGTTAAAAAATAGTTATTTCGGGGGTGTAGAAGTATACTAGGAATCTATCAAAAGGGTACATACAATTATAAAGATTCTTACCGCTAATCGCACTAGTTTCTGACGTGTTTGGTTCAATTACTAGACACCTTCGCCCATCTCTAAACACAACATATCAATATTAATAAAGCATAATGTACACCGAATTATTACTTAAATATTACCATATATAATATATACATATATATATATACCGCTTTTGAATACGTTTTGCATAGAATTTGACCCACGTATTCTTTTATTTTTACATTTAAGCGTTAACGTGTTGCTATTTTCGTAATTCGTATTATCTTCCTTTTGTTTCGTTATCGGTAAACTTAATTGTTCATCGAATCCATAGTGTGAACATTACGCCGACACGTGTGGATGAACGCAATATCATCCATTCGTCCAATTTGTCATCGTTTGCTGCAACAGGTGTTTCCCTATCCTCGCGAAGCTTCAAATTCTGTACGTTCGCATTCAAATGAAGTATTTTTCACTTTGTTCCTCATATTTTTTTACAAATGAACCCATTTAAGAATCACACTTCTTCGGCGTCGTTTCTCTTCTCAATTCTCTTTTCCTATATATTTTTCGATAACTACAAAAACACCTGAATTTTTAAATATACCTCTATCTTCTACTGTGTATGTTTATTAAACACATTAATAACATCGAATGATTAATTAGTTTCAAAGACAATATTATGAATATACTTTAGTATTTAGGGTGAATAAGTTTAAGTTACAAGTACCCTTTTGACAAACAGCACAGTCTTGAATTAGATGCGCTGGATGTTAGTTCTTTTTTAGTTAATTACATATTTTTCATCATCATCATTTATCCTCAATCGTTAGGGTGGTAGGCAATTTATGCAATCACTTACTATACATACGTTGTTGTATAGTGTAAGTAGCGTACAATGCAGTTATAAATTTAAACACACATTCACACACCCGGGAGAACTGATTGTAATCGTTTCGTTGTCACGACACAATGCAGCACCGCGTGTTTTTGTGTAGTGTACTATATTATTACTAGCGCGCATATGGTGTTGTCCGTAGTGGTTTGCAATTGCCTTCCGCGTGAGAATATTAGAATTATTATTATTTTTGTTTTAATTTATGTTCTAATGATGATATTTTTCCGTCGTCAGTCGTATTTGAACCTGGTACCTTCCGTATAGAAGTCCGTGCTCTTAGCCAGTCGGCTAAATATTTTCATATATTACTTTTATTCTTTTTATTATATATTAATTTCTATTTCAACTTGATAATAGCGTAACTACCGAAATGTTATTAATTATTAACATTAGTGATTTTAAATTTTATTTTTTATATTTTATCTCGTCATAAAACCTCTCCAAATAGCTATTCTTTTAAGATGGAGAAAAAGAAACAGCATCAAAAATTTTTGAGGACATTCAATCCCGTTCGTTTCATTCAAATATCATATTTCCTTCGAAAACTTCTAAATAGATTTCGTAATAGCGTTAATAAAAAATTACTAACTACACGTACAAAAATTATAAAAATACTTAGCGAATAAACTGATGATGAGTGGTGTAAGTACATTTGAAACGTTAAATTTTTTGAATAATCAGGACGTGGTTTTCACCGAAAATAATTCTAGACGAATGGAAAACAACCACGAAAGTTTTAATAAATATATAAAAATAAAAAAGTAAAATAAATTACACTAAATAACTAATCACTTACGTAGTTGAAGTCTCTGTTCTAATAATCATATTATCCTGAAAAAAAAAACATTATAATTTAATTGTTACATTTTCAGATTTCATTTCAAAATCAATATTTACTTCGTTTTTAAATGAAATTAATTGCGGAAAGTGCAAATAACACGATAGAAATCGAACATGTATTAAAATCTATAAGTTGATTTATGAAAAAAATAAATAAACACAAACCGGTAATTGTAATTCAATTAAAATTTCCTTATATTGGCTTGTTCTATTTTCTTCTGCTGTTTCAATATCTATACATCTCATAGTGGCTTTTACTGGATAATTATATTCCGAGAGTTGAGTTCCAACGATATCAAATTCAGCTATATCTATTGGAGCAATTTTAAATTCGTAGTTTGAACATTTAGTCGTGTCATAGTCGGCCGAAATATATACATCATCATGTGAACTACGACCTATATTTCACATTTAAAGAATAAAATATAATTACAATAAAAAAAGCAAACTATCGATTATTTTACTGATGTTAGTTTAATAATAAAAATTACATAATTTTTCAAGAAGTTAATACATATCACACGATATATGATTCAAAACCATTTTGCATTTTAAAATTTTAGAAAAATGGGTAAATCGATATCCTATATTTGAATATTCTTTTTATAAATATTATTATGCAATATAATAAAAAATGTTTATTTTATATCCCCCATTAATAATTCGTGTAATATCAATAATTCACATAACACAATTAAGTTAACCGCAGGTAAAAACAATAACATATACATTAAATTTAAAACTTTCATTATGGAAACCCAAAATACTTAACTAAACTGAAATCCAAAAATTTAAAACCAAAAATAATCATAATTATTTAAATAAAATAAATTAATATAATTTTACTGATAGTCCTTACACAATTTATGCGATGTGTAATAAAAACAATAAGTAGTGATTCAATATTACGTAAAACGAGACAGCGAATGTTATTCCTATTACGCATTTATTTAACATTTATTGTTTTGTTCGATTATCACCATATATATTTCTCACGTGTGCAGGTCAGTTAACGCACGAATGATACATCTAGAGATTGGCAACGTATAAATTTGAAACTATTTTAACTTTTAATGATAGTTAATCAGGTGTTTCAGCCCAATTTATCTTTACAATGTTCTTATAGACATCTAAATTATTCGAATTTACGTTACCCATGTTCTTATTCTTTTTTAAAAAATCGATCATATATTGAATTAGTACCCAGTGTAAATATATACATAATCGACAATTTTTTTGTTTTCTTTCTGTTCGAACAACTAAAAAAAAAAAACATAGAAAAGTGGAACTGACAAATACCCTTTGATGTACCTGAAAAATATGTACTACTAAATGATTTCTGACATAGATAAAGCTTATTGAGAAATCGATATATATATATATATATATATATATAACTGACAACGGCAAAAAAATGAAATTAACAACAAATGCAATTAATGCTTATGAGTGAACAAAAATATATTATAAAACGAATAAAATAATATATGTACAACAAACATACGCATATATATATATATATATATATATATATATATATATATATATGCAACATAAATTTCGAAAGTAAAATGTTTTGACACCTACGTAATAAAATTCGCACTTAAGTACAATTCTGATGAAAATATAAACGTAAGAAATTATACCGTCACATCGGAATATAATAAAAGATGAAAACAAAATCATGTAAAAGTAATTATAATATAAAAACCAACACACCTTAAACTTTACAAACGCGGCATTTTCAAATATTAAAATTGAATTCAAATTACATTTTTAGTTTTGATAAAGTGACTGATCTGAATTATATAATTCTAGACAGTTTCAGTTTAATGGTTTTGTTTCAAAATTAAACTGATATATAAAGATGCGATGCATACTTGTTATCTGAGAAATTTGAAAATGTACATCTATTTTTTTTAAAGTCAAATTTGTGTAAATTTAACTTCATCAGTTTACTATTTTAGATCTTACTCGTATACTATCTTGAATTTGGTTACTAAAAAACGTTATAATAATTTTAGAACTAAAAATCTAATGTTATTTCATATTTACCAGTTTGGAATATTAAAATTAAATAAACAAAAGCCATAATAAAATTCGGCTTTGTTGTACAATTCATTTTCATCAGAAATGTAATCATTAAAACTTATATTACGAAATAAAAACTTAAGAATAACATTTTAAGTTTCCATATATAAATATCTAAGAAATGAGTTAATATTAGTAATTAGTAGTTATTATAACCCAAAGATAATTTATTAACTACAATTCGAAAACATTTTTCAAAAATATATTTCTGTGCAAATTATACATTAACTTCTACAACTACATGATAATAACAAAACATGTAGAAGCTAATAATATGAATATATTCATTTCGGATGACAACAATTAAATGGATTCATAACAACTAGGATTTGTTCCACTATTTTTTCATAAAATATACTTAAACATGATATGATTAAAATTTTATATTACTTGTCGATGTCATCATAAATACAAAAATTTATATATTTTAGGAAAATTAAATTACTATTTTTAATCACACAACTACAATTTATAAACTACGCCCGACGGACTGACGCTACACTAAACTAAGTACAAATACGTAAACGGTGGGGAAAGAATTTTTGAGAAAATTTGTGTCACGTTTTTTCCAAGACTAAACTTAATATAAATATTTAAAATTATAAATGCTCAAAAAAATAAAACATTTTTAAAATACTGAATAAATTTCTATACCTGCTTTATATATATTTAAATTTTTCCATAACCAATATACATAATTAAAGAATGATTTCATGAGTAGCAAAATATATAACACTTTTAACTAGTGTAAATTAAAATTACAAATATTTAATATAACCACAATCTATTTTGTTTCCTCAACAATTTATTCTTTCATAATCTACGACATTCTTGATAGACTTATATAATCTATAGAATTATTGTAGATATAATATTAATCGTTTATATAGTTACATTATTGAATTTATTATTAGTTTTAGGTTTTTACATTTTTGTCTGATGATTTGTATGAATAAATTATATTTATTGAAACAAAAATAAAGTAGTAAAATAACTTTTACATTGGTTCATTGAACCAATAATGGTATATTATTAAATGGTGCGTTGCCTTGTGATAATTCAGTATTATTTTGAACATGTTTTGCATATTTACACAATTATATTTCTAGTTTTTCTTTCTTAACAATAATGGTTTGCAAGCATCGAAACAAATGAGTATTTAGTAAAAAATAAATCAGTACTTTTACATCGGACTATTGAACATGCGATTTCTGGATTTAAATGTTTAGATGCATTTTGTCTTTGTTTATGAATCATAAGATAAAAATATAAACATGTGATAATAAATTCACTGATGTGATGTTATAAATATTTACAATAATAATGACATTAATGACACCGATAATTTACACGTGAAAAAAATAGCATGAGGAACTGTTTGATAAAAATCTATAAAACTAGGTGAATATTTTACATTCCATATGTTCTAGCTGGTACAACTGCAAGAGGAAATATAAAAAAAATCGTTCGTCATTGAATTTGACGTTCAGATTATTTTACTTCGAAAAGCAAAAAAAGTAAAATAGGTTACACATTAAAAAACAAGACACAACAATTCATAACTGTCATATTTTCTTTCTTCGTCTAATATTGTTTAATAAAGAGGCATTCAAATACCTAGGAGAATTTATGCAGATGAGTGAGTTAGACAAAATGTTTAGGAGAAAAGGAAAATGTTTCAATACCGTTGACTCAAAAAGAAGAGCACGGGTAAAATGTTGGAATTCAGATTTTATAACTAAATAAACGAACATCAATATAATTGTAAGATAAAGATATTACAGACGTCTAAGATCGAATATGAAAGAATTTTTGGGAACTTTAAAAAAGACAGCAAAATATAGATTGCCTACTTCCGAAAAGCCAAGATAGATCACAAGAAAGATTTTAGAATAAAATTTACACGTACTAATTTTGAAGAAAACCAAAGCAAACTATGTGCAAAGGAGAGAACTCAATGGAGAAATAGTGAAATAAAGTAAAAAGAAGAAACTACTATCACGAGTGGTATTGTTAGTCAATTCGACAAAAAATATATATTGAATACATTATAAAAAATGTACTAGTAACGAACTTTTGACATTAATAGAAAGTCATATAATTTCATTACAACAATTGTTATTCCAAATAATCTAGGACATTCGAAAATTTTACAAGTCTTGCAAATGTTATGCAACAAATCAGAGTACGTTAGTACGATCACTAAGTTCACCAACTTGGAAGTTATAGGAAGTACTTATTACAATATGGTTAACTTTACGTTTTTCCCATAATGCCACACTAATTTTCATATTTAATAGTTCTGCATAAAAAATTAATGTGATTGAAAAGGTTAAGGTTTTCAAGATTGTTGCAGTTATTCATTATGCACAACATGGGATTGCAACGTTCATTAAAAACGGCATACAAAATTTCTGAATTATCAGCGAGTGCAGCCATGATAACATTATCACAATAGCCATTGTTATTTACTACATACATATAATCAAAGTGTAGAAACTACTACTTAGAACTTTTCCCAATCGACGTATGTAAATAGGTGACTTTAACAGTTACATCTTAGCAATAGGTTACAATGCTGCAGATGAAAATGGTCAATTGCTGTCAAATATGTATCTTATACTTAATGCAAAGGACAAGGGAACTTTTCATTGAGCAAATCAGAACGGACTACACTTCTGATCTATAGTCTCCAGCAGTGGCGTGCATTCCAGGTAAGCGAGGTAAACGCCGCTTACTGTGAAAAATCCCGAAAAAATAATTTTTTTATCCTAACTTATAAAGGTATAGAATATGAAAACAGAAAGCGATTATATTGGCGCTTATTACTTCAACAACTGCATGTGATACTTGGCTACGCACGTAAGTGTTATACTTAGTGTATGAATTGTGTTATACAGGCGCGTCGTATTAGCTGGCTACATAGAAAAGAATTCGTTCTGTTAGGATAAGTGCACAGAGATGACGGACTATAGGTTGTGACCTTCGACAAGAACACGCTAGACGGGTAAAGCGCCTGTAAGATCGCTAATTCACTAACATAAAGACACACTACACCTATAAACACGAAGGCGACACTGGCAATGGTAAGCGCCCGTAATATCGCTTTCGGCTGGAGTTTAACGTGGTATAATCCACGATTTCTGCAGGCTGTATGGTCGATTTTTTTTGTAAACAAAATGCGTGTTCGGAAATTCATTGAAAACCCGTTCTCACGATTTAATTTTAATGAACAGCTAGAAATTATAAATTCTGGTAAGCCAAAATCAGAATTACCATCTTTAAAAGCTGAACAAAAGAAAGCACAACCAGACATTTTAAAGCATCTCAATATGAAAACATTTTGTGGTTAACTGGTTGTGAAGATAGTGGAAAACTTTGGCCGTGTTTATTATTTGGCAGTGAAAAAAATAAATGTGTGTGGAATGATCTTACTCAGGGATATGATAACTTGAATAATTTGATCAATGCGATTAAAAATCATGTATGTCCTGAGTCATATTTTTCGCCCACGAAACTGTAGAAATTTGGTAAGTCGTGCATAGATTTACAATTAAATGATCAAGTACAAATTGAAGTCACGGAACATAATGAGATTGTACTACAAAATAGAAACATTTTAAAAAGATTAATTGATGCAGTATGGAATCTGGGTGTTTATGAGCTTACCTTATGTGGCCACTCTGGAAAGGCAGATTCTGATAATCGTGGGAATTATGCAGACCTTCTACAATTACTTTCAAAATATGATATGATCCTGAAAACGCATATAGAGACTTCTATAACGTTCTGCGGTACTTCAAATCGTATTCCGAATGGTTTAATTTCTTTGGTACACGCTGTTGTTCAAACTAAGATAAAATAAAAAATAAAAAATGTGAAATCGTTGCTATATTACTGGACGAAACGTCGAAAATTTTAAATAATGTTTGTAGTTTACGTTACATGTGCAGTCACACTGCAAAAACTCAAGAGAGATTTAATAAATTTATTGATGTGGATCGATCTGTTGATGGTATACTTGAGTATGTCGAAAGTATTATCAAAGAATATGATTTAGCTCAAAATCATATCAGAGGTCGACACAGGGACAGGACTGATTAAGTGGTTTATCTTTAATATCCATTAGAAAAGCGTTGTTAAATCAGCTGCAAAATGAACCGATGGGTACGTTTTACGATCTCGTTATAACTGACTTTATTAAAGTAGATCGTCCAAAGGATTTTGTATTTAAATAAATATTAAATAGATGTATCATCACGTGTTTTTTGTAAATAAATTTTCGTTTAGTATATTAATACACTTTACATGGTTATCGCTTACACTGTAGAAAAATTCACCGCACGCCACTGGTCTCCAGTCTAATTACAAGTAACATGCTGTTTGATTACTGCTCTCAGATTTTCTCAGAGCCAGCATAAAATAGTATTGATCGAAATATGCAAAAAAAAAAAATAACGATTAGTCTTTATTCCCAAAGTCAAGGTGCAACTTCTACAAGGTAAATTAAACAGATTTCTCAGAACATATTGAAGAATATGTCCCGTTCACTGCAAAGAGCACTACGCTAAAAATTTTCCGGAAACAATATATTATATGAAAATATTAACGACGAAGCGATTTGTTTAACGCATTACATCAGAAAAGACGAGAAAGGGGACGAACGGACTTTATGGATTTTACATCAGCATCCCAAAAATGACAGCGGAAAAATCCCGAGTACGTACTGTAAAATCGAATCTGAAAACGTTAGTCAAGGAGGTATTTGGAAATTTTTGAGCTATGTGTAAATATGCATAAAGCAAATCGCTATTTCATCTTACTACGCAGATGGAAAAGTCAGTGCTTAACGTTACATTCAGATATGATAAAGTTAAATTTAACGCTCACCCGAGATATTTAACATATATACCGCTAGCACTGAAAGTAAAGACAAGAATGAACAATTTGACACAAGATGGGGTCGCAGCAGTAAAGGTGCTGACAACAACCATTGCGACTGCTTACACTCAATAGTTGAGTATTCCGCACCTGTTTAGTTTTAACAGTGTATACATTAAAAATAGAAATGTTCAGTTCTCGGGCACATCATTCCTCCTCAAATAAGACGACAAGATTTCTTCCAAAAATATTGGGATAATTTTTATTGCATATGCAGCAAGAGTACTAAAGTCCAGAGACCAACAGAATATATGAGAAACATGCCAAAAACCGGAAAATGGAAAAAGGAATAAATGAATAGTAAAACCGTAGATGCAGATTTAGTACAAAACCCTACCATTTATATACTTACCATAACGGGAATAGGGACAGAATAGGTTTCGTTAAATAAGCTTACACATTGAACAGATAGAAAAATTTGAGGAATTTCAAACAAAATATTTTCAAGTTATGAGATAATTAGTAGACATTATATACATAACATCATGGTAATGTACTCTATCATGTATAAATTTATTATTTGATCTCTATACGAACGAACGAACGAACCAATTTTTAAAGACACATCTACTATCACGCTATATAATGTGTACCTAATTCTTTATTTTTTATCGATCAAAATAACATTTGGTCACTTCGTAAGCAGTTTTTTTTTTTTTTTTAAAATATATTACGAATCGATTGAGGAACATTCAGTTTCCGAGACTATTTTTCAATCAAAATTATTAAAACGCGATTTTATTTTATTTTGTTTTTTCATTATAAAAAGTGCGCAAATTTACGAGGAAAGTGATTAGTTCATAAATTCTAATACGTAAAAAAAAAATGAATGAACTAACATAATAAAACATCGAAAACAAAATTATTTGATGTTTACGCAGTTTAATAAAAGTAAAATATCGATGTATGACGTTATATTGTTTTCGTACTTAACGATTAAATATAATATAAAAATAATAGATTCAAAAAGTATATAAAAAACAGATTAAATTTTAAAACTTCAGCTCGGTATAAATAAATGTAAGATCAAAAATAAAATATAAATAAGGCAAACGGAATAATGTAAAATTAACGAATGATTAATGAATAAACATGTAACGTAATAGTTCTTAAAACTCATTCTTCAAGGGCTCCATCAGTGATTTAATGAAAGAATTTCCGTTGATCAACTTCGTAGTAGCAACTACAAACTCCACATTTACTAAAATAAGAACATTATCATCGTTATTTATAATAATAGATTAAATAATAATAATAATAATAATAATAATAATAATAATAATAATAATAAAAATGTTACAAACAAGTTAGAGAAGCACAAAATGGCAAGAAAAATTTTAGCTCGTTATTAATTGTAGATTCAGCTTGATGAATTATATGTTATTATAAAATAATAAAATGTTTAAAAATTCATATCGTGATCGAAAGTAATTAACAAAGCTTTATGTGCTAAATACATTTTAATATACAATTTTTATACATTCAAAAGTTGTTAAACACTGTAAACAAACAAACAAAAAAAATATTCCCCAGCAATATATACCAAATAATTTATCTGTGTAAATTTTTGATGCGCTTCTATCCAACGTTTGCTTTATATTAAAGTTCTTTTTGTTAATTTTTATGTAGAATTACGTTAACATTTGCGTACTTTTAAGAATAAACCTACATGGCATAACTTTTAGAAAGTACTTTCACATACTGTTTATGGTTCGATAAATATTTTTTTCTTAATTAAATTTATTAATTTGATTCATTTGTTATTATTATAAGATTATTGTTGCGTAACATAAATTGTAATGTATATGTATAACATTCGTTACTATTGATACTCGGTATTCAAAATAGTTTTTTTCTTTTCTTAATTAGGTTTATTGATCTGATCAGTTTGTTACTATTATAAGATTATCGTTGCATGACATTGTTTATAACGTGTATTTATAGACCATTCGTTGCTTAGTTAAGATTAGATACAAAGATAATAAATGTTTCATTAAAAGCGTCACAGAAAAAAATGTTCTACTACCGCAATTATATACGCAACTATTCTATTAACCCAAAATATGACACAACTATTTAAGTGTCAACCACGAATATTGGCAGAATAAATCTAAAATTAAAGATAAAGAAACAAATTACGATAACCCGATAATCCCTCGAGATAAAGAAATATCGCATAATATTGTTCTCCACGGATATTAGTTTCTAAATTAACCCTTGATAAGAAGTATCGGATAATTATTTGCAAGACAGGTTTTATCAGTAACCAGAATATAATACATCATAATTTTACGAAATTGAAGTAGGAGTTTGTCAAGGAAGTATCCAGACGCCGATTTTTACAAATGTTTTTGATAATAAGCACAAATAATTAACAGAATAGAAAACCAAGATTAATGAATTAAAACACTTTATGTTCGCATATATATATATATATATATATATATATATATATATATATATATATATATATATTATTCCACAAACTAACTCAGTAATTGGTATGCATTGTACGAATACCCAACACCGAGGATACACGAAAAAGTTTAAGAAAATATAACAATTAGGTTGACTCACGTTACATGCGAGTTTAAATATCAGTTATCATGAGAACATGAACTTATGATTTTCAACGATACGATTGTATTGACAAATTAAATATATGGAAGATTTAGGATAGTCAAAGTATCATAGGACAATGATACATATTATTATTATAAAAATGCTAATGTGCAGTGAGAACTATGCATTCCACTTGTACGTGGGAGAATATTAAGCGTTTTAAATTGCTATCGACAGATCAGATTAAATAAACATGTAAATGTATAGATGCTTTCGTAATTTTGTCGCTAGATTATTGTTTTGTGTATACAAGTTGTTTTTTTAAAACTAATATGATCGATTTTATATTACTTTACAGTACATAACTTTCATAAACAAAATTTTCATTTAACTTATGTTGACTGCATCTATAAATGGATGAATTTTCCAAAAAAAAAAAAAAAAATCATGTTTTATCCCTTTAAGTACGTACATTTTGTTGAATTGTTATTTTTTATCACTTTTTATTCATATCATAGTGTATTTTGTTATTTACAATAGTGCTATTTTATTTCAATTTAATCATATTTGCAATTTCGAATATATCTTTCAAAACTAATGCAATTTTAAAACACTAATTTCTAGGAGATAATTCAGATTGAAATTATAAAATTAAACTTGATTTATTAATTATGTTTTAAGGAGCAAATAACTTCATTAGAAAATCAAAACTTATTTACAATTATGCTTTAATCTGATCAAAAGACTATTCATATATGTCACATAGACTGAATAGAATACAATATTATTAACATTATACTCACAATCTTCTTGCTGGGAAAGTTGCCTTAATGCGGAAATTTCTGCAAACGTACAACCACCAATAAAGAAAACTAATATAACTTTCACGGAATCAGTCTGAGATGATAAACTTCCTCCTATAAAATAAAGAAAATCACTCCCAGAAAATAAATACAAATAAATTTAAACAGTACGTGTTATTCTTTCGAAACTATAATAAATTCGACGAATCGTATTAGCTATGATTATTTTAATTGTATTCCAAAGAAATTAGCATTTAACTTCGTGTGTACGCAAAAAAAAATCGTAATTTTATATGCGCATTTTAACTTTCAACAAGTAACTAACATCATAGTAAAGGAGTAAAAATGAATTAAATATTTTTTCTTCAAATTGAAAATTACTTTATTAACGGAAAACATAATTAAACGCAGCATGACTGTATATGTGTCGAGTAGAAATACGAGCGTAAATGTATGTACATAGAATAAATTACTTCGCTGAGTTAACGATGTCGCAGATACTGCACCGGATCCGAAGGGAGAATTACTAATTGACTGATCGAGTAACGCACCCGGCAATACAGAAATTACGTCCGACAAACTGCGCCAACTTCCAGATTTTGCAAAATACTGCGCCAAACGAACTGTTAATGGAGCATAAACGCCGTGAACGTACGTAATATCGACAGGAGATGATTCTGAACGATCTTCAGTTGTCAGTTTTAATGTCTTTCTTAATACAGTAAAACTGCGTGAACCTTGCTGTAAATTATTCGTCCGTATATTAACATAATCGTGATATTTTATATTTTTATTTTGGAAGACACCGGCGTAAAATTGTCAGCAGAGTGATATGTGCTATAAATTTGTTTGGTTACATTGTGAGCAAGCATAATGGTATCGAAAGAACCGTAGTTTTGGAAAAGCGATTAGAGGCAGAGCGTCAACTATAATGTGGATGGATAAGATGTTTACGGTATCACAAATGCCATTCTTACAATGCATTGCAGGGTTGAAGACGGTTGACCAAGAGCCTGCTATATTGATTACGATAAAATAACGGTAAATTATTATTCAAATTAAATATAAATTTAGTACGTCAAATTTTGGAGTTAAATACTGATAACCTACTTTAAAGTATGTCTAATATTACAGAATTGCCCATTGTTAAACTAATTTGTATCATTTATCATAATCCGAAACGAATGATATAGTTTTGTCTAAAGTTGTAGGGACAATATAATATGTACATAGATGTTGAATCTTTTACATTGGGAAATGAATTAATAAAAATACGACAGTATGTTATCAATGTTAATTGTGGTCAAAAGACCGGTGTGACAAAAAAAAAAAAAAGTAGATTTATTCGAATTTTCTTTTATTTTTGGAAATGTTTATATAAATATATACAATTTAAGAGTGAACTTAAAATATTGTATGCAAGAAATACCTGAATTTTTATCAACCCAGCTTTTTCCAAGTTATTAAAAGTTAAAATATGTTGAAATCCGTAAGTTTGAATTATCCCTCTCTTGTAATGTTCAAGAACTCGTGGTTTTAAACCGCTATTTACAGCCGACTGAATACACACCAGTCTTAAAACCTGTTTAATTAAACATATGTGTCATCAAATACGTTATAAGAAAAATTCGAAATAAAAATAAATACTATTAAAAAAAAGTAGTTATATACTCAGAGTAGAAAAATAAAAATAAATATATACTTTTTTAGATTTATATCGAACTGCGATCATATAGGTAAGCGACAAAAGAAATTCAACTACGATAATTAATATTTACATACGTTGCAAAAAATATCCTGGTAACAATATTACATGTCAATAATGTATTAAAACAGTTATAATAATGATAATAATAATGTTACGAAATAAGTTGCTAATCACGTTGTAAGATGAATAATTACATATAAGGAAGATAATTGTATAACGCACTACATCTAAGTTGGATAATGTTTTGGTATAAAATAGGGTGTCAAGGAATTGGCGAGTTCGATATATGTAGATGATATTAAGGTTGCACCAGTATAAATAATATAATAATTTGGGAAAGTGCGCGCGTAAAAATAACACAACAGTTAAGCACACGTGGTTCCGAATTTCAAAAATACCGACTTGAACCTAATTAATATAACAGTAACAGGCATTTACATATATGTATAATGTTTGCTACCTTTTATTATTATTATTTTATTGATCCAGCTATAACACTACTTGACCAGTTTAATTATAGGTTCATAATTTTTACATAATTATACATATAAGTCTATAACTTATATAACACTTTTGCTGCAGGTGAACACTGTGTTCTGCTAAAATTTATATGTATGTATACGAAGGTTCCATCGTGACCGTGTGAATTAGATATTTTGAAAGTACATATTCGTTGTATTAGTAATTAAGTTTTATTGCATTATAGTGAGAAAGTTATCAGCATGAACTAAATAGTTATTATGCAAATTATCCATCCAGTAGCAAAACACGAGATAGATGAATAAAGTCGTTAATACCTAATATTACAATTAGCTCCCTTACTGTGAGCAACACGACTTAATACTGATTTTCGTCCACGTACTTCACAATATTGTCAATAATCATTTTCACTGTAATCATCATATCAGTTCAGTTTTACTCGTCGTTGCCGAAACATTTGATTCAACCTAGTATAAAAGTAAAAAATGTAAATTCCCCTTATTTGATTCACTTAAGTCACAGTTAAGTAAGAAACAGAAGATTTTATGCAACACTCGACAATTCAATATCTTTCACCGTGTGTCGCTGGTGCTAAGGAATATATGGGTCCGTTTTTATTCACTGTATCTTCAACGATGTATGCTGCTTATTACACGAATGACGTATCGTTTATTTGTAGCTTTAATACATCAACTGTTGTTAAAATCAACTACAGATCAGTATATGCCACGTTCTATGGATCACAAACAGCAAATTGAAATAAATGCACTAATAAAAACAAAAGTCATACACATCATCAACCAATTTTGTCATTATAAACTGATCAAGCAGATCTTTTATTAGATAAACATATAAATTAAGCAGCTACAATGGATAAAGTCATAAGTGCAATATGTTCATTCTATCTTAATATTAAAATAATAAGCTCAACACGTACAAAACACTCATTCGCCCTGAAATTACATAGTTTTCTTGAAAGCAAGTTTTAATAAGTTACAATTTTTATAAATTAGATGTTTAAAATGTATATTTTGCTCGAAGATACACCGAATTTATTGTATATGCTTGTAGTATTGTGAATTACAATATCTTAAAATCTCTGATAACTATGTACTACATGAAAATAAATACATAACGGTTACTAATAACTGGATTTTATTAATAGAATTTATAAACACAGAGGCCATTAACCATAATATATTATAAAGTACTATTTCACAACATATATAGTCTTTACCGCAATAGTTTCATTCATTCTACTTAATTTACTATCAACTATATTACTTTTCGTACGTTTAATATGTTCTTTTTCCAATATATTATATACTAGATTAGTGAATGATATATTTTTAGAATGTATTATAATATAAATATAGGTTATTAGCGATAAATATATTACAATTTCGATTAACGTGGTTCTTAGCTATTTTGCTACTAAAATTTTACAACAAAGTTTTGTCTTCTATTTGCTTTATTATTAAAACAACGAAATAAATTGTTTGTATTTTTTTACCGGAACTACCGCATTACTTTTTTTCTACCATAATAAGAGTAACGCGTGAATTAGATTTTATACTTTATCGAGACCGCGGAATTTTAAAATAATTTTTTATACCACATAACTTCTTAAATAAAATATTAGTATTATATTCGCATTCAAAAATATTAACATTATCATTCATATTTTAAAAAATAATAATTAAACCGTATACTCGCTCTTTGAATAATATTGTGTCACGAGATAATATTTGGTATAAAAAGATATGCGTGTATATAAATCACTTCATACCTAAAAATTAGAAATAATTTTAATACCTTTATTAAATCGGCCTTATTAGCCATACAATCTTCTATATGAGGATTAATCTTGTCTGTGTCGATGCCCAATATTATTTCATGTTCCATTCGTAAGTTTCCCATAAATCTTTCATTATCAATTTGTTCTTTTATCATTTCAGTAATCGTTACGTCTATTATTTTTTCGGAAAAGAAATCACAACTTTATTGCATTTTTTTTTTAATAAAATTTGGATCGGCACCTTATAAAACCAGAATTTAAAAAAAAAAAAATAAAGCTTAGGTTAAGTTTAAATTTTACAATTTCAAATATTCTTACTTAACTTCAGTCCTACTAATGAAGTATAATACATAGCATTATAGGTGCAATAAATGTTTTAATGAGTTTGTTTCCTAATATTTACTGAAATTTAAAGAAATAAATATTTATTAACCACTTAATTTTCTGAAACTGCATTTGAATTGCTAGAATAAAATGCATATAGGTTTAAATTTCATTGACGTTGATAACAATACTGAAAAATGAATCACCACATTATTTAATGTCAGTAGAAACTGGTCTTACAATACGGGAAAAATAGTAATAAATTATATATATAGATGTCCGACTATAAAAATGTAATCTAATTTAAAATATCTATTAGAAATTACGAGAAATAAATAACCAACTAACGGGTCGCTAAACATTTTTTAACAGCCAAGAGTTGAGGTAATTTTGCAACGAATTGTTTCATTTCTTGTAGGGTTTTTTCATTATGCCTTTCATCCAACTGAGACGACATCTGCTTGGTCTTTCGAGTCAAAATTTTACAAACCTCCGTTAAATTTACATCCCTGCAAATAATTTACACATTGCGTAAAGTACAAATTTCATTTAGAAAATATTTAAAAATAATTTTTAAAGTAGGAAAAAATAAGAACAATTTAAATGATCAAAAAGTTAACGTTTTTTTTTTATTCTACATTTAAAATTTAATAGCGTCCGAGCATAATACGTAATAACTTTTTGGTTTATTCGCGAATATTTCATCGAACTGAATGAGAGCATGTACCAAGTTGATATACACAAACATTTCTCACATTTATCTTTATACGTTTAGTCTCGCGTTTTATAATGTGAAGAATTATTAAAATTTACAACAAAAATTTAATATTTTCCTTATATATGCAATTGGGTATAAAAGCAGATAAGCATGTAAATATAATAAAAACGTTATTAAAATCACAAAATCATTTTTATATTTAAAAAATATATATATTTTAAGAAACATCAAAATTAAACGCTTCTATTACTTGTGACATAGTTGTTTTTCGAAACCTTAAACTAGTGTTTAGATTTTTTTTTTCAAATTATGAAACGAATATGTATTTCAATGTGTATACAGATGCAGGAAACCATGAAAAGTACATGTACATGATAGTATGAGACTACAAAAGAAATGACACAATAGGTAAATCATGAAAAGCGTGAGGTTTCCTGAAATGTACACTTATTATTAGGTTATCAATGGGATAAACGTGATTTCTCCACCAGTGTATGTATATAAGAGTGCGATTATTTACTTTCGTACATAAGTACCAAACAACAAACACTAAATTAAGGAATACGATTAAAGTGATAAATAGAACAGAATTCCAACAGGAAGTGCACGATTAGTATCGACTATAAAACAGTCGTGGTTTCACATTTAAACTAACGGTTCAGTAATTGGTATTGGATTAATAAAAAATTTCAAAACTATGTAAACCTAATATATTTTACGATTTAATAAAACATAATAAAGTACACGTATACCTTAATTCAGTAAATATTTCATCTGCCGAATTTAAAATTATTGACTTTTTTTCAGGAATCGCGTCATTTAATTCATCTTTGCTTGCAAATTTTTCATACGGCAATTTAACAGTGCCTACAAAATAAACAAATATTGAAAAATATTAACGAAATATATTATCTTTCAAATTATTGTGATCAAAACTTAGCTACCCTAATTACCCAATGTCAAATAAGCAAATAATTTATGTAAATATAATAAAATTATCCGGAAACTCATTTTTAAAATACTTGTATATTCAAAATCTGACAATTATACGAAACCGCTAATTAACATTTTACTGACCATTACACGTTTAGATTTTATCAGGAAAGCAGCTAAATAATTAAGTTCTTAAAAATTAGAACGAGACACCTGCGAATTATTTTTAAACATTACATTACACGTTTAGATCTCGTAAGATAAACAGCTAAAGAATTAAGTTCTTAACTAAAAACATGTTAGCTGTTAACCATTTAAAAAAAAAAAATGTATTGAAATAAATAAAATTGATAAATACAATAGAAGAAATGTTGTATTAAAATCGCTTCAACAATATATAATAAAATATAAAAAAAGATCTTACAATTACAAATGCCATATAGTTCGTCAATTAAGCCTTCATATGTTATTTGAGTAGCCAACGGCGAAATCAAATCGATACTTCTATCCAATAATAGCAATTGATCTATCTGACAATTAACAGATTTGGATTTGGATGCGTCTGTATTTAGACTTTGAGATTCTTTAGATAGTCTGTTTATTAATTTCCAAACACGCGTTGCGGAATCACCTTTTCCGCAAAATCGTTTTATAGGTCCGTATATATCTTGCAATAATAGCAATGCATTTGCTATTCGGAACAAACATGACGGGTCGTTATCAATGTAATAATCCTTTCAAAAACAATTAAAACTCTTTAACAATTACACAATTTTAAATAATAAAACAGGAACAGTTACGAAAAATGCGAACAATAACAATAACTTACAGTTAAAATTACGGTTAATAGTTTTTATGGAAAACCGTAGCCATAATGAAACATTCATACATACATGCATACATACACAACAATCAAATAACGGTAATATGGAAAAACTGCAGCTCACCATAGTAGATCGTGAAAGTTATCAGTTCTTATATGTATATAATTCCAGTGTACTATTATTACATTTATCATACATTCAAACTTGTTATAACTTATTCTTGAGCCAGTTTTTTAGATCATCACGTTCAAATGATACCGATTTGTCCAAATCAACTGGTAACAATATTTTAATATATTCTAATTTAACTTCGAGTAACTATATATGTGGTAAAATAAAATTATACTGTTGCAAAATTTGACCCACCTTGCAGGAGAACATGAAATCATTTTTAACCATGTATTTGATTTCTAAATTTTCGATATACCGCTCTCTACGTTAATGATAATTGGTCCATAGTATTACATTCAAATATACATTTAAATAACACTATAAATAACTTGATTATTCGTGCATTACATTTAAGAATGCACATGACATCGTTCTAGGTTTCGGCACAAACTCCGTTTTTCTACTAAAACTTAAATTTTTATTAGCTTTAGGGCATCACATAAGAACAAAATTATTATTTTTGTTCAGGAAAATTACGTTTTATGTTAACAATGAACACGGTCTAGCCAAACAAACAATCCGACCAATGCTGTACAATACTGACACGTAACGTCATCAGCAATCATGTTCACATCTCGCAATAAAAACAAGCACATCAGCATGTCATATGTGACGTCTCGTTAACATTTGTCATTTCTTTATCGAATATCCTCAACCCTCAAGAAATTGATCAATCAACATGCAATATCACAAATCTTCCTAATCATTTTCTCACACAAAACTAATCTCTACCACTTATTTCTATATTCATACGCTTTTCTTCACAGTACATAATATGTTAACCTAATAATTTTATATATATATAATCCAATATTCCAGGTAAAACATATACTTTGATCAAAAGCAAGTTTTTAAACGTCCTTTAAATTCAAATATAATATTAAGGAAGCAAATTATATAAACGAAGTATATAAATAAAATTTAACGTGTACTAATTTAATATATAAGTGGTAAATTTTAATAACTACGGCACATGTTCACATACATATTTCTTATTTGTATTGAGTTATATAGTTGGTCGTTACGCGTTCTTTCATAAAATATAATATAAACATATGCGACGATTGCGCGATAAACGCATTAAACGTGTGTTTATCTATACTATTGCTGTATTTTGTTCGTTGTTTAACGGTTAATAATAAGTCGTTCGTTAAATAGACTATCTGGAGATAACGGTTCCCTGATGGTTGACTGATAAGATGATCACGCATAGCGCGTCACACTTGCCGCTAAAATGCCTAAATCTTCTAATATTACGAAGAATAATTAAACAACTCTTGTGAGGATGCGACACACACACACACAGATTTATGAATACTGGCAATATCTTAAATGATTAATCACTTCAAGACAATTTTCATATAATAGCTCCCAAAGAACCAACATTCTTTTCTAACCAATAAAGACTTTAAAATAGCGTACTGGATCTGCATGTATAAACAATTTAAATATTTCATAACCTGTGTCAGTTAATGTCATCTCCTCCGATCATAATTTCATACTCACTATTGTCAATGTCAACAAACGACTGATAGAAGTATAAAACAACTAATTTATCAAAATGGAGATTAAATTTAAAAAATATGTTGCAGACGATTTATCGTAAACTCCTATATACAATGCTTCTGAAATTGAACATCATGTTAAAAATATTACACAATTAATTTTGACTATATGCTTCGATTGTTAATTATCCATTCTATATACTGCTACTCCATTAAAATAAAAAATTACGTTAGACAACTATGGACAAGAAACCATTGTTCTTCAAATGCACCATTAATTAAACAAATATTGTACTTTTTAGTCAAACTTGTCCGTTTTTACCTTGTTAGGTATAAACATGTTCAGTTCAACAATTTTCTCGCAAAACTCAAAGACAATAGTCTATGGAGAATATATAAAACTTTCATCAAACACAGTTATGCACTTCCACCACTCTATGATCCTTTCATCAAAGATTATGCGTATAATGACACTCAAAAAGCAGAAATCCTAACTCATCAGTATTACAAAGTGCATGGACAGAACTCAAACGTGGACTCTAATCATCCAGTTAGAAAAGTCCGGTCTGCTGTCAAGTGGTACTTGAAAATTCTTACTTACGATTCCGATATTGCTTTCACTAATCCGGATGAAATATTTAAAATAATTACTAACATGAAATTTAAACACTCGGTAGGACACGATAATATATCATTATTTCTGCTGTGCTCTCGTAAAAATTTCTAACATAATAAATGGTATTATTAAATATCAACATTATCCTCACAATTGGAAAATTGCTAAGATTATTGCCATACCCAAACAGGGAAAAGATGCTTCACAAATTTATCAATCGACTTAGTAATTCACGTAAAATTGCTGAAGAAGTTTTGTTTATAAGATTAAAGGCGTATGTCGATATGAATAATATCATCCCTAACTTTTAGTTTGGATTCCATTCTACTATACAAGTATGCAGAATAGCTGATTTACTATTTACAATTTCAACGTAAATAATCACATAAGTATGATACTATTCGACGTTGTTAAAGCGTTCGATACAACGTGGCATATATCGTATGTAAAATGATCGATTATAAATTTCCTCCATATTTAATTCGACTATTCCGTAATTATTTAAGCGATTGAACTTTTTATGTTTATATAAGTAATGTAAAATCATCTTATAAAACCTGTTTAGCGGGTGTGCCGCAGTATACTCCATTTTTATTTTCATTGTATTTACACGACTTTCCTGTTTTGCCTAATATGCAAGTCGCACTTTTTGCAAATAATGTTGCAATATATTGCTGCAGCTTACATAGACCAACACTATTCGCAATAGATTGCAACTTGGAATAAAGCACATCATTAATTATTACAATAAATGGTAAATTAATATAAATCCGATAAAAACTAAGGCCATCTTTTTCACCCGTAGGAGAACAACGTTGCCAAATAATCCACTTGTTCAAGATGCTCAAATAGATTGGAGTGACCTGGTGGGCGATCCGGGTGTTACTTCAGACAGCAGTTTGACGTTTACCAAACACACTAGTCTTAAGACAAATAAAGCCATCTGTTCCATATACCAGGTTTTTAATCGTATATCTTACCTCAATATTAATAATAAGATAATAATCTACAAGTCATTAATCCATGCCTGCCCACATGGAGCTCAGTACATAATGTCACTTTTAATAAACTGCAAATCATTCAAAACAGGCGTTTAAGATGTATTTTAAACGTGCCTCGTTAAACAAAAGTCGATAAAATGCAATTACCTTATTTAGGAATTTTATTTTAAAAGTATCAAGTGATTTTTTCAATAAATGTTTGTATTATGATAATGTGCTTGTTTCCTCGATCGATAATTACGATTCCAAGCAACTAAAATTTATGTATAATAAGTATAAATAGATGCATAAAAAGCTCACTTAACCTTAATTATTATTTTGTAAATATTTTCTCTTTTCTATTTGCTTTCAGTGTGTAACTTTTTTAATAAAATATTTGTTCATTGTTCTTAATAAAGAAATATATACCTTAAATCCATCTTCAATTTCCATTGATAATACATCGTTATCAATAGGAAATACTGAACAATGAGGCATTTGTTCTACAGTACTGAAACTTCCATATACACCTTTGTTCTGAAAATAATGTAAATAAGTGTTTAAATATAGTGATACTTCAGAATTTTTTAACGTGATAAACATAGTAAACCAAACCGAATTTCTTTACAAAAGATGCGTCGTTTTTCCAGTTTTCTTTCAATCTTCATTTAATGAGTATCATTTACGCAACATACCCTACCAATTTTTGTGTTGATTATATTTTGTTATTTTTGACTAATTTTTTTTTCTGCTATAGTCTACACCTAGCCTGTCTAGGCCATCAGTAGATGTTATAAAAAAAAAAATCAAGTTCATCACTTATAGCCCATCCAATCATTGTTTATATAGCGACTTTTTCATTGTGTGCCATTAACTAGAGTAAGTCTAGTGGTTTCGTCCGTTGTAGACGGCGAACCTCCCTCAGATTATCCAGTAGGATAATTGCTGTCAGTTGGTTTGTCTATCCAATCTATCAGCATGCTTTTTTGCTGTTTTGTTAATGACCTCTTGCATATATGGTACATTTAGATCAGGGTGTAGTGTCTCATTGTTTATGTACCAAGAGGGGTATCTGCAATTATTCTCAGAGTTTTATTATGAAATGTCTGTATTATTTTTACATTATTTTTCGTACTACATACCCACAACTGCCATCCATATGACCATGCTGGCATAAGTACTCTACTAAAATAAGATTATATTTAAAACAATAAAGAATCCTCAAAAATTTAACACTATGAAAACATTAGTATTATTATTATTATTAAGATTATAAATAAACTGTTCTCTAACCTTCAAATGTTCCGTGCACAGCAAACTTTTCAAAGGTACAAAAAATATATGCCATCGTTTTGCTTGCTTCGATTTCTTACCCAGAGTTTCTTCTCTGTAAGATTAATTATATTGCTAAAAATTCCATATAAGGATCTGAATTAAGAATTTGATAAAATTATTAAAAATATCATAACACAATATGGTTTATTCAAATAATACACTAGCATTTGTTTTATGCGCACCTCACATTTACAATTTAATTACAAACATATCGGAATTTGATGTAAAACATTTAATTACTATACGTTACATAACAATTCCAGATAAAACACAAGATTAGAAAATTCAACAACGCTTATACAATTAACCACTTAATATTATATCATTCTATTTTATAATATAATTGTTTTTTTATAGCTAGAATACATCGTAGTGACTGCAGATAGCAACGAATGAATTGTCCAATGTTATTTCATATTATAAAACTAAGGTTAGGGAAGATAATTTGATGCGAATGTAGCACAATTTATAAAACATGTATTTCTGTAATTATTTTTTTAATGTATGATTAATTTATGTCGCATCAGTATTACAAAAATATTTCTACATAAAAACATTTACCCGTGTATGTTTTCAGCAACGTAATTCATCAGTTTAATCTCAGAGCGTGTTATAAAGATAATATTGTCCGTATCAATCGCGTTTAGTTTTCCTGGACGTAAAGGATGCATTTTAACAACGTCTCTATTACGTAAAAGACTGTATTCCGAAATCAGACCAAAAGGACCAGACAACACTTCATCCCAAATTATAGTCTACAAAATCATTTCGACCAATGTAAATCACATTAATGGCTCCTTATTTACATAGAAATTAATTTTTAAGGATGAAATGCTAATTATAATGGATTTTTAGTTTTACCTTGGTTCCATCACATTTATCTAATAAGTCTAATAATTCTTTTCGCGCTTTTTCTTGAACCAACCCAATATTCAACTTTCCTCTTGACAGATAAGACGACATGACTTAAACTAAAAATTAATTTTACTAGAGAGAATTCAATAACTACTCACTTCATTTTTAAATTAATTTTTTTGACTTCAACGATTGTGATTGTTTTTTAAATACACAGCATGTATGTTCTTTTATTTAATTTATAAGTTTCCTATATTCATGTAAATTATGTATAAGTTTATGTAAAAAAAAATATTATAAATAACGTGCGTATACTAATAATAATTTGATAAAAAATTAATTAAAAAAAAGAGGACAATAAACTATCGAAAGCCAAACCGCTTATTGATAAAATAATTACATTTTATTTATTTTAATTTTATAATTGCCTAGGTTAGGTATCGAAGTCCAAGCTACTAGCTAGGTTTTGTAACTTAACTTGAAACAAACGTTTATTAAACAATTAAACATAATGTTTACTGTTTAAGTGTGTAGTTATGTTGATGTTTGTAAGATTGTAAGTGTATATTTATATGAATTGTTGTCAGTTTTTTGTAGTAAGTAAATTAATACTTAGGTAGTTAGGTGTGTAAAGATATAATTTATATATATATATATATATATATATATATATATATATATATAAATTATATATATATATAAATTATATATATATATAAATTATATAAATTTGTTATTAGCCGATGTTGTTTTAAGATAAATCAAGATAAATTACAGCAATATGCCAAATTATTACGAGGTTTTGCAATGCCATGAACATTCTTCTTACGATGAAATGAAAACTGCATACTTCAATTTAATCCGGAAATTCCATCCTGATAAAAATGGTGAATGCAACAGTACTCAAAAATTTGTAAACATACAGGAGGCATGGAAAACTATAGGTAATTCAGCAAAAAAACATGCTTATAATGAACTTCAGTTACAAAAACATAAATCAAAATTATTTTCTGAAACATGTTCTTTGGATGAACTACTCAGAAATGAAATGAATGATAATTATATTTATCTATGCCGTTGTGGGGGCCAGTTTATTATTATGATATCTGATATAACAGTTGCAAAAAGTGATAATCTAAGATCTATTCAAGTTCCTTGTACAGAGTGTTCGTTATACCTAACTGTAGATCTTCAGAACTAACTTATTGTTCATGTACATCAAATTGAAATTATAAAATATATATATGTAAATAATAAATACCGACTTGTAATGCTCGGCCTACATTTTGTTGAGAATGAAATCTAAACATAGAATGATTAGCAATTTATAAATAATTTAAGTGATTAGGAAGTATTATGTTTTAAATGATTGTCAATTTAAACTGCGAATTCCATATCAGTTGAGAAATTACGCTCGCAAAATCAGATATTAAGGAAAATTCTATAATTGTTAATTGTACGTGTGCATAAATAATTTACAAAATTGATTATAGTTTCTTATTGTATAAATGAATGGGGAATATTTAAAATATTTTAACATAAAAAGATATACATTTTGAACAGTGAATTTAAATTTTGGCTTGTAAATATACAGTATATCGAAATTGAAATCAATCTTTAAAGTTTTTAAGTTGATAAATTAATTAAACATTTTACTGATTTTATTATTGTGTCCAATACTTAAAAACATCCTATTCTTTAAAACTAAAATATTACGTTTAGATTTTAATGTAATGCATTATCAACCTCATCATTTCATTAGATAATGCATAACAAACACCGATACACAAATATCAAACTGTTAAAGTACACATCGCAATAATAAACGACTGAAATAATGAGAACTATCAAACTCAGCAAATTGAACCGCTTACATCTGAATAATCAGAGTTATATTTTTTGGATTAACCATTTGTTGTAAATTATAACATGTTTGAAATAAATTATCAGTATGGTTATAATGTTTCTTTTTCCATAATTTATAATTAGTTTGATTAGGCTATCTAACACTTGTTTTTTAACCGTCTGAAATTTGTGGTATTTATCAAAAGTTGATTTTTCAATTTAAGCTAATCCCTTCTTGATTCTGTGACATCAGAATCTGAACATCATTATATCAATAGCTACCATAACTTTAGTAACATGTATATCTGATGTGTATATATAATGTACAATAGAGGTCTGAGAATATTCCCTTCTGGAACTCTAGAATACACTCTGTGTTTTGGATATAGAGCTCCATGCTTAACATCAAAAGTTCAATGTCACAAAAATGAGATAAGCATTTTCTTATCTTATGTAATAAATAAGTTCAAACCCATTATATCAATTCTTAGTATTTTCATCTCTAAATTACATTTAGTAGCTTTCCAGAAATATTGAGGTACCTCGTATTCATTTTTGCGATCATTGCCATGTTACTTTCATTTTTCAAATATATTTCATTATTTTTAAGTTATTTTCAGATGCATTTGTTACATACATAGCCTGATTACTTACAACCATATGTGTGGTCTCATATTTCACACCATAAGGCCCACCCTGCCTTTGACACCCGATTGTAGGACATAGTTCTACTTTTGAGAAGTTATAATTCATCAGCTCCTCTTTTGAGAATTACCCACAAGAGCTAAATATTGTGCTTTAAAGACAAGTAAAACATCAAAATTGGATAGAAAAATAGTGTGTATGTATAGTATAGAAATGGAAAGTCAATATATTTATCAATATATATTATTCATTAACATACAATAGTTTATATTTTACCACTTCAATGTAAAAATCCAGGAATACGAGATAAAAAACTGAATTTTTGTGAATATAACCATGAAACTTTTAGTTTTACAACTTGATTATGCATGTTTATTATTTTGTTAATTTTTTTACTAAGAAATATATATATTATTCACATGTAAACTGATCTCGAAAAAAAAAAAGGTAACAAGGTCTTGTAATATTTACAAATTAAAAATACAAGTGTATTGTAGTAACAAAGTCTTATATAATAATGAATATAAACATTACATATAATAATACACTTCTATGTACATAAATTTTTAACGATCTAAAAAAACATATATGAGTATATGATTAAACATGCTAATATTTATTAGAAATAATTATTCTTATATATACGTTTATACAACACTAAATTCAAATTTCATATGATGAATATATGTATATTAAACGTTTTTAAAGTATATTTCTGGATAATGCAATCTTCCACAAACCAACATACAAATACGCTACAAGCGGCCCCATCATTTTGTTGACTACATGGCGTTTTAAATATTTTCCACTGTAATAAATTATTTTCAGGGAATTCTGCTTTTAACCATTTCAAAATAAATGTTGTAATTACATCAACCTCTTGTTCTGTATTAACTTGTTCATTTTGTGTACATCTGTAAGTAGGATCACAAATATTTATTACTTTTTTTTTTATTTGAATAACAAGAAGCATTCAATGATTAGAACTTGGATTGCATGGTGCAAATACTAAATTAGCTTCTGTTAGAAGTCTACTGTATTCCATACAATTACCATTAAAAACTAATTGCTGCGATTTCCATGAGTCCAATGTAACTAATAACTTATTGTGGGGACATATAATTTTCAAATAATTATCAATAATAGTATCATATAACCAACCTGGAGTAAACTGGCTGGATATTTCTTTAATAATTTCAATTTCATAGGCTGATAATTGAGTGTCTACTGATTGCATGTGATACCATTTGATGGTTTCACCATTTTTTACAACTGCTGTTTGCTGTAAGGTATATTTATCAATTATATATTTGGAAAATCGTTTTACCTTTATTTCTTCCTGAAATGAACACAAATTGCTATTAAATAATTCGTTCATTTTGCAAAGCTCATTCTTAATGTTCTGCTTCTCGCATTTACTGGGTTTTATCTTTAAAGAGAGTTTATTTTTAACTACAGGCCACGTTCTTTTTTGTCTTTTAATATTTTTATGGGTTATTTTTAACCTTTTCAATTTATCAATGTCACATATTTTACTTTTATACATAGATATTTTATCAAAAGTTGAGTCCATGAACTTTAAAAGTTTATTTTTATCATCTTCATCACAATAATTAACATGTTCAGCCAAAAGACCTAATCTCTGATGCTACAAATACCATGTTATGTTTTAATACATCCTCATCTTTTTGTGGCATATTTTGTATAGCGTCGCATATTTTTTTTCTATAAATTTATTTTCCATGTTTTTTTTAATGCATCATTTTCTATACTAATAATAGCACCTTCAACACATTTCACATGCTTATTTATGTAATTTATACATACTGCATGAATATGTTTACATAACTGATGCTAATATAATATTCGCATTGACAGCAAAACATGTGCCGACATATTTTTCAAATTACACACTAATTTACATACCATACAATTATCTGATGTCCTGGTCACAGTATACATTTTATTAATATCGTTTTGGGATTTCCGGACCAATTACCATTTGAAATTTGTATCCAACTGTTCTCAATTTCCATTCCAAGTTTGTGACATTTGTTTATACTTTTTATTCGGTATGATATCTTTCCCCTTACATTCTTCACATGTTTTTTCCACACCAAGTTTATAACACTCTGGAGCAACCCAGATATTAAATCGTCCAAACGTTTATTTTCTTTACCCATTAATTGGATATGTTTTAAATAACGGTGAAATGTTTCAAGAGCCATATTTGTGTTCATAATACTAAATCTTCGATAACATTGGGCCCACATTTTACATCTGCTAACATAATTTTGTATGAAATATGCCATGAATTCAGTCATTTCTGGTTGTGATTTTCTTTGCTCTATAAAGTTATGCAGTATGACTTGAAACTTTTCTTCATTCACTTCTGATTGTAGAGTATATAATTGTTTATAAACTTGTACTCTGAGGTTTGCATCTTTAATTTTTTTATCGTTCCTTTTCCAGTTTCTTTGCACATGCCAAGTACATAATAATCTATTATCAACTGAACCCATATACTTTTTCCAGCTGTTATAATATGCACCATAATCATCAGATATGAAAAATGCTGCCTTAATACTACCCACTTTTTTTTTAACTGTTTCAATAAATATGTCCATAACTTGTGTTATACTACTACTAACACAAAATCCAACTGGTATACCTTCTTCAAAATCATCAACAACTACAATTGTTGTGATTTTATATCTATAAATGTTTGTGCTATAAGTTGTATCCATACTAATATAATTTTTACCATATTTCATTAATATATCTCTTTGAACTGGACTCATAAGTATTAGCATAAAATCTGCTGAACTTAATAAATGATGTCCTTCTCCAAATATGACTGTACCATCATGGTTATTCAGTTCGTTTTTTATCCAAAAATTAACACTTTGTTCATCAAATTTATGGTTCCTAATTCCTCTTTTCACACCACATCGTTCAGTTATAATATAAATATCTTGTATATCTATTGCATTAATTAATTTTATATTGTCATACTAAGCAGATTTTAGCATATTGCTGACAATCTGGCATCTGGGAACACCAAGTTCTTCCTGGCCTAAAAGCAGTATAAATTTTTTTACACTACATCATTGATGTACATAAAAATAATACAAAAAATATGTTTAAATTACGTATATTATCTTACCACATATTACCAACTCGTCATTTAATGTTAGTTTTGTGTATGCTAATTCATTTTTATGTGACCAGTGGGTTGATACATATTCAACAGTAACATTTTTCTTAAATTTCACCATTATATGCGAAGGACATTGCACTCCTAATCACAATACATCATAATTTATCTTATTATAATAAAGTGTAGCGTAAGAGGGGTTTTAATGCATCCTTATCATTACATCACGTAATGCTGGCTTAGTTTTAAAATGATAGTTTTCTTTATTCATTTATTCTTCGTATATTATGTGATGTATTTGTTCGGTTCAACAAAATAAAGTTTATTTAAAAGTCATTTTAGTTTATAATGATTTTATCAACATAGCACAAAGTGTATGTGATTAATATTCATTTAAGAAATATGAGTTATCGTGTTCTTTTTGGGACTGAGTTAACTAGGAAAAACCCGTTAAAAGCAAATAACTGGTTGGTAAAGAAAAGGAAGAAGTAATGCATAAATTAATTAGTATCCCAAAACTTCCATTTTTAAGCGTACCGTCTACTGAGGAGGCTGCGATTAAAAAAATTATGTGAAATTCAAATAAAAATATACATTAAAATAAAACATTCCCATACATAAGTGATGGGCAAACAAACAAGGGAAGTTCTTTTTTAAATTAAGCTAAACATTAGAAAATAACAGAAATTAATTACATGAATAAAATTGGGTTTCCCAAATTTCGCAAGGCTAAAATCGATCAAAAAAATTATCTCGTTCAAGAATTCTTAACAATTTTGCATGAACCTTTCATTCGCGGCATACGAATATTTAATGACTTCATTTCGAAATACCCTGTACGATTACATAAGAATAACTTCGTCATCGTGCCAATCAGCTTCTTCGTATAATATAATTTATATTCCGAATTTGAATTTTTTTCTTCATTTTGTTTCCATACCTCAAATTCTGTTTTAAAAAATGTTATTTTATAGTTCCACAATAAAATCTTAATACATTATGTTTTTTGAAAAATGATTTATTTTTTGATCTAAATAATTTTTATCAATAAAACTGCATTGCGTGAATATCATCATTTAGTCGTAACTCCACGTAGGAGTATCGTGATCAAGGTGACAGTTTCATCATTTTCTGCCTCCATCCTGTACGATCTTCGGCATCATGAACACATTTTGAAAATGACATCCGAGCTGCAGCAGTCCATTTAATTGGTACTCTGCCTTTTGGCCGCAAACAATTCATTCTTCCGATAACTATTGTTCTTTCGATTCCGTCATGTTTTCGTATGATGTGACCAAAAAATCTCATAATACGTGCGAGAACTTCCGTTGTTAATCTGCGGGTTGGACGAATTTCTTCCAAAATAGACGTATTAGTTTTCCATCCACGAAACTCGAAGGAGCCGCCTCCAGCACCATATTTCGAAACTATGCGAGTTTGTTCGGACTTTCTGATCGTCCACGTTTCTGAACCATATAGAAATATTGAAAAAACCAGAGTGCGTACAAGTTGAATTTTTGTATTTTTCGTAACAGAGGAATCTTTCCATATCCGTGTTAGTTTAACCATTGCACTCCGTGCTAGTTGAATTTTTCTCTTGATCTCACCTTCAGATCCGCCTTTACTTTCCAACAAGGATCCCAAGTAAACGAAATTTTCTACCGTTTCATAACCAGGAATGGTTTTATGTTTTCCCTTTATTGTATTCTTCCGATCAATTACCATTAACTTAGTTTTTCCATTATTTATTTGTAGACCATAGCATTTACTTATATCTTCTAATTTCTTCAACAATCGTTGCATTTTTTACATATTAGGTGCTAACAATGCTATATCGTCAGCAAACCGTAAATTTGTAACTTTGAGTCCAACGATAGAAACGCCTTCATCCCAATCCTCTAAAACTTTCCTCATTATATGTTCTTCGTATAAATTAAACAATATGGGTGAAAGTACACATCCTTGTTTTACACCTTTCTTTACAGTAAATCGAAACATTTGTTGGTGCATACACCTGTATTAAATTGACTGCTATTGGTCTTGTATTTATTCTTAGTGCGATTACACGATCGCTTTTAGTTCTATACCCTGTAACTAAACTACACAGTCGTTTATTTACTAGTATTGCTACGCCATTTCTACTTTCGTTAACATTGCTCGAACAAAATAAGATATTATGAGTCGTTTCAAAATGACCGGTTTGACGATAATGTGTTTCGGCTATTCCACATATATCTACTATATAAAAGTTTAATTTTAAAATTATCGTAATTTAAAGTTTAGTAATTCGGATACACCATTAATTGTAATGAATATACAATAAAACTGACTAATAACAGTTCCCCATTAATTGAAATACAAAAAATATATATTTTACAGATTACATTCCATCATCAAAGACTAACTGTATAAAATGAGCTACAATTCCATTATTACAACGGGTACAAATAGGGTGTTCTTTCTTTTTTTAGTACCAGTACACATAAATTTTTGTGGCTATGGTTAAAATTATAATTAAATAGTTAATATAATACCAACCATTCCAGGAATTGAATGTGATTTTTTGTATCCATATGCTATGAACTGATGTTAAATGATACAGGTATAAAAATCTAGTCTTAAATCCTATTTTACATTTACAGCAACACATCCAGTTACACCCAATTCCATGCTCTACCATTTTATGCCATTTAATTTCATAATAGCATTCAAATTTTTTGCTGCAAATATTACAATCCATAGTTTTCCATAAAAATAAATAGACGTGTACACATCATCATTATTTCCGTTATTTTATTGATACATATGTTGAAAATGAGTAAGCTTTTGTAATAATGAATTATGATCGACGATTGTTAAAATTAATTGAAATATTTAAAAAGTACTTTTTTTATAGTACATTTTAAATATTTAATTAGATAACCTAATCTTTAATGTCTAATAATTTATTTCTAAATAATATATAATTAGATAACAAATCTTAAATACATGATAAATATGTTTTAGTAACACTGAGACTACCATTTTCTTTAGTTTCTTAGGGAAACAGTGAAATATAGTGAAATTCAAAATATATTAAAATAATTTTTTCTGTAATTTTACGTCATTTAAGTATATAAAAATGAAGTAGTTTTGACTCATTCTTTGTATTAGCGACAGTACAATAGGTTGAATATAATAAAAAATCCTAACTTGGAGTTTAAAGCAATCATGCAATTACTGTCGACCTTTGACGAATCTTCAGTTTCTACAGAATACCGAATGCTTTTTGAACTAAAAATAATAATATTACATATTCCATTTTGTAAATAGTTATCATCGTTTTAATTTAAAAATATACTCACCCAGCATATATGTGGAACTTTTTATTATGTCTCAGTAAATTCTTTTAGCTGTAAACACCTTTTCACAAATATTGCATTTCCATTTTAAAAAACTCACATGAAAACCTGCAATGGTGTGAACAGTGGATTATTTGGTGATTATGTAGTCTATTTTATGTGAAGGAGAGAGTTTGGTGTTAATGGTGTTGGGGAATTATTATATAATTTATGGATGCAAATATATCACTTGTATCCATGTAATTAATAACAGTAAGTGTTTTATAAATTTATTGTAAATATGTTTCTTCATTTTTTATTAACTTTAAAATTAATATTGTTTGGTAAATTTATTGTAAATATGTTTCATATATTGTTTATTTTTAAATATATTGGATAATAAATATGTTATGCAGATGACACAATCGTATTTCAATGCTACATCCATGTTCCATGATAGCCTACGCTCTATGTAGAGTATGGCATGATGATGATATCCAAACAAACTGAAATAGTATCTACATTGAATAATATTAAGATAAAAATGATTAAAGGCTTTTCAACTATGTCCGAGAACGTCGACATGATTAATTTTTCAGCAATTAGATCGGATAAATAAATGAAAATATGACAGCTAAATTATTAATAAAACTTATATTTGAAAAAATAATTTTTCCAAACTAAAAATATTCTCACATATTCTGTTTCTTCATAAATTTAAGTGAAACCTTCATAGTTCATAATAGACAAAAATAAAATGATCTTATTATATAAATCGGGGGAATAAAGATGGTTACTAAATCAATAGTCTGTTAAATCAACTCTCATTAGAGCCCATGAATACGTAGAATTAAACTAAAAATATTTGGATGCTATAAAAATATTTTATTGCGTTATAAGACTATCAATAGTAATGATAGAATTCAAAAATATGTGTATTAAGTTTATCTTATTTTTAAAAATTCATTTTTATAAATTAATTTACAAAATCGAAATTCAACAATATATGTATTAAGTTTATCTTATTTTTAAAAAAAACATTTTGAATTTATATTTAATCGAAATCGAAACAACAATGTCGTAATAACAGAATGACGTCATAAGTTCAAATATTTTTTATCACTATCTGGGGTGGCTAACTCTAAGAGCACCCAAACCGGTATAATATATTTATGCTAAAGTTATAATTTGTCTAACTCGCTCATATAAAATTAAAATATATGTTTACCATGGGGTACTAACTGTTTATGTATGTCTCGCACGTGACTATATAAACTTTGTCTATATGAAAAATTATGACCACATTCTATGCAGTTCCGACTAGTATGTGGATCCCTAAAATCACATTTAATAATTAATAATATAATAAGAAAATTAGAAAAAATTTCTTAAGATAAAATATTTCATAATTTTATTATTTCATAATAAAGTTCAAACTGATTTGTGTGGAACACATATTTACTTAGATGCTCAGCAAACAAATGAACTTAACGATTTATAAATACAAATGAATAAATAAAAATGAAATACAATTTATCTATAGTACAAACTACAAACTCATGAAAATGGGCAAACATCGAACGAAATCGAACGAAAACATTTCATTCATGACGTCACAACAAAAACGTGTATTATAATCATAAATACGATTGCAGCGCACCCATGGCGAAACCCCCCGGAATTAAAAGGTCTAGGTTTTAGATGCTAGTGCTAGTATATAAACACAAAACAAAGAACATTTGAAAATTAAAAGGAATGCAAAAACATGGTTAATTTTTTAAAATTAAATATATATTTTATAAACAACATTAATGAATATTAAATTTTTGCATAAACGTAGATAGTAAATAAAATTTATGAAATTGTAAATTTTAAATTTTATAACAAGAATAATAATTGTATTCTTAAAATTTTAAATTTTATAACAAGAATAATAATTGTATTCTTAAAATTTTAAATTTTATAACAAGAATAATAATAATAATTTTATATTCTTAAAATTTTAAATTTTATAACAAGAATAATAATTCTATTCTTAATATTTCAAATTTTATAACAAGAAAAGCATTATTTCTGCATTTAATGTTTTAAACTTTTTTATTATTTTTTAAACTTTTTTTTATTTAGTTTGAAACTAAATTTATTGATTTTTATCTATTAGGTTTACTTAGATTTCCCTCCAATTTTGCTTCAATGTCTGGATAACATTAAACATTTAATTATGTTGATTGTTTCTGCAAAATTTTATTTATTTGATACGTTTATTTAAGTAATTAGTGGCTGATTGTAATGATGCACTATTTTTATATAGATATTAGTTATTGAGTATAGTATTTTACATATTACATTTAAATTCAACAAGCGCTTTGATCTACAT
Source organism: Coronaproctus castanopsis (assembly GCA_032883995.1). Lineage (NCBI taxonomy): Eukaryota > Metazoa > Arthropoda > Insecta > Hemiptera > Monophlebidae > Coronaproctus > Coronaproctus castanopsis. The sequence goes on from CM065052.1 coordinate 271,924,190, forward strand.
TTTTATAGTCATGGATGAATATGTAAAACTAGAAAAAATTGGTGAAGGTATGGTGACTATTATGAGAAGTATATTTTAATAATTTATAATATATCACTAGTATAAATTATGTTAGATATGTAATTAAAATGTGTATTTGTGTTATATTTTTATCGTATCATTTTAGCAACTATATTACTGATATTGAATATTTTAAAGATATAATAAATGAATAACGTTCTTACTGCAGGTACGTATGGAGTAGTCTATAAAGCACGCCATAAAAAAACATCGAAGACAGTTGCAATTAAGAAAATACGAATGGAATTGCATGACGAAGGAATACCAGCTACGGCTATACGCGAGGTTTCATTATTGAAAGAATTGAAGCATCCAAATATAGTGGAGTAATGTATTTCTGAAATAAGTATTGAATTTATCATTACTTTGTATTGGGGGTAATTTCGAGGATTACTAAATGTAACTGATCACATTTTTATAGTTTATTCTAATTTTCTCGTTGTCTATAAAACAGCATATGAATTGGGTGGTTAATATTTTAATAGTAAACATAATGAATATATTCTTTATATAATTTTTCAAGATCCCATTTTTTAATAATTATATATTTGATTGAAACAATATAATCACAGAATATGAATTCAAGAAAATAATTTCAAAGGCAGTTTATATGTAGAATAAGCATGAATCATAAAGATAATATGCTAGTGCTATTTATTATAAAAGATAACGAAAATTTACAATTTTAAAAAATATATAAATTAAATGTCAAAAGTACAATTATTGTTAAAAACTTACGAATGAAAGCGACTATCAGATTATTATGTATTGAAAAGTAAATAAATAACATAATTGTGAATAAGACTGAATATTATATTTAAACATAATTTTATCAATTTGCTAAAATCAGGATATAAAAATTCGTACTCATTTTAGATTATGGAACTTGTACTTCATGATAATAAAAAATGTATTACATTTAAAGCTTTATTGCTTATAAAACAAAAGTGGCTTTAATTTCATTTAACACTTAATATATATTGTAGATTTACTTGAACCATAACTTATATTATTTATTGACTGGCTAAGTTGTTTAATCGTTTGCGTTATGCAATAAAAATTATTTTTCAGATTACAAGAAGTTTTGTTAGAAGAAACTCGTTTATATTTAATATTCGAGTTTGTTCCGATGGATTTAAAGAAGTACATAGAAAGTCTTGGGCGTAAACGTGTGCCAACTGATAAAATAAAGTCTTTTTTGTACCAGGTTAGTTAGCTTTATATGATAAGAGCTAAATGTATAACAATGAATCGATGCTCATACTTATATTTAATTTCTTTTAAAAGAATTTATTAAGATTTATATCGCTACCATGTATCCATTCAATTAAAGTGGTGCTGATGTTATTAATATTTAACTGATCTGATAGCCCTCCCCTATTTTAAACTGATCTTATGTAAGTACAGTGATCAATAAGCTTTTCATTATAGTTTTTAACTCCTTAGGCTCAATAAAATGTGTTAAGTTCGATTTCGGTTTCTTATATTATATTCATTTTTTTTTTTTTAAATTCAGATTTCTACTTCTTGTTGTTGTACCACATCTTCAATAAATTTGAGTGATTATGCGTCCATTTAAGCGTTTTATTTGTAAATACTTTTCACATTTTCAAGAATATGGTCTTGCTTGCTCGATTCTGGTCCTTATCATAATCCGGGTCCCATGCACTATAATATATTAGTTTGATGAATAATTTCATTGTTAATTTTTATTAATACTTTCTGGGTTTTAGCCCATTTGCTAACTAACATGAGTTTAGTTTTCTTACCAATTTATTAATATTCCCATTTTGGCTCCCTGTTCACCATCTGTTGAAGTTCAGGTTTATTTTCTGCCTACTTTCTTTTATTATTATTTTTTAAAATTTTTATAACACATTTATTGAAAATATTGTAGTTTATTCCTTGATTTCAGAAAGAATATAAAATTGCTATGTCAATTTGTCACTTATAGCGTGAAAATTACATTAACGAATTTATTTATGTATTTTGCATTATTAATGGATATTTTTATTTTATTTAGCTTGTAGTAGCAATTTTGTTTTGTCATCGTCGACGAGTTTTACATCGAGACTTAAAACCACAAAATTTGTTAATAGATCCTAAAACAGCAACATTAAAAGTAGGTGATTTTGGTCTTGGACGTGCTGTTGGTGTGCCTGTGAGGGCATTTACACATGAAGTAAGCATATGTATTAAATATCTAAATATATGCATACATATATACATATATATAATAATATGTTGGTTCATTTTTTAAATTTTGCTATACTACTTTTTTAAAAAATTGATAAAAAATATTTTTATTATTTTCAACTAACTTTTCCAAATATCACTTTACCTATGTCAGTTGATATGTACTGAAAAGTATTATGTATTTATAGGTAGTAACATTATGGTATCGTGCGCCCGAAGTGTTACTCGGTACTCAAAAATATTCTTGTCCAGTTGATATATGGTCGATAGGTTGTATTTTTGGCGAGTTGTTGAATATGAAACCGCTTTTCCAAGGAGATTCAGAAATTGATCAATTATTCCAAATTTTTAGGTTGGTAAAACTATCCAATAAATAATAAAGTCATAAACATACTGTTACTTTATCCGTTTTTATGGTTATTGTAGAAATTTTTGACTAATTATAAGTAGTCGGGAGGATTTCAGTTTATTCTATTTCACTCGAAAATATAATTTAGTATCAGTTAGTTCTGATACAATATTATACGAGATATAATTTAAGTGTTATGCTGGTTTGAAATGTGCTATTTATGTGCTTTTTCTTCTATACTGAACTATTTTTTTAATTCAATAGTTTTAAAAGAGATAAAATATTATACTTTTTTCTTTTCTTATGCTTAAATTATATTTGTAGAGTACTAACGACTCCAAGAGAAGAAACTTGGCCAGGTATAACGCAACTTCCCGATTTTAAACCTATGTTTCCAAATTGGACTAATAATGTATTGCGAAAGGTTGTAGAGGATGTGGATAATGAAGGTTTTGATTTGTTGGAAGTAAGTCACGCCTCCTTCGCCGTACGTATACATTACCGCATACTATTATAAATCTTGATAAAATATGATGGTTATATTTATGCCCTTAGAAAGTAGGTCTCGTTATTTTGCCGAGTGAATAAAAATTAAATTATTTATTTCGGTTTCGATTAATGTTAAAAAAAAATTGTAATATTATCAATTACGACAACTATGAAATTAATTCATTTTAATTAGAATATATTTTTTATATTTATAAGTAGTAGTTTGGTCAGTTACAGATTTTTTCAGATTGTGATAATACCTAAAAATATTTTATTTCATCCAAAAATGAGTTGATCTGTGTGCAAATGTTAAACATTTATTTTGATAATTATAGTAATATCACTCACTGTTGTCCTATAATATTTCACATTATATCAAAATCGTAAGTAAAATTAGTAGAGAATGTAAAACGAATAGTCTTTACTAGTTTGTAATAGATTAAAATGTGACGAAAATTATTCAAGCTTTATAAATAAAATATTTTTAAAGATTACATGAAATTTTTAAAATTTTTAGTAATTATTTTAAAACTATGATATTTAAAAAAAAAATACTTTTAGAGATCTAAACTTCTTATTTGACAGAATGTTTTGGAAATTATATTGATTCATAAATTAAAGACATTTTAATATACAATTTTGCATTAACGAAATATTTTTATTTTCCGAATGTTGTTTAAATTTAGTTGTTTCGACTGATGTTTTACAAAATTTAATAGTGGAATATATTTAATTCTTGAATTGCTTTAATATTACTATTATAACTATAATTTTCAAAGTAAATGTTTAAAATTTGTACATACTTATTTTTGGATGAAACGATATTATAATAATACACTTATATAAAATCACGTCTCGATTATTATCCTGCAATTGATATAACCAAAAAATATATATTCTGATTAAAAATTAATGTTGAAACTTTTAGAAACATACGGATTTATTTAATCTTAAATCGATGTTGTTAGATAAATATTATTTTTACAGGATGTAGTGTTTAGTAATAAGTTACAAATTAAAAATACACTTTAATGAAGTCAATTTTCCTTTATTTTCGCTATTTACTGATGCAAAAATAGCATACTTAGAGACTGATTACAGATACCTAATTTAGTCAAGAGTAGAAGCTTTCTACACCACTCGAATCGGCTGGAGTAGCATTCAGTTGGACGAAAAAAACAAAACAATGAAAGAAGAACTGACTCAAATGAATCCGTCAATTTGGTACAGCTGGAAAATTTTAAACCGTCTACGCTCTGGTTACGACAGAACCACATTGAACTTTCTGTTGTGAAGTTTGGTTAGAATGATAAATGCAAATGTGGGGAACGACAGAACTTATTCATTTTTCTGTTTCTCTAGTCCATCGATTTCTCTCTGTAATACCTAAAGGCACCACGCTACATTGAAAGAGAAGTTTATGGTTCTGCCGTTCCCACATTACAGTGAACTTTCTGTAGTGAAGTCTGGTCAGGATGATAAATGCAAATGTGGGGAACGGCACAGAACCATAAACTTTTCTTTCAATGTAGCCTGGTGCCTTTAGGTGTTACAGAGAGAAACCAGTGGACTACGAAAACAGAAAAATGAATAAGTATCTCCATAAAGCCCAAGAAAAAAAATCTTAAAGGCACTACGAGGAGAAAAAGAAAAGGCAAACAAGGTGTTAGAATTATATCGTGAATGAAAAACATAAACCAGTAGATAAGTTTTTGAGAAATCGCCGAAGTAATACATGCAACTAGAGAACATTTTGTTCTGTCACTACGCACAAAATTGTGTATGATATTTAAAGAAAAATCAAACACACTTTTCAAGAATTGTTTTAAATATACGAAAACATTCAAATATGATGAAAATAATTTATTTTATAAATACAGAAGTACATAAATTTCACTACAATATTTTCTAATTTTAAAACATACAGAAATTAATTTCTTAAAGTAATTATTTCAGTAATATAATCATATCATATTTAACGTTTATATTGTGATTTGGTGGAAAAAGAAATCAAAGACGGAAGTAAATTATATTTAGATGCAACTAGTACAATTAATATTTGTGGTTATATTTTTCTGAATTCGGGTAATAACTAATTGTTTTGTATTTCTAAAATTAAACTAATTATAGAGATGAGGAAAATTTAATAACAAAACTATTCATCTATTACCATTAACTAAGTAGACAGAATCAATTTATAAATTATCTTCCTATATTTATACAAATAGATACGTACCGAATCTGTTTATATTACCTGCAACAGCTCGCAATCCTTAATCATTTTTAGACAAATTGTGTAATATAAATGGTATTTCATAATTACTATAAAATATATTATATTATTTGAGTACGTACTAAATATTAAGTAGATACCGTTGATTAACAGTAATATTTAAAATTTGATTAATTTATTTACTAAATGTTGATTTTATTCGTAGAAGATGTTGACATATGATCCAGCTGCCAGAATTACTGCAAAAGAAGCAGCTTATCATCCGTATTTTAATGACCTGGATAAAAGTCAATTACGTGCAACAGCTTATAATCCTTAATCATTTTTAGACAAATTGTGTAATATAAATGGTATTTTATAATTACTATAAAATATATTATTTGAATACGACATTATAAAGTTATCGTAAACGTTTCCCGTGACTATTATATAATTATTCTATATATTGTTATGTGTTATAAAAGTAATCTATATATTATATTTTACTTTGCATATATATTAAATAAAGTATTTTTTTTAAGAACGAGTTTATATAAACAATTTTCTAAAAATATAAAAACTATGATTACGTAATTGTTTATTTATTAAAATAAGCGCTTATAAAATTTAATTAAACTTTTAATCTTAAACCTTATTTTTTTGTAATTCGTTATAAAAATTTGAAATAAAATAAAACGAATTCGGTATCAGAAAAATATTGTAGCCGTCAGCAATCAATTTAGAAGATCATAGATCTAACAGTAGTTAAGCAACGCATAAATAGAAATAACAGCATACATAATTTTCATGTTACATACACCTACAATGCTCTTGTTTACTTATGCTAATTTGAATATACGATTTTTTAAAAACCTGATAAATTTAAATTTAAATACTTCTATTTTGTTATGTTCTCTCATTTTTCATACGAAAGAAAACGAGAACTGTTTTAGAATTTGTTTCCAATTATATAACCTAAATACGAATATAAAGTTGCATTAGTAACAACAAAAAATTATGTAACCATAAATTTTTAGCGACATCATAAAAATGTGGATTTTATCAAACTAATATGTTTCAATGTATTTGCGCAGGCGTCATTATAATTTTCGTCTAACAGGAAAAGAATAATTTCAGATTAGTAGTGTCAATATTAATTAAATTGGATGGAATTCTCTCAAACATTTTAGTAAAATAAAAAGTCTTCCCACTTCGAGATGAAAGAACATGAAATACAAATAATCATAAAAAGAAAAGTCCATTGGACTCGATAATATACATGGAATTTATTCAAAACGTTGGGTCATATGCAAAATAATTTTTGTCGGAAATTGTTAACAGCTTTTTAAATACCTACCAGCTTCCTTCAAAATTATTGCTATAAAGAAACGTCGAGCCAATCCAGCTGATTACAGACCCATTTCTTTGTTAAACGAAGTGTATACGTTGCTGTTACGGCTTATTCATAAACGTTTTATCTGCTACCAGGCTGGGTTACGGCCGGGGCGCTTATTCCGCGATCACATTGAATCTGGTTTCCAAAGATACCTTAAAACAGCTTCAGTATTTGTCAACCTTTCAGCAACTTACGATGCAGAAAAGGTTATTATTTAAATTTTACAAAAGTTTTATAATACAGGAAATTATTGTCGCATGTTACTGACATGTTATCAGACAAAATATTCACAGTGTATTAGGAAGATAAATATGGTTGTTGTAGAACAACTAAATGACCTGCCAGAGGGCTCGGGTCTTACAACGCTTTAATTTATATATGTATGATGTTACTAAAATACATGCAGATATTTTTCAGTATGCGTATCTTTTACGATCCCAGTTAAAATTGAGCTGGAGATTCGTAGGATAATTCATTGTATTGTTGGTAAGTAAAAGCATCATTTGACACTGGTTCTCACTGATATGGGCCTACCCGGTTCTTCCTTGTCGGTCCGAGTTGCGACTCGTCCTTAAGGCACCCGGGCGGCTTTTGAGATCGTGTGTCAGTAATGTGATGACAGAGCATCTCGTGCTCGCAAAAGCTCTCAATGGAAGTGATTTATACTGGGTTATTGGCTTCGGCCGTTGTAGTATTAAATCTCCAGCAAATGCATTCATTTTACCCTGTCATAGTCCGCTGGCTTAGGTGCTGTTTCACGCCTCTAGAGACAGTACTGATCAAATTTATGAATGCAAATGTGGTAGGTGGCGCATCATACCATCCCGTGCAATTACCCTACCGTCTGTCGCTTTGATATATTAACATTACTCGATTATATCAGTAATTACATCAAATTTGGCAAAAGATCGGGAAATATCTTTCCTTGTACTACTCGGGCAGTGGTTTGATGGGAGGGCATTAGCCACTTGCCCAGTAATCACTTCTATACCCAATTTATTTCCTATCCTACCCTGTCTTATGGTGCGCCTTAATAAAGGCCATGTTCAACTATGTTTACATAGTTAATGAGCATCATTTAAGACGCACCGCTATCATCATCCTTTCCTTAACCTAATATATATTTTATTATATATTATCATTTCCTATATAAATTCCTTTACAGTCAACAGTGCAGACCCAGTACCACCTCTTTGGGACGACTGGTAAAGTGTCGTTCTAGTCCAGGCAAGGTGTTAAGCGACCCATGCTATAGCCTGATGGCACCCGGACTTTAAAAAGGGTGTCTCTAACGGATCTTAAAGTAAATAAGCCCTGCACAACAAGGCAGTTCTCTATTGTCTTGGACGATTATTAGGTGCGCTTCTCGTGGGAACAGCATGGATTCTTTATACCCCCTCCAAATAATAGTACTTCAGAGTTAAATATGTTAAGGACCCTAATAAGTGGTCTCTTAATATTAAAGACACTACCGAGCGGCTTCAAAGCCCAACATTAGGCATGGTGGGTTGAGTGAACCTACTCACACCCAAGAGCAAATAAAGAAGTAATATTGACGAGACGGCAGTGGCTAATATTGAGTGTAAGAATAGCGTTTTTCAGTGGGCAGTCTTTTGGATGGCTAAGGGGTGTATACCCCTAAAGAACCCGGTTCCAGATACAGCAAGTAGGAATTTACGCAGCAATAATATTTTTCGCAAAGTTCTAAGTGCTCTATTGGATGACAGTAGGTCAGAAATAATGTCGAATGAGGAGAATCTCACTCGTTTGCTGCATTTGCTTATTCCAGACTGTTCACCTAGCGGTCACTGATCTTGACAGTAAGCTGGACTCTGCTGTCTGTGGAACAGTTGCTGGAGTAAGTGTGGAAGAAATCTCCTGTTGCCTTTCTAAGGTGAAAAATAGGAAGGCTTGGGAAATGACGGAATTCTTGTAGAGGTCTTGAAGGCTGTCCACCTTCAAGAGCGCCATATTCTCATGATTATGTTTCAGGTGGTGAAACATGCAACAAAGGGGGTATCAGGATTTTATCTTATTAGACGTGATTGATGTAAGCCTAATTGCATTCAAATTAATCAAAGAAGTTGTAAATCGCAGATGTATAAATGGAAACTTTCAAAGGCCAACATTCGGGAATACGGGGAAATAGAGTCTTACATTGTGATGGATACGTGCAACATTTGTATTTAGTGAAGATTTTGATAGCTTACACTACGTTGTAGATGATGCTAAAACATAGCTTAATATTATTTATTTGTAATTTTGCATAATTATACGATTAAATAAAAAAATATAAATTAAGTTTCTATTAGAAAATGATAGAATTAGAAAAGTAAAATGTATTCTATCCAGAAAGACCTCAACTTTTTTATGAATGTGAATTCAAACGCTAATAAAATCTATGCAATAAAATCTAGTAAAAAAGGAAAGCATTTACTGTTTGGTACTTTTTCTCATTGTTTACAGAATTTGAATAATTTATAATAGAATGCGAACTGAAGTAGATTACCATTTAAAAATTTGAGACTAAATTTGGGACAGGATGAGCTTGCATAAATTAGATTTTAAAAAAATATTTTGAAAGAAATGACAAAAAATGAATCCACTATGACAGGACTGATAGTGAAACTCAATAGAATTAGAGCAATAGTTTATAAATAGAGCGGATGACAAGTAGTGTGAAACTGGAACAGATATAGGATGATTGTGAAGGGAATAAATGAGTTAAATGCTCAAAAATTCATTACGCTGAATAAAATTACTTGAAAACAAAATATCATTATGTTATCCCGAATTTTATCTAATATCTGTACTTTGGCATTTTCTAATATTGCGTTATATAATTTAGAAAAATACGATGTTTAGGGTTATAAACAGCCATATTCGGAATATATTGAATATTTTGAATAGTTGATGTTATAGATCACTTTGGAGACTCATGTAGTTAAAACAACGAAAACTGGAGACACTTCCTCTAGTTTTACGAGTCAACATAAATTCATAGTATACTACTATGTTTTCACTGTAATAAGAACATCAGTGTTGAAATTTTATTAGTACTACTAATAATAGATAAGCTTTGCAAAGGAGTATATTTTTGATGTATGATTAATACAACAGATTGCGCATTAAGCGTTCTGCTCAATATATCATGAGAATGAACTGTCATTTAATGGAGATATTACGCAGTTATTTTCTTATGACAGTGGAACTATCAATGAATTATTTATTTATTCGTTTACCCATACTCTTCACAGTTGGATATATCGTTATATTATTATTCATACAGTCCGAAAAAAACGAATGATGACGTTGGTTTCATTAGTTTTTAAATTTATTATATATAAAAAATAATCAACATGAAAAACGGATGCAAAAAATATTTGATTACCATCTGTTAATGGAAAACATTGCACATCACGTGTTCGTTCCACATCCAGAAAACATTTGGAAAAAATCTTCTATGTTGTTCCTATTATTTTGGACGCGAATTTCATAATATTCAATAAAACATCATTTTTTGACATATTTATTTTGTTTTCACCTAAGAATAAAACATTTACATTCGTAGATTAAAAAATACAGAATTACTATATATTTGCAATTCAATATACACGTGATTAATAAAATTATAAGAGACATCATTAATATAAAAGACATTTCAAAATACAGTGAAGTATAAAAATTATAATAAATACCTCTATTATCTATACTAGACTTTATTGTATTTTCTTAGTAATATTGATGTAAATAATTTTACCTCAATCAGTTTTCTCTTCAAAACAAATCGTATAATTATATTTTACAGGCAGTGGGAAAAATGACTTATTACTTTCTTGGTTTACATCTGATGGTGGTTGTAGGTTCTGCGAAAATACAATCTTTATATTGCTCTAGATCACGTTTTAAAACTATAGAAAATTATATAAATATTAAATATAAGTGCTACGAGTATACTTATAACGCAAACAATAGAACACTTTTTTTTTTACTCATGGTAAAAATTTTTTAATATAATTTCTAGCATGATTCATCCCTAAAATAAAACATTTCGGAATCGAACGGTGCTTGAAAAAACTGATGCATCTCACTTTCCTAAAAAATGTGAAATTTAACGGTTATTATTCAATCATTCACCGATTTAGGTAGTTGTATTTTAAATTTTTGTTTTAATTTATTTAACAATTTCGTTTATATTTACTATAATTTTACAAGTGCTTTATTATCTGATTATGCATTATTTTGAGAAATAAGATTAATTTATGAATTACTTAATTAGTCCCGATGAAAACCTTTTACTTATGTGATTGTACGTTTTACTTTTTCTTCATATTAACTTTTATTACTATTTACTTCCTTTTCAGCGCTTTCTAGTCATAATTATTGCTTAAATTCATTATTTTCTATTGAGTCATACGAGGCTTGACAATCAAGTAATAAGACTGACGTTATAAAAACCGTATATTTAAAAATTATTTACCAATTCTTTAATCCCTTCGAAGTACTCCCCTTGGCCAGCTATACACAAAGCCCAGCGATTTTTCTACGCTTGGTAACATTTTTGGAACTCTTCAACTGGAATGTCCTTGAGTACCCTCGTCACGGACGTTTGGATCTCCTCAATCGACTCAAAATGGGTTCCTTTGACCACCGATTTCACTTTGGGGAATAGGAAGAATAAGGCGGCTGCGGCAACAGGGTGATCCCTTTTGAGGTCAAATACTGCGAAACCTTGAAGGCTGCGTGGCACGGGGCATTGTCATGATGAAGGATCCGTGTTTTGCGATTTCTGGTCGCACCCGGAGAACTCGTTTTCGCAATCTTTCGAGTACCTCGCAGTAGAAATGTTGATTTACGGTCTGCCCATGTGGTACGAATTCTTTGTGGACGATTCCGCGGCTGTCGAAGGAGGTAATGATCATTGTTTTCACCTTCGACTTGCTCACGCGAGCTTTTTTCGGACGAGGGGCGTTTGGAGACAGCTACTGCGAGCTTTGACGCTTGGTTTCTGGATCATATTGAAAGAACCAATTCATTATTTTCTTTCTATACAACGTTTAAAAATTGTTTTCGCTTATTTTTGACTTCATAAATACATAGAATAATCTTTTTCTGTAAAACTAAGATTAACATTATTATAGTAATAAAAACAGAAACTTCTTGAGATACGAACGAACGCAGATAAAATCTAATTGTTTAATGTTTACTTTTACTATTCTCAAGTTGGCATATGTTGCACATACAAATTAAAATTATAAACTGGGCAAAATGCCACGGTAAATAGAATACACGGTAGGGATCACGCGCAGGCTGCTTAGCAGCTATTACGTCATTGGTGTGCGGTCGAGCTCGACGATGTACAACGTAAACGCTACTTTCGGTTCCTTACTCTAGCTGTGATTATATTTACAATTTTACATTCCTCTCTTTTCGATATAATTAATTTATTTTAATTTTATAACAATTACATTATATCTATTAACATTATTTAACGCAATTAGTATATCGCTGTTTTGTTTTTCAACTTGTTTAAACGCAATAATTTCGTTAAAAATTGTAGTATGAGGCAAGTTTCATTTAAATTTTTGGATATTTTAAATAATACCAAAAATATGATAAAAATTTATTTATATAAGCAAATATTTCACTCGCCAAATTTTAGTTATTGCAATTTTATCAATTTATTCCTTTTTTTTCGTCCATCATCAGTATTTTTGCTTCCGTAGATTGTTCTTTTACTGGACTTCTTTTTGTTTAGCGTCTTAATTCTGATGAATGTTCGTGTTCTGACGAAACAGGAAATGGCGAATTCATCAATTCCGATGCTGCTGTATCTCAATTTTAAAATGTTGATCAATGTTTTCATTACCTCTGAATTCCTATTGATGTTATCATTGCATGGTAATCGCTAAAATCTTTTTCCATATTAAATACTATGTCCGTCCACTGCTCGGTTGGATTCATTAACGCACCCCTCGATATTGTTGCAGCCAGTCTGTTTGCTTAGGTGGATTTATTTTTGTTGGATGCCCGTACTCAAAAACAGTATCTAGTCCTTTTTTTTTACACGATATGCAATGTAACCAGCTAGCATTTTAAACAGATCTTTGTTTTCACCTTCTACTTGGCCCGACTTTTCTTTATCATCCGATAATGTTTCGATCACGCGAGTAAAGTCATTTTCTTCTTCGTGAAAATTTATATCTTTTTCTAATTCTTCGCATTCTGATGATTTACTTTCGCTACCTTTTTCAATTTCATTTATTACGTCGGCGCTTAATGTTACCAGCGCTTCATTCCACGAATTAGCAGTTTTTATTATCGAATCCGCATTTTTACTAAAAAGAAGGCACTTAATTCTTTGATTTACAGCAGTTGGCGAGGGATGATCATAAAATTTACCCAAGCCTCTAATCAAAGAAAAATAAGATTCAAGAATATCTTGGTTGAACCTCGCCGACATTATGTAAGAATATCCTTCACAATATAATTCAGAGAACATCCGCTGAAGACTTCAAATAGAAACCTGAAAAGCAATTTGAAATGGTAACAAATTCGATCTACCGATTACCCTCATCGATGTGCACAAATTATACAATTTTTCCAATGTCTCATTCTGTTTCACTAAATTTTTACCAAATGCGTTTTGTTTTTCATTTCATTAGTTGGATGAAAAGGAATTCTCGAATTCAGCATAACCGTCATTAATTATTTTTAAGAATTTTACAACATGATCGTTGCCTGGAAGTGTATAACTAATAGCATCAGCTACTATTCTTGAAAGTAACTCAGCTGCTATCCGGACTTTTTGTCTCTCGATCCCCGAAAGAAGTAAATGATTCATCTTATAAGCAAATTTAAGATCTCCTTGTTTCTGTAATTCAATTAATTTTAGAAAAATGTCTTTAGTTACAATTTCACCGCTAGATAATTTGTATCCTTGATCAAGATGATTTCTCAATAGTTTCAACGCATGAGGAACATCGTAAAAAGCCCAGATCTTACGATTTTCACAAAGCAGATGCGTAATATTTGTTTTATCATTATTAACACGAAGGTCGGCCATAAGTTTCCTATTTGATGGGCCCATGTCACATACAAACGCACGAACTTTGAATCCTGTAGATTCTATCATTCTAATGACTTCAAAAAATAAATTTTTATCCACTGCACAGTCAAAGTTATAATATATGGGTTGTTTCCATTTTCCAACAAGGCTACGAATAATCATAACCTGCACGTAAGAATGAGGACCGCGGATTATATCCGAAATGCTGTCGTAACATATATCAGATTGAACTTTCATTTCATCGAATGAAAGTACAACATCTTTTTCAAAGTCCGTAAATACTCTTGAATGTGATGTCAAAATATTCAAACTTAAATTTATAAAACCCGGGGCAACTACAAATTCGCTCAAACGACGTTTTATAGTCACTTCACTTGGAATGGGATACTTCGAGGCTTCTTTTACGAAGTTGAAAGATTTTTTTAAATACACCTTAACGATATTGCCTTCGATATGTCGTCAGAAGACCAGCTGGAACATTTTCCACTAACGATTACTTGTTGTTGACACTTCGAGAAAGTTCCTTCAAACGCTTTTAGCCGAACTTTTCAACTCGTAATTTCAGCCTTCGCTGTCTCCAAATACTTTAAAAGGCTTTCATTAGTTTGTTTTAAGGAATTATTTTTTAACTGTAATTTAATAAATTTATTATTATCGCTAATATCAGAGTTATTGGATGAACAAATTTCATTATTTGTTAAACCTATGTGTTTAGCGTTGCTTCCTAACAAAGAATTTACAACTTTTTTTTAGACTCACGTTTGTTATACCTTTCACTTCGTTCATTTTGAATATCTGACTCGCATTCAATTAATCTTGGTATTCGCAAATGAGGAATCGAATCCTTTTTTAAATTTTTCTTTGGTTTATACCCAAGCGATTCTGATCTCAAATCACGTTCAAAATCATTTTCATTAAAGTGACGAGAACAAACGCGGGCAGTTTCAATATTAAAGTCATCAGCTCTTTTGCTCATATGTAACCACTGTTTCCGTACAGCTTTATCTTTGGGAAACCGATGAAAACTGATTCCTAATTTATGATCGTTTCTGCCATGATTGAACACCCAGCGATGACACAACAAGGCATAATAAAAATATTAATAATAATAATATAGTATCAAAACGATCTAACCATTTCTATGTTGATGACGTAATATATGTATAAAAATTGATAACATAGGCAGTATTAAACGAAAAAAAAACACATAAATTGCATAAGTTAATTTGTTGACCGTAATAAAAAATAAATAAAAAAATACTCGAACAAGCGGCGACAGAAGCACGAAATAATACGGAAGAACACGCGAAACAACGGAACGACTACTACACTACAGTAGACTGTCTGAACTAGTGGGCACCAGTGACGTCAAAATTTTGTTTGACTACTGCGCAACTAGTTCGTGATACCTACCGTGTATTCTATTTACCGTGCAAAATGCAGTGAAGCAGAGAATAGTAGTAACAATAAATGTTGGCTTACGGGTGCTTCTGGCCATAGCAGCAGTACATAGTACCCGTCCAAAAAAAAAATGTTTGCTTTTGCAGTCACTGTTAGAAATAAAAATTTGTGGAATCAAACATAAGATGTGTATATTCATATTCAGTGTTTATTAGATTTTAATATTTCATTTTATTTTTTTATATTATATGACTATAATATTTTGTGTCCAGTTAGTATTTACCAGCAGATTTAACGTTTTATTTCATTTGCTATTATTTAACTATAATGTTTTTCACATTATTTTTGGAAAATAATATAATTATTCTACACTAAATCACCAAATGAATATTATTTTTTAGCTTTCAACTGCTGACTTCACTCTGATTCTATTTTTGTCGGTTATCATAACAGAATATTTGAAATTGAAATATTTGAATTTCGAATATTCGAATTGAGATTAAGTGATATCTTGTGCTTTTAAGTGTTGATATTAACTGCTGTTTTAAGTTTTGTAAATTTATGTGTTATTATAATTTGAAATGTACAATTTTTTGTTGCATAATTGAAATGTTAGTGCTTAATTGTTATATGTTACTCTGCAATAAATATTTAGATTTAAATAATTAGTTCAAACATTTTTATATAAATGTTTCTTTTGATATTCACATTTATGCACTTGAGTTTCGTCTGAGTGCTTTTCTGTTGTTAACAGGATTCGTTTTACCTTAAACATTAGACCGACATGGATGAATACCAAAAATTAGAAAAAATTGGCGAAGGTATGATTTTGCTATGTAAAAAATGAATTGATTTTTAAATTTTATTACGTAACACATTGATTGTGGCAGTTTTTTCAATTTTTTCTGTAAATGATGCACGTTGTTCTTATTATATTAGCTACTAAGTGTATTTTGCGTTTTTAGTATACAACGTATTATATTGCGTATTTCAACAGATTTTGTATTTAAACCACTTTTGATTAATCACTTATGAAGCAGTTGTTTACGAAAATTAATAATGTTCTATTTATTAGGTGCTTATTTCATTAAACAAAAAAATTCTGTAAATGAAATTTTACGTCTACAGAGACATGGTGGATTGACACTAATTCATGTTCTTATAAGGATTTTAATTGTTGCTTTCCTGTGCTTTTGTGAATATTTAGAAATTAGATTGATAAAATTTGTTGTCGTTTTTACATCATGGCTATATATGTATTTCTTAAACTGTTTGAAAATAATGTATATTATATTTTCATATTTGAAATAGAAATTTCACAATTTTCGTTTACTGCATATGTTAAATGTTCCGTTTAAAATTAATGTTTATGCAACAATGCTGTAGGTACATATGGCGTAGTATATAAAGGACGACATAAGAAAACAGATAAACTAGTAGCAATTAAAAAAATACGAATGGAGTTGCATGACGAAGGAGTTCCACCAACAGCCATACGAGAAGTTTCTTTGTTGAAAGAATTAAAACATCCAAATATAGTCGAGTAATAATCGTATTTTCAGATTTTGGATTTTATTTTTAAATATAGCTCAGATGTTTTCTCTATTTGTATTCAAAAAGTGCAACATTAAGGAATAAACACTATTAAAATTGTCACAATTTTACATATATAACTGTAATGCACATTTATACTTTTTAATTCTCGAGAAAAATAACTGAAAAATTATGATACACGTAAAAAATTAATTTTTATTATATATATATATACACATATTTTCTGTTTTTTATAATGCTAGCGACAACTTAGTAATAGTTTCAAATGAAGAAACATTTTTATATTAAATATTTGTAGTATAAATTTTGCTTATCAGGTTACAAGAAGTTTTATTAGAAGAAATTCGTTTGTACTTAGTTTTTGAATTTGTTCCTATGGATTTGAAAAAATACATAGAAAGTTTTGGAAATAAACAGATGTCTTCTACTATAGTTAAATCTTTATTGTATCAGGTTAGTTATGATTTAATGTATGCTTTATTCTCATATTATATTTACTTATTTAATAAAAATAATTATGTTTAAAAGAAAAAGATATTCAATAGGTTTCTGAAACTGTTGTTATATTTTTTAATCGTATAAACCATTTAATTACAAAACAAGTCACATTCTTCTAGGAAAACGCAAATCATAATTATAAATTTTATTAGACCTACATTTTTAAAGATAGTTAATAACAGGGACTGAATTTGTTAGTTAATGGATCATCCACTAAATTTATGCATAACAATAAAATTAAACATGTTATTGTTATTGAATTACAACTTTATTGCTTAAAATAAGAGTGTAAAATAAAATAAAACTTGCATATATATAGTGGAAAGGATGTAGTAAACATTAACGGAAAATGAATTTGAATAGACGAGAGTCGATAGTATATATTTAGCGATAGATTATACAGTGAGAAACTCAATAAATATCTGGCGGCTTCGGTAATACAATTATCAGAATGATGGGAGAGGATATATACTCATACTTAAACGATGTATTTTTACCTCAACCGGCAAAGCCGCTGCAGAAATGGCACTTGTAAAACATCGTGACATAACCATAAATTTATATAATTTCTGTAAAGAGTTTAAAGCACTCGAAGCAGCATTCGCATAAAAAAGCAACCATGGTTTATGATACTATGGATAAAATTCTTCCAAAGTACTGTGTCACGATCAAATGTTTTTAAGATATTGACGCGTTTCTGAACAACTTTAGTATGAACATAATTAACGTTTACCTCACGTAAAGTCGTGTAATACGAAGTCCGTGTTGGAAGCGGAATGCTGTAGTCATCAATACTTAACCTAGAAACAGGATAGAAATTATTTCTACAGGTAAATATAATTGAAATGTATTTTCTCATGATAGCATAAATCCAAGTTCTGTAAGTGAAGAAGATACAGCGCGTCATCAGCTTGCAGCGTTTTGTTATTTTAACGCCTTTGTGTCCATATCTGCTGTAATAAATGCTGCTGTCAACTCAGTTGGTAAGAAGTAATTTTTCAGTATTAGTCATGGTCTCTATATTGATTAATTCTGTACTGTTTGAATTCCTGATTCATATTAAATAAAAATCAAAATTTCTTTATTAATTGCCGTAGAAGCTTATTTTGATGTCAATATCAAATAATTTTGCTTAGAAAAATTTTAACGTCTATCTCTATTTTATGTAGTTATTTTAATACTGCAATATAAATGAGATTTATGAAGATGTACTTGTAGGATTAATAATATGACAGGTATGAGTTTAAATCGAGCATCTGTTTTATAATAACAGTTTCACAATTACAGCAACCGTATATATCTGTATTGTCGATATGTGAAATACACTTATTTGGAATCATACCCCTATCACTGGATTTTTTTTACTAATTTATAACTAAAGATCAAATAATTTTCAATCAATCACAAGTAGAAGGTGTATATTTTTTGTCCGTTCGGATTTTATCCTTTGACCAGTTTATGTTTGAGTGTTCTACTTACCAATTATAGTTTAATATTATTAGTCCTAGTAAAGAAATATACGGTAGAGTTAAAAACAGTAGACGTAGTCGGGTTGACAATTATTTCCTGTAGTTGTAAGTAGTGTATCCCACTAATGTAACGGTTCGAAATAAACTTTTCTCTTTGTATTCGCTACAAGACAAAATATTGTATTCAATATTATTTTTGTATTACCCAACTTACAAATTTCGTTTCTGATGATATTCAAATTTGCAAAATGGCTTGGTGTATAGTCGTATCCACTTCTTAATCTGACAAGGATAGATATGAATTATTTATTAAGGTCATTCCTGTACTTATATCAAGCGTCTTTAGATAGTTTATTTTGCATGAAAGTTTTTATCTTTTATATAACATTCATGAGTAAAATATAATAGAAAAGACTGATAAGTATGTTTTTAATTTTTGGTAATAATTGCCTCCATTGCAGTTTGAAATTTTCCACATTTGCCAATAACTGATCAGATAGAGTGGAGTTCATCAGCAATTTCGTTTCCTTCTAGGCCACAGTGGGCATGCGGCCACTTGAACATTACTCAACCTAACCTTCAACGGCGCTCCGAACAAAGTTCATTGTCGATTAATTAAATTCGGATACTGGGCTTTTAACAAAAATCAAGAGAAACATGATAAGATATTTCGGACATATAGCGAGAAACATCGATTCGATGCAATGAACAATAATACAAGGTATTGTAAATGGTAAATGTCCACAGGGAAGATGACATATACATGCTGGATTGATCAAGTAGAGGCATTAACAGGATATACTATGTCGAAGACGTTTTGAACTGCCAATAATAGAGATTTATAGAGAAAAACTAATGCAACTTGCATAATAATACATACGTTCTAACGTAGGGCAATGGACAGAGATGATGATGATATATATATGTATATATCATAATCCGTTTTTTATTTGTTTTTAGCTTGTTGTTGCAATTTTGTTTTGTCATCGTCGTCGAATTTTACATCGCGATTTAAAGCCGCAAAATTTATTAATAGATCCTAAAACGATAACGTTAAAAGTGGGAGATTTTGGCCTCGGCCGCGCTGTTGGTGTTCCGGTCAGAGCGTTTACACACGAGGTATGTATACGTATAATTAGTTATAATTTGTTTTTATTTTAAAATTTATTCATTTTGAAGTAATATTTGTTGCTAGTAAAATGAAGAAATATTTATTTTAAAAGTTTTGCTTATAAAGGGAAAATAAGTAAAGAAAACGCGTACCGGATTATTTGTAGGATATCCGCGACATTTTACCCAAATATATATATATATATGTATAAAAATAACTTAATTATATAATAAGAATTTGACTTTTGTGGAGAAAAAATAATTGCAGAAATATAATGTAGATATGAACTAATAGTGAAAAAAATAAAGCTGACGTTTAACGAAATGTGTTTAAGCTGCCTATGTTAGTGTTTCTTATACCTGATTTGATAGTAGTAATTTCTGATGTCGAACACCAAACTGAGGCAGACTAACACAGATGGAGTAGGTACGTGAATAGTTGCAGATGTAAATGATGATGTCACTTTATGGAAAACACTGTAGAGAAGAAAAACATATTATAGAAAACATCACAGATAATATATAAACATTTTACACATAGAATATAGATTTAAAAAAAGAAAATTATTACAAAAACTACAAATTATAAAACATAGAAGTAGTAATAATTTATTAAATAATATGATCAATTTTGATGAAGAATTAATTTTAAAATCGGTTGTATAATTAAATGTTATTGTAAATATAATTTTTTCTTTTTAATAAATTAAATTACATATATATAAAGTTGTTATTAATATCTCTGTTAATTTATTTGTAACATTTTTGTATATGCTTGAAAATGACGTTAATGTCGAAATGATTTGCATTAATAAAGTAACTTTTATAGTTTTGTTAATTATATATATGTGTGTGTGTGTGTTTGTGTTACTGAGTGAAAGAGAGAGAAACATACACAAGAGAAATAAATCGAATAAAATAAAATTATGAACATTAGATAGAATTATTAAAACGTTAATTTTTTAAACTTTAAATTTTATTTCCTCTCGTGTAAGCAGTTAGATTCAGTTTTTATTAGATTATTATTATTTTTAATGTTTTATAATTTCAAAAACTTCAAAAACAAGGCCCATCGACCAAATAAGGAATTTTCTAAAAGTAAAAGAAAAGAAACTACTACTTCTAAGTCTCAGGAAAAATATCTTTATGTGTTACACGATGTTTGCCCAGTACTCTGCAAACGCAACACTGTTTCTACCAAGTTGTAGTAGGACATTGAAAGCGCACCTATGTGGGCAACTACTGCAGATGAAAAGATGTTGGATAGATTGCTCCTCGCTTCATATACAGAAAGATATATATAGCAGTGAAGGAAAAAATAAGGATATACAAATAAAAATTAACAAGATAATAAAACAGATGACAGAATAAAAATACTTGGGCACAATATTCACAAGTGATGGCCGGAACGTAAAACAGATAAAAACGCGGATAGCATTGGCAAAGTAAGGTTTCACAAATTTGGGACAAATAGCACAGAACAGAAAGATAAATTTGGAGTTAAGGAAAAGAATAGTGAGTTGCTACGTATGGTCCGTGATGAAATATTCAGCGGAATATTGAACAATTAATGCCGAAAGCGAGCGAAGAATAAATGCATTCGTAATGTGGACGTATAGACTGTTGCTTAAGATATCGTGGTCCGATTTCGTTTCGAATAAGAACGTGCTACATCGTTACAACGTCGATAAATTGGCAATCGTGGAAGGCATAAAAGGAGGAAAAAAACAAAATATATAGACCATAAATTACGAGAAGGAATTTTTATGGTAGCGGCCTACGGAAGATGTTTGGGAAGGCAACAAGATGAAGGAAAATGATAGAGCACATAACGACAAACATAAGGATTGTCAGAACTTATGAAGTAATAAATTCAGCTAGACACAGGAAGATATGAGATGGCTAATGATTCTTGATGTGCTACCTCCTAAGAGGAGATACAACAAAATGATAACGATGATTATATGTATATATATAATATATATATATATATATATTCTTCTTAATCGGTTACCCCAAGGGAGCATCGTTATCATACAGTAACGGTGTCATTTTGCGCTATGCTTCTCTGTTATGTGCCCGTCCCGCTCCAGTTTCTTATTATATCTGTTTACCTGTTCGATGGTCGACCCTTCAGTCTGTTTCCTTGAATCTTTCCCTGTAATATTTAGCTCTAAGTTCCGTTCATCACGTACGATATGGCCAATATATTTTATCACTCTAATAGCATATTAGCTAACCGCTGCGTTAGGTTTATTTCTTGTGCTATGGAAGTATTTGTTCGTTTTGCGGTCCATCATATGCGGAGAAGTTTCCTCCAGAGCCACATTTCCAAACTGTTAAGTCGGTCTAAGCGAGTTTTATTTAACGTCCATGTTTCCGCTCCATATAGTACTATCGAAAATATAAGCGTCTTTACTAATTTTACTTTAACATTCTTATTAATGGAGCCAAACTTCCGCATCTTGCATGGATTTTTAAAATTTATATATAGATATATAAAATTTTGAAAAATAATTTATAGGTAGTTACACTATGGTATCGCGCGCCTGAAGTGTTACTCGGTACTCAAAAATATTCTTGTCCGATCGATATATGGTCGATAGGTTGCATTTTTGGCGAGTTAATAAATATGAGACCGCTTTTCCAAGGCGATTCTGAAATTGATCAACTATTTCAAATTTTCAGGTAAATAAACTGTTTTTTTTTTTTTTTTTACAATATTGACATTATTCGTCCAATTCGTACTTTTAAATATTTCGGTTAATTAATTCCCAAAATAAATTTTAATAAGAAAGGAAATTTTTTAATTGTACTTTTTCAGGATATTAACAACCCCGAAAGAAGAAACGTGGCCTGGAATAACAAAGCTCCCCGATTTCAAACCTATGTTTCCAAATTGGACAAATAATGTGCTGCGGACTGTAGTTAAAGATGTAGACGAGAACGGACTAAATTTACTAGAGGTAATTTTATTTTATAGGTTACCGCATTTTCTTAGTACATGTAAAATTTGATTTAAAATCAACAGAATGTTTACGTTCCAATTTCATTTGTACACATTCGTATAAGTTTTGAGGAAACGTCAAATTAAAATGCGAATTAAATTTTCATCACCGTGTGAGTCTTAATGAAAAAAAAAAAACAGGTCGAAGTTTAGGCCCATACTACTCCTAATTGGTAGATAATTATGTATATATACAAATACACACACACACATATATATATATATCTCAAAGTAGAATGTACGTTTACTCCGTAATGTTTGTTAAAGAATTGATTTTTTTCTTTCTTCAAAATTCATTAAGACGCGTTTTTCATATGAATTTATACGTTTTTACATTATATAAATTATTTTATACGTAGTGTATGTTGAAATGTGATCCGGCAGCTAGAATTAGCGCAAAACAAGCGGCTTATCATCCGTATTTTGATGATCTGGATAAAAATAAATTACCTGCCGCGGCGTATGATCCGTGAACCTTGTTTATGGACGAATTTTGTGATATAAGATATCGTTTAATTACAAATTTATTCTAAATAATGTTATTTGATAATTAGATTGGTATTTGTTTAAACTATTTATCCGTTCGTAATTATTTATAATTTTTATATACAAAAACAAATGTGAATATTAATTTTACCAAAATATAAAATAAAAACTGAATACATTTCATTTTACGAACTCGTCTACAACTATGTAGAACTAAATAAAATATTTATCATTCCGCTTTTTTCAATTTCTACACCGATTAACCCTTTAGAGCATGGATTTTTTTGCAAAAAAAAAATCTACTTACATATCTCGACGGAAAAAAAAATACTTAAAAATCGGATCCTTAGTAACCCGAAATTTATACAATGCCAAATGATATGGTTATGCATTAACTAATGTTGCTTTTAAAAGTATTCAAGAATAAACAATCACCAAACATGCGGTACATTTTTAATAAATTTTATAACATGAAACAGTATGACATAAATATTCGTATGTACAATTAATAAAACTTTAATATTACATTAAATTTATTCGTTGCAATATTTATAAAAACGATTCTTGTTATTCGTAAGTCACAAAAACACCTTGCACTTACTACATTCAATACGGCTAGTATCTGAACATGGGGACAGTAATTTATTTTTCGATTGGGTTGACCAACTAAATAATTGATTATAGTTCATGTTACGTTCATTTTCGTGTTCATCATCAGAAATATTACTAAAATCGTCAACATCACTAGTGTTGAAGATGTCAATAGTTAATGGTCTAGATAAGCCTGGTTGGTCCGAAATTTAATATATAAAATTTAAAATCCAAAATAATACATCATAAATAATTATAACGTAATTATTATATCCGCATGTGTTATTTGCGTAACAATACCCTTTGGTACCCATTATATATTTGATTTTAAAACATAAATTAAATATTAAAACAAAGTGTATTTACTTTCATCGTGATCACAATTTATTAAGAAATGCTGTAATAGTTTTTTAAATACCGAAAAACATATTCGCGAAAACATCTATATTTACACAAACTTTTCAGCAAGTACTATCCGTAAATATTGTTTGTTTATAGCAGTGTCACCATACGACAAACATGAAAATATCGTACCAAGAAGCTTATTCTGTTTTAAATACATAATCGTACCAAATTATATACATTTAATACGCCCAATAATGGACGTCTACCAAATGGTAGACGCATGAATTAAAGGTTAATTGTGACGCAAAATCAATTATCAATGAACAGATTTTCAGCTGTTACCCAAGATAAATCATTAATTTGTTCTAAAATATATATAAACGAATGTTTTTATAAAACTCAATACTTGTTACGTCCCTACACTTGTATTCTCCATTATATGGCGATAAATTTTCGCCGTGATCTTCCTCATTATTGATCCTTCTCAGATATCCGTTATTTCTTAATATATATGCCATCTAGGGACATTTATCTGTTACATTTATTATGCATTCTTTTTTCATCAATGTGTTGGAGTACTTGTGTATTTTTATTCTGTCTGTCCATTTATATTTTTATATTTTGCTACACCTTATTTCGAACGCCTGCAGTTGTTTTTGTCTTCTTTTATTTATGGTCCAAATTTCTGAACCATACAGTAGTACGCTCCAGTTTTTTTCCTTTAACTCTATGCCTACACTGTTGATGTTAACAGCGATTTCTTTAAAAAAATAAAAGCTGCCTTCGCCCGTTATTCTAGACCGTATTTATAAGCTTAGTAATTTGCTTTTTACCGCGTATGTTGGAAAGTGCAAATAAAATTTTGTATCTCAGGTACACTTTCGAAGATCCGGAAACATTTTTTAATTAATAAAATAATTATTTTAAGGAAAAAATCCAATCCAAATATTCTAAAATTTATTTTCAAAGTAGAATTTTTAGTTATAACTTCGGAAGTTTGTGTAACGAAATTCTATACGATTAAAGTAGTTATACGTATGTAACGGATGGTATGTGATTCGTATCGAAGTATATTTAAAAAAAAATTCTGACCGAAACTTGTCCGCTCAAATACTAAATTCTAATACGGGACATATGTATATCCACCGTCAATATTCCTATATGGCACTGGCAAATACATATTATACTTTGGGGGAGAGAGATGCGGCTCGCTGCCTGCCGTTTGTATTATACCTGAGACCCGTTCACAAATACTTATCCGAACTAAAAGAATTAAATACGCAATAATTTTGAATGTTTGACAATGTAAAAAATAATTGTATTATAATGTATTCAAACTAATTAAATTAAATATATAGAGTGAGCCAGAGAAGACGGACGATTTTGTTGGTTTTTTAATAACTCAAAAACTACTCGACCAAAATTTTTGAATGAAATTTTATTTAAAAATAGGAAAACGAGGGATTAGCTTACAATTATTTGTGGAACACAATATCGTTCAGATGACCGCAATTTGCAACAATATATTCATTCAGTCTTTTTACAAAAATTTTCGAAGACTTTCGAGCATAGGTCGCTGAATTTGGGAATTTACTGTAATTCAGATTACGGTACTTTATTATTTCTTTATTTTTTCATTTCGGAAGGCGCCCGACTGGGCCACTCCCATATATTCGCCCCCGCTATATGGCATAGTAAATGATAAACAAATAGAACATTTTTCGTCTCGTTCTTGAATAAATAAGAAATTGCGTGTCAATTGCTTTACAATAATACGGTTAGACTAAAAAATAAGCAACATTGAAAATTTCAAAAAAGCCATTTAAAAGGAAAAAAATATATCCTATCATGCGTACCAACTAAAAAATGGAATATGGTAGTTATAAAAATAAAGCATTCATATCAGACATCTATAAATAATAATAATACTTAGACATCGTTTGAACACCATATAATTGGTACGTTTTCACAAATTCCGTTCTATCGGAGCCTAATCGCAACCAAGTAGAACACATCCGCTGTCTGAAGTCATCTGCGCAACTTAACGATTGTCTACCTACATTTCTTTTATTGTAATCTTGAATCCACTTGGTTACATTTGCGGCTAAACCATCGCAACAAATCATGTTACGAGCCCAGTTCTATTTTAGGCATATATATATACTTCTTTCCTAGCGCCTTCCCGTTAAGGGGTCCGCTTGATAACACGTTCTTCCCATTTCTTGCGATCCTTGACGTCCTCTATATTGGCACCAACTACCATCACGTCGTTGTTGACAGAGTCTCTTCTTGGTCGACCTCGTGGCCGCTTTCCTCTGGGGTCGTACTCCATTAGCGTCTTTAAAATACTTAACACGAATATTCAAGCGGAAGTTCTTGTCAGTCAAAGATATTGTAACACTACCGTACTAAACCGTAAACTCCGGACTACAAAAATTCTCAAAATCTTTTTTACATAATATCTTTGAAATACTTTAATTCTTATACTGAAAACAAAAATCGTTTATTTGTACTTATTTATTTGCCAACAAAGATAAAAAAAAGATAAACTTTCAACAATTCTTAAAAAAATTTTGGTAATAATGTTTTAGGTTATGTAAAATAAATAAAACATACATATTCAAATAGGTAAGATAGCAATAATCCGTTTTAAAATGTGAGCATTTATATAAATATATTTAAAACTGTATTGTTTGTTAATTTTAATTAAACTAATACACATTACAGACAAAAATAGGAAACTCAATCTAAATTTTACAACAAAAATGATTATTCAATAGAAATTAAGCAACGTAGAATATTGTCTGATCCATAACTCTATGAACGATTTATATTAAATATTATTTTCATCGTTTCGTTCCCCTTTCATTGTACTTTGCTTCTGTTCGTTTTTTACTTCTGAAACTTGTATCTGTTCTGTCTCATCGTTATCGTTAGTTCGAACACTCTGTTTATCTTTATTGAAATCTCGTTTGTTATCATTATTGCCAGTAAACGTGGCTGACGCGGTGTTTTTAATTATACTTTTCGGTTGGAATATCTTCACATTATTAGCAATCTGCAAACTATTACCAACTGTATGGAATGTATCTTCTGTAACTTTACCAACATCTCCTCCGTATCTGTAACGATAATAAACTTTTTCAAAGTCGAGAAATCAATACGTTTACGGGAACAAAAGTAAATCTTTATCGCATTGCTCGTTAAATGTACCGAAGATTTGTATTATTTCGTAATACGAATGTTCGGATAATATTTGAAGGTGATTTATTAATAAAATCATCCGATTTTAGTATTACAGTTAACTCATTTATTAGTTGTGTTTTATCAAATACAAACATTTCAAATCAATTTGTAGAGGATTGATGTATTTTTACGAAATTATATCGATTATAGCAAATTTAACGACGTACAATAATAATAATAATAATAATTTCAATTATTTAACTTACTTGTGTTTTACTACCTCGACCGTATTACTAGACAGACTATTGCCGAGAACTATGGCTGAAACTTCTAAACTTTGATATACAGTCGAGATCGCTTCTATAGCACCCGCGGCTACAACAAAAATATTGTCCACTTTACGAGAAGCTTGATTCTCGTTACATCCTGTAACACTCAACAATTTAGTGCCACCTTTTTTAACGTGAGGTGCTAAATATCTCCCAAGAGACATAGTCGCTGCCCCTACTTTCGTCGCTAAAATGATTAAAAAATAAAACGTTAAACTTTATTAATTTTTTAAAAAAACATTAAAAACTAATTAATGTGCACTTAACAATACCATGCAGACTTTCACGTTCACATTTACCATCGAAAAGTATCGAAATAAATGAGCAGGATCCTGCGCTTTTCCGCAATTGCACTTATTACAATTGTCATACTCAGGACTAGTTTATAATTATCATACAACATTTACAGATAATAGAATATAATCGTGTTGACGTATACCTTTTCATCTTTGTTGCATTTGAAAATTGTGTTTTACAAATTATGCGTCGTTAAAAATTCGTCTTACTTGATATGCTCGCTCATTATTATTATAGGTTTATATAATATTCAGATCTATTTGAATTTTCTCATTAAAACGGATTCGTTTAAAAGGATCGGACATTAACAGATGGTTCACAAAGCTTTTCGATGGTTAAGCCATTATCAAGTGATGATAAAAAATATAAATTATAAAAATATATATAAATTTATAAAAATACAAAAGTGTAAAAAATATTACTTAGATACACACAATAAAACAGTATTTTAAAATAATCTGATAATGAATGTGGTTAGCAACACAATCAACAATCAGCAACATAATAAAATTGATACACGAACAATAACACAATAGCAAACAAAATAAAAACAAAAACATCCAATATTATTGTATGGGTGTGTGTGTATAAATTTTGTATTGTTGAATGTTTTTATTTATTTATTTTTTTTTATTTCGCTATCGTGTCATTGTTTGTGTATCAATTTTATATTGCTGATTGTTGATTGTGTTGTTAACCACATTCAATACCAGATTATTTAAAAATACTTTTATCATTTTGATAATTTTTGTAATTTGTGTATCTAGGTAATATTTTTTACATTTTGTAATTTTATAATTTATATTTTTTATTTTCACTCGGAAAAGCTTTGAGATCTTTAATAAAGAAGATTTGTTTTTTATTGGTTTAATTTTACTTTTATGTCTTCAAACCGTCCAAATATTTCATAAACAATATATATTACCTACAAATCCAGTGATATCGGCGGTCTTTAATGTTACATGTTTCGCCACCTTCACGCCTTTGATAACATTCGGTGAAACGGTCGTTGGTTTTGGCGATGGATTTATTTTGTCAATTAGCTTCGGGGTGTTGTAATCTAGAAATTGTTCCGCTTTATGAGCACCGTTAATCAAGCAGTTCGAAAATGCGTTAGCTTCTAGAACGTATACAGATAACACATATATTCGGTAAAGATTAATCGATCGAGTCACACTGAAAACCTTAAAGCACAGAACGATGTATCGATAATTAAAGGTTTAAAGCGGAAAATTCCTTAAATTCGGTTTAGTAATTATTCATAATGCAACGCCACTAACACACCGTCTAATAATACATATCCAGATTAGTGTGACGTCACATACAATGGTTATTATTATGGTTTATTATGAAATTGTTGAAATTAAAACTATATATATATATATATATATATATATATATATATATATATATATATATATATAAAGTTGAATATATTGGAGAGTAGTGATTTTCTAATTAATTATAAACAAACAAAATAAAACACGATCACTAAAAGTTTTTTAATCGCGAAGCTTTTCGACAGTTACGTCATTTTCAAGCGCGAACTAAAATTACTACATCTTTTTTTATAATAAAAAAAGTCAATATCTATAATCAACCGATTCCATTTGTTAAAAAAGTCAAATATTTGGGTTTATACCTGGATTCCAGATTATCCTGAAAGTCTCACATAACCGCTCTATCGACTCAACTCATGATGAACTACAATCCTCTAAAAGCTATTAGTAACTCTTGGTGGGGAGGTGATCCCGTCATTTTAAGCTTGTTATTCAGGTCCTTCATAAGATCTAGACTAGATTATGGCTCAATATTGTACGGATCAGCTGCCCTTTCTCTTCTCAAAAAACTGGATTGTTTCAGAACATTGGTTTGAGACTTATTACAGGCAACATTCGTTCTTGCCCTTTAGTGTGTCTCCAAATCGAGACTTTGACTCCACCATTACATTTCAGAAGAATTTTCCTGATAGATAAATTCTTATCCAAATATTGCAATCTTCAATATTATTCTCTCATAGATAATATCCTATATATTTTCCGTAACTGGAGGTTTGTTCACTCCAAAATTCCTCTTCTTGCCAAACGTGTTTCCCGATATATTGCATATAAGCCTACACTCATTCCTGTTTTTCCCTCTATATATTATAACCTTCCCTTCGACATTAATCTAATTAATATAGACATAGATATTCACACATGTCAAAAATTAGTTAAGCCTAATTTATCTCTTGAATTAGTTAATGCTCATTTCCTTTTTATCACCGAAACAATGTATCCCGAATATGTACAAATTTTTACCGATAGATCTAAGTTACGAGGGTCCAATGAGAATGTGGGTGCTGCGTTTCTTATTCCAAATTTATTTATACAGCGTTTTCTTTACCTCCGGATACCTCCATATTTACAGCGGAGCTTTTAGCGATCGATAAGGCTTGTGAATATATTATAAAATTTCTTTCTTGTACCTGTAATTTTGTTATTTGTTTCGATAGCCTTAGTGCCCTTTTGGCTATTCAAAACAGTAGTTTTAATTATAAATCTCACCCCTTCGTTTTAGAAATTGAGGAAAAATGCTTCATTATCTCTCAACTACTATCCGCAGATTTATCACTGTCATATGTAGGCTACGTTCTGGTCATTCTAGAGTAGCGTTGAACTTCAATCTCGTAAATCCTTCTTATATGCATTGTACCAATCATAGTAGCGTCAGTTTTAGAGAAGATATCAACCATTTATTTTTCAGCTGTGGATGGTTTGAACAGTGACGTACCAGTTTGCTTGAGAAGTTATTTCCTCCTTACTGTATCCTATCCTTGATATGTTTGGATGTTCATGTTTTGATAGTTTTATTTAAATTCATTATTATCAATCATATTCTAATTTAAGTGTTGGTTTTTGTTTTGGGAGTAATTTTTCCTTTCCTCTTTTTATATGATACATTTTATTATGATTATCCTCTCTTGCTATATTCATATTTTATAGTTATTTCTTTTCTTTAGTTTAATCTAATTCATTGGTTATATTTATTTATGATTTATTTTTGTTCTTATATTCATATTTTATAATTATCTCTCTTCCTTTAATTTAAGTTAATTCATTCGTTATATTTATTTGTGTCCTATTTTTGTTCTTTTGGCGGCCAAATGGTATGTACAGCCAGGCCAAATAAAAAAAAAAATAAAAAAATTTGAATTAACTAAAAATTAGACTGAACATCTCCCTTTTTATACTAAAAATATGCATATATATACTATCCAATCATAAACATGATTTTACCGACTCCACGTGGAGCATCTAACGTGTAGTAATTATCTTGTCATTTAATATATTCTAATATTTGTGTGTGTTTCTATTATTAATACGTCGATCAGACGATTTTCAATAACCAATCAAAATGTGTTAAATTTCTCCTCATTTTCTAGTGGTAAAATTAGGCATAACTTACACATACATATATATATATATACACATACTTATTGTGTAATTAGTACAACGAGAAAGCAACAGAAAGGTTAATAAACCTTAATACATGCACGCTCTTAAACCATCGTCATTATCATTATTCTTTTTACTTATTTTTTAATTCTCAAACTCATCTTATTTATTTATTTAATCATTAACATGTAACAACATAGTTGTTACAATAATTAAATTAATATGATTACAAGTGACAGAATGTAAGCGTGAATATACAGATATTTATACACATGTAAAAAATAGTGCCCAATAAAGGCAAATACGCGTCTACAGCTAGCGATTGACAAATTATCGGATTGGTTTATGACATGGCGTATCAAAGTAAATGAAAACAAATCGGTACACACAATTTTTACTAATCGGAGATTAAACGATAGTAATGTAATGATGAATGGAAATATTATCCCATTAAAAGACGAAATCAAGTATTTGGAATATACTTGGATAAACGGTTAACGTGGAAGAAACATAATATCGTAATGAAACGTACTGAAATACGCATTAAAATTAATCAGATGTACTGACTTTTAAAGTCGGAACTAGCAGTTGAAAATAAGCTATTGCTCTACAACCAGGTCATCAAACCTGTCTGGAAATACGGATGTCAACTATGGGGCTGCTCGAAAAAGAGTAACATAGCAATTATACAAAGATTACAAAATAGATTTCTAAGAATCATTAAAAATGCGCCATGGCATCTGACCAATCAACATGCCGCAAGACGACTGGAGTCACATCCGAATAATATGGCAGTTGCACTGTTAGATAACTCTGTAGTCATTCGCAGATTAAAGAGAACAAAATTTATGGATCTAGTATAAAATATATATTCCGTATACATATTGTATGAGATCCTGTCACTGGACAGGATTCTTTAACAAGCCATATGATACTGAGATATTATATTTACTTAATAGCCTACAGAGCTAGTTGTAAATTAGCAAATATAAAAAAAAAAGATTAAAAAAAATTATCTACACGTATTATTATACATTTACGCGTGTGCGTGTAATATATTTCATGTCAGATTTGAAGTAATATACTAGAAGTGTCTACATCTAGTAGAACATAGTTTCAGACTGTGTGGTAATGAGATGTCGGTAGTAATCAAACATAAGACGCTATATCTGATTCTTCGCAGAAATAAACGTTAGCGAATAGAAATAGTAATAACTGCGCGGAAAAAGATAAAGATCTCTTTTAAGAGAAATTCTACTCTTTTTATTTGTTATGTGTTCGTCTTGTCACTAGTTTCAGTTACTGGAAAACCTTCTGCCTTCATCCATGGTCACAAATTTAGACCGCCACGAGATTTCCTTTTTTTTTTTTTTTGTTAAAAAAACTGCATTTCATATGCGAAAATCATCCACGTCAAAGAGGTATCAGGTTCTACTGAGAGTTGCTTGTATTTATTAATCGTGTGTAAATATTACCTCTCGTCAATATATATATAAAAAAATGATTGTGTACATATATAAATAAATAAAGAAATTAAAATGGAAATGTACTAACACTTGAATAATATTAGCGAACATTAAAAATAAATAAAGTTATTTCGCATATATAATAATGATAATTAGTGTTGACACAAGCGCCTACATTTATCTAACAATCTGGAATAAATATATGTTCGAGATCTTTATTACGGTTACAATATAAATTATTCCAAAACTTAAAAATGACATTTATCCTCTTCAGTACTGAAAAATTTTTGTGTTCAAATTTGTATGAAAATTAATTTTTTATAAAATTTAAGGCTTTAGTAACAAATGTTTGCACTTTTTATTAATATATTGTTTTTCATTGTTCTGCAAGTACGAAAAAAGAAATATCTTCATATGTGAACGTCAGGGCTGACTTGAACCATATGTTCGCGCTGATACCATCGCTAACTAATACGTTAAGTAATAATAGAGAATGGAATATAAAAAGTGATGAGTATTTGACAGTGTCACATCCCTTCTTATTTACAGTACAGGATTACTTTTATAGGTATGTAAAGCAAAATTTATTAAACATTCTACAGGTGAAGAAAGAAAGAAGTTAAACTGAACTAATTTTTGAATAATATAATGTTTACTGCGAATGAAATAAAATTACTGAAATAAAAAAACAAACTTAAAAATGATTCCTACGTTTTTAAAAATAAAATAAACATGAAAATAATTTTACGATACACCTATTTACATTGTTTAAACCTCCATGAATGAGAGCTAAATAATTCCTCTGTCCTGTGTAACACAGGAACACGTTACATTTAATGCATCTCGTTCTCGATTTTCCATTACAACTCTTCAAGTAGGTGCTCAGCCCATTTTCTTCGAAAAGCTATATTGCGTACATCAGCAGACATGCCAGGATGCTGTTCTCCTCATGAATCTGATGACTCAGCTTGAACAGTAATTAGTTCCTTAGCTAATTTAATTTTAAATCGAAGGTATGACAACAGTTTGTAGAGGGCTTGAAACAGAATGTGAGGAAGAGACCGAGTCTATAGTAATATACTGCACTGGAGCTGTTCCTTGCGGTAAGGCGCTAAGCTAACCATGTATACAGATCAAACGCCACAAAATCCGACATATTCACGAATAGTAGACAGCAAAATTCTCAAAATCTCCCTGACTTTGATACTACTTCATAAATTACAAATATGCTACAAACATTCATGGCATAAATAAAACACCTACTCAAAGATGTAATGCATCAGCAATCTCAACTACTAAAACGGTGTAATCCAAACGGTCATGAGAGTAGCAACAAATTAAAAATGAAGAATTTAAAAAAGCTACTCCAAGTAATGATATACATCAACCAGTTGTATGCTAACCTGCAGAAATGAAGAAAGAAGTGGCCTTAAAACGGAAGCTAAGAAAAATGAGGCGAATACATCGGAACTCATTACACAAAACCAGACTGAATATTCAAACAAAACGTGTTAAACACCTATTAAATAATTTAAAGAACAAATTAATTTATTAAATTTGTCACCCCCTGAAAATTATTCTTTCTGGAAAGCAGCAAAGAAATTAAAACGACCAACAGAAAGATCACATCCGATCAGAAAACCACATAGTAAATGGGTTCGAAGTGATCAAGGCTTAAGTATTTGGTGATTACTTAAGTGATGTATTCCAACCTAACCCTGATACAGAATGTGTACCGCCTCTCCTTGGTAATACAAGTCAAAGCAACAACAGTATTCAAATTACATCTCCTGGCAAAATCAAACCAAAAATTAAAACTATGAACATAAATAAAACTCCTGAATATGATTTAATAGCCTCAAAAATACTAAGAGTTATCATGTGAAGGATTAATCCTTTTCACCTATATCTTCAATGCCACAATTCGCTTAAGATATTTTCCAATTCAACTCAAATTTAAGCAAATTATTATGGTTCAAAAACCTCAAAAACCTGCTGAAGAACTTACATTGTATCACCAGATAGCTCTACTTCCTGTTCTTTCAAAATTATACGAAAAATTGTTACTAAAAAAATAAATCCATTTCCGGATGGTTGAAACCCAATACCGGAGCACCAATTCGGTTTTAGAAAAGGATATAATACTGAACAACAAGTACATCGTATAGTCAGTGTAATTGAATAATCTTTAGAAAGCAAAAAAATATGCGATACTGCGTTCCTCGACATTAACAAGCATTCGACAGAGTATAGCATGAAGGATTACTGATAAAATACATTACAGCCCCCATGCCAACTTTTCGAATTGCTAATATCATACCTAAGTGAAAGGTATTTCTCTGTCAGTTATGGAGAGGTAGAATCGCAGCTCCGACAGATAGAAGCAGGTGTACCGCAAGGCAATCTACTAGGACCGATGTTATATCTAATATATACTGTGGATATTCCTGTTCTAGCGGAAGCAGAAATAGCTACTTTGCAGATGACACCGCAATCTTATGTATACAGGCACCTCGATAGAAACTACCAATAAAAATCTTCAATTGGCTGTTAATACTTTGTAGATTTGGTTCAAACGGCGGCGTATCGCTATCAATGAAGATAAATCTGTACATGTAACCTTCACAAATAAGAAAAACTGTTTTACATTGACAATAAGATCGTGCCTAGTAATGAAACAGTAAAATACCTCGTTCTTCATTTAAACAAAACATTAACATGAAAACACATATAGAAAATAAATGAAATAAAGATAAAATATAAAAATCTACAACGACTTTTTGGAAGAAAATCGGAGCTGTCTCTGGAAAACAAATTATTGTTATATAGATACTAAAACCAATTTGGACCTACAGATGTGAATTCTGGGGAAGCGCTAAGCCATTACCGACTTAATAACAAGGCCTGAGCGCTGCTGTTCTATCGAATCAAGAGTACTCATACTATATAGTAGCGTTAACCGGATTTTAACGTGTTTTGTGTGGTAAATGACTATTTTTTTTTTTAAAATATTTATCTATTTAAATATAATTTTCTGAGAGCTTCTTGTTTAAACGGGGCTGCCAGTCATGAACTGAGCTCTCAATCGCACCCGATTCGTTTTTTTTAACGGAAAACGAAATTGGCAAAAATCACTGTTAATCGATTATATCAAATTACACGAATAAAGTTCTATTTATTACTCGCTAATGCGTCTATTTTACGTTTTTTATTTTTGCTCAACGTGTCAATTTTTCATTAATGTATTTGTTATGCTTAGTTTCGTTTTTATGATTTTTAAAATTGCTTAGTTCATAACTTACTGATTCATCTTTTTTATAATGAATTTTCAAAATATCATTTTCATAGTGTTGTATAAGTTTATTAAAAATTAAAAAGCTAATTAAGACTATATGTACAACATTATCTTTAGGCAATAGTTGACCACCTCTGCTTATATTATTTATCAAATTGTAATTTTCTTCATTATTTACTATATTTTGTTTGCATATTTGACATTTAACATTTTAAAATATTTTATAACAACAGTAACCTGCCAGATAAGTAATAACATGTAATATATTTTGAACTTCATCGAAGTCTTCAACTACTGCAGGATTCGTATTGCCTCTGTTCTTCATGAAAAAAATGTAATAGATATATAACCAAATGTTTTTGATGTTAAAGTTAAGTAATTGTATTGTATTCACAATTTTTTCTCAGATTCATACAACTATCTAATTGAAATGTGATAAATGACCTCCTGATAATTGCCTATATTTTCAAAATCGGTGTTCTAAACCATCTGTTTGAAATGTCCTATATACATTAACAATTTTCCACCATGTTAATAATATCTATAAAATTAGCCGTGTCTGGAGAATGTTCTATGTTTGTTCCAAAAGTTAAAGAGCTTCCTTCATGAAAGGCCTGCAAATTTTTAAAACAAGATTTACATTTTGACGTTCTAGATTAGTTGGAAATAACGCTTTTAACGATAAAGAATATCCATGTTTCAACAGTTTATCTTGTTCTAAACGATGCAATAATATTAAAGAGTTAAAATTTGCAATTTTTATTTCATAGTTTGTATAAAATGAACCGAAAAAACCGCAATTCATTTAAATCAATATATAATTAAAAGTTTTGAAAAATTGATAAACGAAAACATAACAAATTTAAACGCTGTTACGAATAAAATCAGTCACTAAAATAAATAAAACGGATGAAAAGTGAATTTAGTTTGCATAAAATGAACCGAAAAAACCGCAATTCATTTAAATTTTAATATATAATTAGAAGTTTTGAAAAATTGATAAATGAAAAAATAACAAATTTAAACGCAGGAACGAGTAAAATCAGTCACTAACAACAAACTTCAGAAAATAAGTTACAATAGTAAACAAACATTCCGTGAAATATTTATGACTACTCTCGACGACGAACTAGGATGTGACGTCACAAGCAGTCTGGCCTTGTTATTAAGTCGGTAATGGCTAAGCACAGTAATATTGCGGAAATACAATGTTGCCAAAACAAAATCCAGAAGGAAGTTACAAACGCTCTGTGGTAATCATACATTACATACAGACTCCATATAAGTGTAATCTATGAAGGAATCACAAAGGTTGCAGAACTGTACGGTCAAAAGCTACAGCACCACCCAAATAGCCTATTGCATTTCTGGATAACTCCAATGAAGTCAGACGCCTGAAGCCGAATAAGCCAAATGACCTATTATAAGGATGCATTATATTAAATAGAACACTAGATGAAACTCATATCGCTGGATATGAGTTTCCATAAATCATTTCCACTCACACGCCAAGTGCTAGTTAGCTTTATGAAGCTAGTCGTACATTTGCGGAAATTAAAAAAAAAAAAAACCCGGAATAAAATTAGGAAACGTTGATTTACGCTAAACGTAGATCTATATGCTCTATTAGTATTGAGACGTGTGATTTTAATAACGACATAATTGTCAAAAATATTTTTATTCATTTTGTTATAATTTATTATTTATAACATACATCTTTATTGTCAATATAAAATCGTTTAATACAATTACTAATAACCAGTTTTTTGTTTGAACAGAATTTAAGAACTACTTACTCGACGTTATAAAGTTCGATATTTTTGTACTCTCTGTCCGACTACATGGTTTATCTCTCTTCAATTTCACATTTAATATGTCTTCTAATAATAAAACTAAAGAATCTTCCTGCTCTTGGGGAACTATTAAACCAATTACCTGCCCTTTAAAAATAAAATTAAACATTCGAACGTTATAAAAAAAAAAATAATAACGGTTGTAAATAATAAAAATTATAACAACAACGATAATGACAATACTGCTAATCGATAAGGAAGAATATAATGGAACCCTTCTATACGAGTTTAACACATGATCCAGGACACTTACAAATTAATATACATCTATTTACAAAATTAAACTATATTCATTGTACAATAATTATTAAACAGTAAATTGAAATATTAGTTTATAAAAAGTGACCGCAAATATCTCAAATAGTATAAAATCTGTGTAATCTGCCAAATAAACAATTAAAAATTACACGATCCAATTTTGTACGTATAAACTGATTGCCAACGTCTAATCCGTATATTCCTATGGTTATTTTTTGCACTTATATCCAATTTGTCAATATAATTATTAACTGTTCATTGATAAAAGCTAACAACAAAATATTGGTTTGAAATGATGGAATTAAGAAGATAATTATATGATAGGTAAGAGTTTAATTTACAAACTTGTAATCACTACGTATTTTATTTTTTATGAAATCGACTGAAATAATCCATGATTTGATTAACATAAATAGAAAAATGATCGTATGGATCTTTCGGGAAATATTACTATTTTTATTATATAAATGAATTTAGAAATATATTATTTATTTACGACGTCAGTTACCTTCGTTCCCAGATTCAACATTCGGGAAAAAAATCGCTCCATAGTCAGCTCTGTAGCATGGCGATAAATTAGCCACTAAGGGATACAAATAGGTCGCGATTTGTAAATAATATTTTGATGTATTTCCTTTTATCCCATCTACAGAAAAAGGTATAATAATGTTTTCAGACACAAAATAAAGAATTTTTATATACTCGTACATAAATATATTAATATTTGCAACATTTTCTACAAGTGTCAACTGTTAGTTTCCAAACAACCAACACTGATTTATTTTGCTCCTATAATAATTTTAATTTCCTAAAATAATCATTGATAGCTGTCTGCAAAGTTTATAATTTCTAAGTACAACTTTGTACTTTACATCCTAAAATAAAATTTATTATTGCCAATAAGTCAGCCATAATTGCGAGATGTATTTCGAAAGGATCAATTTCATCTGCAACATTAGTATTTCATAATCATAGCTGTCCATTTTATAATTACAAATAGTTATAAAACAATTAATAATTTGCGCTACGCTGATGATATTGTCATTATAAGTAGCGCGGAGGATAATATGACAAAGTTTATACAGAACCTTGAAGATCGATCCAGAGAATATGGATTACTAATAAACAGGAACAAAACAAAAGTCATGATAGTAGATAAAAATGGTAATGACAAACGGAAGAAAGTATGTGGATTAGATGTTGTGGAAAATTTAGCTGCTTACCGGATATAAAGAGGAGATTAATATTAGTGCGTAGTGCAACAGAAAGATTATCTCCGATTTGGAAAGATACGGCATTGTTTATAAACACAAAGCTTAAACTGTTGGACTGTCTGGTGTTTTCAATTGCTACTTATGCGTGCGAGACTTGGTCCCTCACTGTAGACTGTGCTAATAGAATAGACGAGTTCGAAAGTTGAACCTACAGGTGGTTACTAAGTTACTAAGAATATCGTGGATGGACCGGAAAACTAACGAATATGTCTTTCAAAAACCAAACATACATATGCGGCTGTCATGTTTTCGGACACATAGGGAGAAATACGGACTCTCTGCAAAATCTGATAATTACCGGGAAAGTATGCGGGAAGAGGAAAAGTGGAAGACCGCGGATGCGCTTGGTTGACCAGATAAAATCACTAACTGGATTAAATCCACATGAAGCATTGTTGGCTGGTCAAGACATGGAGAAGAATAGCATATGCGGCAGTCTCATAATATCACTACACCCTTCCGAGGGTTCAAACGAAGAAGAAATAAAACAATGTACGATTAATAAAGTCATTATTATAAAATAAAAATTCATTTATATTAACCGATTAATATACCTTCCAACTGGAATACTCTTAAAACATCAGGCTCCATGGTGGCTGTTACTGCACCATCCGCAGAAATATTGTAAACCATTACGTTTTCACAAGCAAATAAAGTCTGAACACACTGCGCGTTAATGTTCAATTTCAAATTTTCTAACATGTTACCCAATTCTGCATATGTTATGGAAGAGTTGCTTGATAAACTGTAAGACGTATTAATACTACTTCCAGATATTGACGAGGAAGAAACAGCTTCTTCATAAGATGGTGGAGCACTTACATTTTCGAAACAAAAAGTTTTGGATTGACATTCTGCAATCTGACCAAGTATTTCTTTACTACAAAATAAAATTATAAATATTCTAGTTACAATATATATATGTATATATATATGTGTGTGTGTGGTTTATACGATAGATGTGTATAAATAATGCACAAAGCGGCTCTGAAACTTTCAAATAATTTTAAACATGTATAAAGAACAATAAACTGGGTAAATTGAAAAAAATAAAATACCGAAATTCGAAGTGGCGTGTACATGCACTTAAATCAGTTCAAATATAAACATGTTAACGTATACCGTATTGTTTTCATCTTTTGAACCATGCTACACGCTTTTTCAAAAGTAAAATCTGGGTTTTGAGGACATTCTATACTTATTTGAAGTGCTTTGTCGATCAGTGCTAAACCGTGCTCATATTCAGTTACAGCCTATTAATAAATTCATGAATAATTGTCAAATCTATTGACTATTTGCTGTTATTAATAGCACATATTTTCAATAAAAATCATATTTCTACACTATTTAAACAAGTAAACTTCGAAACATATACATACTTCACTAAACTTCTCCTGATTTGTAAGATTAATTGCTTCATCAATGCACTTATATGCTAAATCGTGATATTGCAACAAAGATTTATACTTAATTGACCAATCTTTATCAGAATCCATATTTACCATAAAACTGAAAATACAACAGGGTTTATATTATAAAATTATTTACATTTATTAAAATGCCATGGTTTTATTTTATACATAAACTAACATCCATAATTAAAAGAATTTGAAAATACCGTATAAAATAATTATTCTCAAAATTATTTTTGCTGATGCAGCTATGAGTATCAGAGTACAAACATTTAACCCTTAACCTTTAAGAAACACACAAATCAAAACAAACTTACCGAAATTATATCAAACTAAAAAAATGCGCATTTGCTTATAAT
Source organism: Coronaproctus castanopsis (assembly GCA_032883995.1). Lineage (NCBI taxonomy): Eukaryota > Metazoa > Arthropoda > Insecta > Hemiptera > Monophlebidae > Coronaproctus > Coronaproctus castanopsis. The sequence continues at coordinate 271,965,588 of CM065052.1, forward strand.
CATAATCTTATACAAGCTCCCTCCTATTTCTCTAGACTTTACGGATAAATTAGTTGATATTGATACCATGATTTCATGGCATCATGAAATATTCCTAAATAGATCGGCAGTACAAATTTTAAATTATATCACTTGATGTTTATAAAATTAATTACATTTTCTTTAAGCAATTAAAAATAAAATTTGACTTTTTAAAATATATTAATACATAATGCGTACACCATTTTATTATTTCTTTCAATGTAGGTTGTTAATAATTATTTAAGTATAATGTTCTAACTACTAAACTCTATTATGCAATATACTCAATTACTCATTTACATGATCTTTTGTTTTACCTTATCCGCAATTATTTCGATCACAAATAGGAAAAATTAATACTTTGAAATGTTTACTGTATAGTTACATATCATTTTGTTGTCATAATAATACGTGATCAAAATCTTAACAACCATTACCGTTTTTTACTATTTTTATCAAAACTAAGGCTACGGTGTAGATGTATATCTCTGCTTTATAAATTGATTTGAAACATCGAAACGTCAAATGTATAATAACAAACCAGTTCTTTATTTTATTTTTCATATAATATAATGTTATCTAAGTACTTTCTAAACTAGTTTACCAAATGGATAACTTATTTCAAAACATATAAAAAACTGTATGTTGTACATATTTTAAATATTTGAGAAATATGTAGTTTCGAAATATATATATATATGGAGTAAATTAAACTTCATTTTTATGTTTGATACGTAACATTTATGAAACTTTATTATGAAACTCATGTGTTTTCTTAAACGTATTATGATCAGTTGTTTTAATTTTGAAGAATCACATAAATATCAGTTCACATTTTAAGATCGAAAAGTCAGATGTTTTTTTAGCAATACATAATTCACATGAATGAATTTTTATCATATAAACGATGACGGTGTAAAACCTGTCGAAATATCCATAAATAAAATTCTATTCAATATTTCTGTAGATTGTATCCTTTTGCTTTAATCGTCAATGTATTGATTTTAAGAAAAATTAAACGATGGATGCTTATATCAATGGTAATAGTGATGTGACTGTAGTTTCAGAATGAGAAATTTCAACCAAAATTCTACAAATAAATTCACAAACTATTGTACATTTTGAATGTAAAATAAATCCAAAGTTAATGTTGAAAACCAGAGTATTTTAGTAAAGTAACTAGGCTGTATAACACCCGTATTAATATCAATCTGTTATTCATTATCTAGATAAAAACAAAAATAATATCAAGAACGTATAGAAATTTTGAATCAATTAAGATTTACAAAAATGTCAATTCAGATTAACCAAATATGTGAACAGCGAATCATTTTCACAAAAACATCGGAAATCATAATCTTGAAATTTAGATATACACTTTGATCAATATTTTTTTAAGTCACCGTAAGTCATGGTTATTATACGACTGTTTTAGGAATGGTAACTTACTCAATAGATCTATAACAAAATCATATATTTTAATATGCTTTAGTAAATTACCAATATAAAACTAAAATAACATTATTCAAGAATATTTAATAACGTATAAGTATATTTACAAATTACAGATTTAGACCCTGAAACCTAAAAGCTAAATAGCATAATGAAATAAAATTTCTACGTCTAACTAAAAAAAAAAAAATAATGAGACTTTTCTTAGCAACTACCGGTGGGTAGGTTGCATTGACGCCGATTAATAAGATGTTACAATTTTGAAATAGTTTTCAATTTATAAAATCTTGTAGATTTTTGTATGTGTTGAACGTCACATCGTAACACTTTGTATATTAAAAGTTTACAACACATGCTTAAATAATGGTTAAAGCTACTTTATCATTGCAATTAATCCTCCAGTGCAACTCAATTAGCATGTTACACTTTACATAAATATATTAACAATTATTAAATTACGTAATTAATATAGGTATTTTTTATGTTAAAATTTAAACTAATAGTTTAAAATCTATTATATTAACAAATATCGTAAAAAGAATCGGTTGTGGAAGCCATTTGTATAAACTGTTTAGTGTGACCTAAAGTAATAAGTTTTATTGCATAAATTATATTTTTAAATAAACGACTGTGCAAATCTATTTAACTCGAATTAGTTAATCATTTAATATCAAGAATTGTGCTACATAAAGGAAATAACACAGTAACATGGTGTGTATAGATTCTTTGATATAAATGAATAACGGCACTAAAAAAACAAGTTATTAAAACGCAAAAAATCTTATGTCTGAGAATTTAAAGTGTAAATAAAAAATATATTAAGTGAAAAAGTAATTAAGACGATCATAAATGATAAATTTTTAAAATAATTATGTTAACCTTTTGTGGTACTGATCAATTCATTCTTACAAGAGCCAGTACTTTTTATAATTCCGTATTAATCTAATCACAAAATTTTACCAATCGACGTTGATTTTCTCTACTTTCTTAAATTGAGCAATTCATTTGATAACTAATTCGTTTAATTTTTATTTTGATTTGTAATTATATTTTTTATTCGTTTTTCCCCCTATTAAATGACTGTCCATTCTTCCATTTTTATTGCTATCAGAAAATTGTGTAAAAAATATCATGTAAAATAAACAAATATTTGCTAATGTGTAAAAAAAACAATAAAATTTGTATTATCTTCAAAATATAGTAATTTATAGAGCTTTTCATTATTATTGTGTACTAATAAAGAATATAAACGTAATATAAATTTATGGAACTAATAGTTTGCTTAGAAAATTGTTTCACGATTTGTGATATGTTGTAGTATACGTTAACTGCGAATATACACATTACTATATTTAAAGACAAGAATTTAGAGCAGAATATTTTTGTACTATTTTTACACTGAACGCAGTAATTATTAATTATAAATTAATGTGTATAGGAGACTACATCTTGGATGGTATGGTGCGAAGTAGAACAAATAAATTTGTATGAAATAACAGTAGGATATGTGTAATACGTAATTCATAAATTTACATTTCTACATCTCAATTCCATTACTACGATGATTCGCGATTTTTAATATCATTAACCAAAGTATATAAAACTACAGAAAGTGAATAAAACAAAGAACACGATATATAGAATATGCGTGTTTTTTAAAAAATAAAGTGAGTTAATTTTTATAAAACATATATATAAAACTATAAACAAAATGTATCGCAAGTGAAAAAGTACGTACTTTACAAGCAATGTATGTACAAATCAAAATCACATCGACACTTAATAAATCATACAAAACAAAAATTAACTAGAATGAAAAAATTTCGACAATTATATATTTCATCTAATATACTGGATGTGTATAATATACAAAAATAATTATTAGTTTTATTAAGTACATAATTCTATTGACAGTTCAATAAAAGTATATATGTAACCAACAAAAATTGATGGAAATGTATACTTACATCCCTTGTGAAGTATATTCATCAATATTTCATTTCACAAACGATCGTGCATATTAATCTTCACTTATTTCTTATAGTTGTTTCAGTTATAAATTATATTAAAAACATTGATAAATTAATTCTTCTTAAATATACAATTCAAATTTTCAATAAAGAAGACGTTTATTCGTAATCATATTTGTGTATCAAAAAATAATTTAATACGGAGCGAACCGAAACCTGCTATCTTTAAAACGTCCTCTGGTGAAACTTGATACTGCATGAGTTGAAGGAGTGACATAGCCTAGTGTACTAGGATCATATCCCAATGCATTATAATCATAACCCCCGTATGCAGGACCGTACGATTCGTAAGCAATAGACGGGTGAATGTAACTAGCGGCTGCGGATGCAGCATCATAACCATAGTAAACAGGAGTGGGATTTATTTTAGTTCTTCGACCATTTTTATTTCCCATCGTTTCAGGATTGAATATAACGCTTTTAACATCAACTTGCTTGCCGTTTATAGTTTGTTTAGGCAATTGAAGAGCAATCTTAACTTCATTCGGGTTTGAAAATGTAAGAAAACAAAAATTTTTTTTAATATTTCTGGTTTTGTCAAAAGGTTGTTCAAATTCTATGATGTTACCGAACTGAGAGAAAAATGTCCGAATATCGGCTTCAGTGGTGTCTTGCGATATACCACCTACAAAAATCTTACAATCTAACCGATTTTTCTTAGCTACTTTTTTTACGTCTATCTTCTTGGATCCGATGAAATGTTGAGTTCCAGAAGATAGTAATGAATTTGCTACGTTACTATCAATGAATGTTACGAAGCCATAGCCGCGAGTTTGCCCTGTAAATTTATCCATTTTAAAATCTACTATCTCAACTTCACCATACTGATTGAAATAATCTTTAACTTGCTGTGATGAAATATCATTAGTCAAACCGCCGATGAATATTTTTCTTCCGGTATCATCATCTGTACCATTCTGATTCGGTGATTGGGTGTCACTAATATTTGACATTTTGATCTTTATTCAAAACTAATGTATACAAAGTTTCAAACAAGTTTAATTTAATCATAAGATTATAGCTATTTAATTATATAGACATTTAACATTTAACATTTAATGTAAACTTTACAAACTAATAGTATTTTAAACACACAAATAATACCGCGCTCAAGATTTATTTTTTCTTCCAACTGACAACTATAAATTTACGATACCATTGATTACAATTTTTACATCGATAGTTCACGGCATGTAAAAATGTTTACTAATAATATATAAACACATAATTAGTTTTAATTATAATGAAGCAATGAATTTTAATATATTACATGAACAACAAATTTAGCTAAAAGTATTGCATTAATTTAACTTCATAGAAAAGTACGTTCTACATAATTTTAAATTTTAACATACTTTTGAATTAAGGATGTCTCCTTAAAGGCCTTATAACAAATGTTTTTCTGAAACATTTAAAATATTTTACACAAATTCTAATTATTTATTGTGGAGTGTAGCGGATGTTCACAAATTTAAAAAATAATTGTCAACGTTGTGATTTATGTGTAATGCAATGAAGATACCGAAGCTAGTGACTTGTCATTGTCAACTTGGTTTGTGATTAATTTTTGTAGATAGTACATGCATTTGCAGTTGCTACGGTAGGTGTGCTGTTAATTGTTGATTGTAGCTTATTTTGTTTGTATTTTGTAGGTAAATACTATTAAATTGAAATCATGTTTTTGTTCTATGTGCTTTTTTCAATACCACCAAAATTTTTATATTGATTAGTGTAGTTTACAAAAATAATGATTAGATATATGTTTTCAAAATAATATGTTTGCAAAAGTCCTTACAAAACAGATATCTTTGCGTGTAATTTAAAGCAAGTGTGTAAACATGTGAAAACAAAATTAGTAAAATGAAGTTATTCAAAGCGAAAATATTTTTAAATGTGCAATAGTGTACAGGCGACACTAATAAAAATAAAATAGAGTCCGGTATTGAAAATACGTCATAAGTTCTATTTTTAAATTATAACATTTTATATTTTAAAACTATAAAATTTCGAAGGTATAACTCAGTAAAATGGATGCTTTTGGAGATGAAAATTTCGATGAGAATGAAGTAGATCCAGCTGCAGAATTTTTAGCTCGAGAACAAACCGAACTAGCTGGTTTAGAAGAAGATTTGAATGCTGTCATTCAGAACACTTCCTCTACAGTGCCAGTGACTGTTACGGGAATAAGTATATACAATATTTTATATATAATCCGGTTCATAATTGTGTTTTTGATCTGCAAAATTTTCACCTATAATAATTACCATTTTACAAAACACGAGAGACTTAATAATAATTTTGGATGTACAATAGAAAATTAGATTAATTTATATTGGAAAATTAGCTTGTAGATCAATTACAGTGTTAGTTTTATAGTACTAATGTATAGACTAGAGCTTTGATGATTTTATAAGGCTTGGTAAACCGTTAATGCTTAATGAAAGTAAACCAGGGTATTTTTTATTGAATATCTATTATTGTTACTATATAACTTGTTAATTAGATGATACCGGCAAAGTATCTGCATCAGTTAACAATGCAAATTCAACGTTGAAAATTCAGCCATTAGAACGGGAGGAACCAGAGAAAATTAAACTTTGGCGTGAAGATCAAAGAAAACGGTTAGAAGAAAAAGGTGTCTAATTTTTTGTTTCTTTAAAATATATTTTTTGGTGTATGTACATTTAGTACATGTACGAAATCACAAATAGAATAACATATAGTCAGGAACCAGTTAATAAACCTTATTTACTGAATTATAGAATTTGTAACATTAGAGAATGACGTTAAGCTTTCTCTTCTATTTTTTAGAATAATATTCTATGATTTATTTCAATGGTATTAAGTATGAGTTACAAATTTAAACTATGTGCACTAAATTTAATTTTTCCTAAATTTAATTTTTCCTAAATTTATATGTATGAGTGTGGAACAGGATTTTGTGTTTATCAAATATGTTAAATACAACATGTGAACCTGCAACACTTTAGATGCTAATGAAGAAATAAAAAAAGATGAGTGGCGTCAAGTTGCAAAGAAAGAATTAGACGAATGGTACCATCATCATAATGAACTTATCCAGAAGACTAAAGAAGCTAACAGGTTTGTTATGTTCAACACATTAAACATTCGTACATTCATTTTTATAAATTCTAAAATTAATGAATTTAGTCAAAATTATGAAATAGCATCTATAGCTATCCATAAAATTAAATAGGACGTAATGTCTAAAAACAAACTGGATATATCAGTAATTTAAACGATGTTCATTGTTTAATATTCTTTAATACCACAAAAGTATATAATTTTTGTTGATAATAGTACTGCTATTTTAAATAATATATCTATAAGAAAAACCGCATTATATATCGGTTAAGTAACAGTTTGACATGTCGTTTACACAACACCAAATTATGACTGGTACGTGTCTTTGGATTTACAACTGATATTAGTTTCCAGAGTATTTGTTTTCGACTTTTTTAAAAGATAAGCACAATTTAAAGTTAATTTGGTATTTACGCTTTGTTCTATGTTGTTTTGACGAAATACTAAAAAATATACAGAAAAATTCATTTTAATTTTTTGTTTTATGTTTTTTGCATAACCAGGGAATCAGCGAAGTAAGTGAACTTTTTAATTTTAGAATGCTGTAAGTATATGTAAATAAGTTTATGTCCAAAAGGTAACATTTTTTAATTAAACAGAAAAATACACTTTAAGTCGATTATACAAGATAATTAGGCATTTAAAATTAATGAATGTTAACACAATGAATAACATGATCGTTCGATTTACGTGTCGTTCTAGAAATTGATAAAATTAAAATGGTCAGCATCCAAATAATTTTTTGGAGGACAGTGCCCACTACTGTTTTTCTAATTAAAAAAAAATATTGATTACGTAAATTGACGTTTAGTAAATGTGTTGACAATTGTGCGCGTATTGATATACGTCCTACTACAATTAATCAGGTTTTTTTTGTGTGTGTTTAAAAAAAAATTATTATGAATAGGTTAAATCTTAAATGTTTCGTATAAATATTTTGAATTCTTAAATTGATACAGTTATAAATTATATTTATTTTAGGAACGCCGAAAAGCAATTTATAGCGGACGTGGATGAAATTGAACCAGGTACCGAATGGGAGCGTATTTCAAAATTATGCGATTTTAATACTAAATCTAGTAAAATGAGTAAAGACACGTCACGCATGAGATCAATTATTTTACAATTAAAGCAAACACCGTTAAAGAAATCTGCTAGTTAAATGAGCTAAATGTTCATTGTATTGAAAACTTAATCATTATTTTGTCTCTAGTTAATTTATTATCACTATTTTGCCGTATAATAATTGTTATTCACATTATTACAGTTTGCATTCATATTATATATCCTTATTAAAATTATTTATAAAAAGATTGTAATTTGTTTTGAGAGGAAATGAAAATTGGAAATTGCTATTTTCCACATGCAAATAAAAGAACGCAATAAAGAAAATGTATTTTGTTGTTAAAAAAAAAGCAAGACAAGATACAATAAATGTTTATTTTTTAGTTTTATGTATTTTTTCTTTGAGGGGTTGTAATAGAAATTACTCAACGCTGAAACATAATTACATTGATTTCAAAAAATTCAATTAAATAAAAGCATATAAAATATGTATATATCGGTAATTTATAATTTGATATTCACTCAATATTATGTAAACATACAAAATTATTTTAAAATAATTATGCATAATGATCAATTTATAAATCAGTGTACAGTTTCAAGTTTAATATTTATTAAAATTTAATTTTTCAAATAACTGGCGATTTAAAAATTAAGAAATCTTTCCATCAAAACCGAAATATTCTTTAAAAATATAGCCACATTTATGGTCTTCCAAATAAGCATATAGTTTTCCCATATCCATATGTATTTTTGATGTAGAGAAATTTAATTCTGAAAAACCATTAAATTTTCTTAAATCGTGATGTTTCTTATTAGGGAGCATCTTAATGTCTTCCTTATTAATACAAGTAATTTTCTGCCATGTCATATGTTTAATCTGAAAACATGTAATATGTTTGTGTACATATAAAAAATAAATTTGAGTGATTATTGTATTTCAAAATATAAGTTTCATGTATTCATAATAATATATTCAAAAATGTATTAAAATTTTATTATAAAAGAAACATTTAGACAGTACGTTACAATAATCATTAATTAATACACACACACACATATATATATATGTGTATATATATACACGAGGTGTGATCAAAAAGTTTCAAAAAATACTTACCTAATCTTCGATTTTTACCCTTCAAAGTATTCCCTCTTAATATTGCCACCGCCTTGTTGGAATGCTCTTTTAAGTATGATCTTGAGCTCGCTCTGCGATTTAGTCTTTATTTACTCTATTGTTGAAAAACGCCCTTTGAGTATTTTCTTTACTTGAGGAACAGTAAAAAGCCACAGAATGCCATGTCTGGTAAATAGACTGGTTGCGGCATTACAGCGATGTTATGTTTCGCCACGAACTGTTGTATAAGCAAAGAAGTGTGAGCGCCGCTGTGTTGTCATGGTGCAAAATCCATTAATTATTTCACTAAAGTTCGGGTCGAAATTACGTACTCCTTATTGACTGTACAACCAGTTAGTAAAAATTCGTAATGAACTTTCCATTTTATTAAAGAAAACGGTTAGACGGACCTTCAGATTTGACCGAACTGACGTGGTCTTTTGGCTCTTCAGAAAACTTAAATCGATGAACCTTCGTTTCGATGTTGTACCCATATACCCATATTTCATCATCAGTTATAACTAATTTGAACAATTTTGGAACGTCAACGACGTCATTAGGCCGTGCTCACATTGCATTCGTTTTCGTACGAAAATCACTCGTACGAAAACGTACGAACGATCCCAATTTTTTGAAGTGGTTGAGAGCGCTCACACTGGATGCGAGTTAGTCGTACGTATACGTGCGTATAGATCCGACATCCGAATTCGATCTCAACACGTTGGGATATTTCGTACGAATTCGTACGTTTGAATATTTTTGTATGCCGCTGTTTCTTGTTTAGATCCACATAGCTTGTTTATTATTTCTATTCGCGGTTTTTATCGTTTTTTTTGTGTGTATGTATATATATATATATATATATATATATATATATATACGAGAATATATATATTATATATATATATACACACATATAATATATATATTTTATATATACATTACATATATATATATATATATATATATATATATATATATATATATAATAAAAAGTTGTAAATAAAAACTGTATTTTATTCTGTTACCTCAAGGGTACTATTAATCGTTCTTCAGGTGATATGGTCTTGCGGAAATTACTGTATCTAGATAAATTAGGGCGTATTACATTAATTATATATTCAAAGGTTTCTTTCTTCATACGCACATAACCGTAAAATAAATTGTTGTCGCTATTTAAATCTGTCATAATGTGATGAAATTCACCGAAATCGTCTCTTTTCAAATATATTTCACGCACCCATTTGGTTCTACGATGGCATCGACGCTGCCGTAGTCTTCGATTCAGGAGAGAACTATTTAAGAGATACAAATTATTATTCATTATGAAACAGTGAGAAACAACGCGAAAGCACTACTGCAATCGACTTACTGAGAAAACACCCAGTTCGTACGAACGAACGAGTACAGTGTGCGCACTCAATTCGTACGACCGTTGTCGTACGTTTACGTACGATAGCAATTCGTATCCAATGTGAGCGCGGCCTTAGGCAATTGTTCGTCGATGGCTACCCGATGCTGTTTTTGTTTAAAATTCATTCATTTTGGAACAAATTTTGCTGTCATTTGTTTCATTCTTAAAACATTCATAAAAATTTCTTCGCATGAGCCATATGAAATTCCTATCTCTTCATCAACATCTCCAATAGTAATTCTATTAGTAAGCATCTGTTTAATTTTTTCTACGTTTTGACCATTTTCTGTGTCATCTCGACCTTCCTGAAAGTGTTTGTACCATTCATAAACTCGTGTTGATGGCCTGCTGCATTTAATTCCATTTTTAACACAAAATTTCAGACATTTTGTCACAAAATAATCATCGAACACACTAAAACTCTGTCGTTTTTCGCTCGGTAAACACAAATTAAGCACCCCAGCTGCCTGATATTTGAAATGTACGTTACTGACAGTATAGCTAATATACAAAATACGACCCGACACTAAAAATGCAGTCTGCGCAATTACTAAGTTTTCGTTACTTTTTGATCACACCTCGTGTATATATATATATATATATATATATATATATATATATATATATATATAGTTTAAAAAAGTAATATCGAAATGCAAACTTATTTTGTTATCTAATAAGTACGATTTTACATTCATTTTTAACGTTTCGGTATCTTTCTTAATTTATCGTGAACAGTCTTGGAACTGACTTTTCTAGTTATTCATTTTTGGAGTTTTAACCTGTAGTGACACTATTATACTTAATATTTTCATTTGCCTTAGCTACAACAATACTGTTTTTTATAACTTTAGTTCACCTTAATCTAATCATTCTTTTCGAATGGAATGATTTGTACTCTAATTGCTGTGTATGTAAAAAATTTCATTAATCTATGATTTTTTATGTCTACTATGAATTCTTTATTCTCTTACTTTAGAATAATTTTAAAATTTTCGGATAATGCATGAATGACAATCTATGCTCTGTCCAAAAATCGTGTAGTAATTATTTAGTAATTTTAATGTTCTTATCAATACCATTAATAATTAAAGGAACAAAATAATATACTTGATAGATTTTTACGCATGTCATCGTAATTGCCATAAGAAATTCTGCATCACCATCCGAAAAAGACAAGAATACTAACATTTGCTAAATAATAGTAAACCCTATTTCTACATGTATTTTATAAAATGAATAAAATTCGTAATTAATTACTATATAACTGACACGAAACATAAAGGTTAGTTCAGTAACTATCAGAGCGTATTTGTTAAATGACATTTTATACTTTCGTATCATATACAGCCCTATGATTAAAACAAATATTAACAATGTGTATTATAATACAATTATGTTATATAATTGTTGTATATATTTGTTTACATGAAGAAAGTAAATTCGCGCGTGTATATTTTAAATATAATATAATTTACTTACTATTTGCCACCACTTTTCACAGTTTTCTGTAACACCTTCTATGCAAATAATTCCAGGTTTACCTGGTAAGCAAAACCCAGATATATTGTATATTTCAGCTGAATCTAACATTTTCTTTCTTTTTTCTTTATTATATATATGATGTGAATAAATCCAGTATCTGGAAAATAATTCGGATTGAGTGTCCTTATATTCAACTGTCTTATAAGATAAACAATATTTTGAATAGTTATCTTGTAACCACATTATAATAGAATAAATACAGCTGTCACCGATCATATTAGAAATATAATCATCAATGTCTTTTATCAACTGCGCGTATCGTTGTCTTGTAATATTTCCTGCAATATAAAAGTTAGGTTTAATTACTGGGTAAGTGGACGGAAGAGTGAACAAAATTTCTAAATTTAACATGTCAATTTTAATATGTATTGCAAAACTTATCAACGGTGGTGTATTGGATGTAGCATCGTTTATAAACGAATTCACTTCACTAATGATATTCTCATCAATTACAATTTCTCCTGGTTTTGAAAATATTGACTGCAACATTTCTATTTCCATTAACTGAAGAGAAAGCGTGTTCTTACGCTCTTCATTTGAAGAATAATAATAATTATCACATTCTATAGCGAATGTATTATTCATATTATGAATAATTTATGTTCGTGAAGCAAATAAGTTCAAAACAAGTAACAAGTAATATATTCGTCTTCCCATACAAGAAGAAAAAATTGAAACCAATATAACTTTAAACTTTTTAAGCTTATAGAGATAACACACCACACAGCATAGAAATAGGATAGAAAGAACTTTTTTCTTTATTTTTAACGATATATCGATATATTGCTCTGAAATTAAAAATGTAATGAATTACACTTAAAGCGGCCTGTAAACGATCAAACAATTTGTCAAATTTCACATGTTTGTCAAATTAATTGAAGGTATATGGCCATGTTTGACGTGTTTGTCAAACAAAAACCGTGTTTGACGTGTTTGACAAAAATTTTGATTGACGGTTTGTTTGTCAAACAAGTTTGTAGGTCTGCGCGTGTGTTTGACAAACTAAACTCATTATGTTTTGTTATTGTTAATATGATGGACGTTTCAGCGCGAAATATGAGTGAAAAAGAATTTTTATTAGAATTTATATCGTTATACAAAGAATTTCCACAATTATGGAAATTAAAATCTAAAGAATATATGGATAAAAATAAGAGACATCAAGCAATTCAAAAAATGGTTGAAGTGTTAAAACTTTCTCGTCCGAATATAACAGAAGAGGAAGTTAAAAAAAAAATTAATATACTTCGCACCACGTATAAACGGGAATGTAACAAAATACATAAATCAAAACTTTCTGGTTGTTCGACCGAAGATGTATATCTACCTACGCTATGGTATTTTAAAGAATTAAATTTTTTGGAAGATCAAGTTGATGAAGAAGTTGGAATCAGCTCAATTCAAAATCAGGTATGTTGAGTACCACATTATAAATATCTATAATTAATAATATTGTTACATGTAAACACTTCTTTCTTAAAACTAATACAAAATTTAAAAATATTTATAAATAAACGGATGAATAATCTTAATAAACTGGGAAATTATGAACGGTAAAATTTAAATTTATAATCAAAATACATCCATATTTAAAAGTTAGTATTAAAAAAATTTGTAAAATATTGAATAATATTGTAATCTAGTTCTTTATTAATAAACAAAATAAACATGACGCAACAATGCTATAAAAATATTATAAAACATTGTTTTGCCATGGAACAGCTCCAGCTGTATTAAAATATTCACAAAAATCATCTCGAACTTGTTTCGCTTGTAATATAGTATTCCCTGCTTTACATCGTTGTATATTTATTAATACATCGTTTGGGTCACTTCTCCATGAACCGGGTATAATAGTACCCGTTGTACAATCATCGGTATCTACCTCTCCATATCGAATATATTGGTTTTGTTTCATAAGTAAATTGTGCAAATGGCAACAAGCCATCACAATAATTTTTGCTTTGTTAGGTGATACGTTAATTGGTTTTTTAAAAATTTTAAATCTTGATGTAAGAATTCCAAATACATTTTCAATTACTCGACGAGCACGACATAAACGATAATTAAATATTCTTCTGTTATTGTTTAGCACAGTTTTGTTGTAAGGTTTTAAAAAATTTATGTGTAACTGAAAAGCTTCATCGCCTACAAAAACGTATGGAAGTGCTTTATCTGTATTTGGTAATTTTTTAGAATGTGGAATCCGCAATTGGTTGTTTTCGAATAGATTCCAAAATCTTGTGTTTTTTATCACTCCCCCATCAGATATTCTGCCATTAGTACCAATATCAACCATAATGAACTCATAATTCGCGTTTGCTATACCCATGAGAACTATACTGTATGTTCCTTTATAATTATAATAATAAGAGCCAGAATGCTGAGGTTTTTGAATAGTTATATGTTTTCCATCCACAGCTCCTATACAATTAAATAAATTCCACCTGTGACCAAATTCTTCAGCTACATTTTTCCAACATTCTTCAGTTTTAGGCAGCTAAAATAAAGTAATATTTACAATTGTAAATAAACAAAACCATAAATGTATTTAACACATTATTTAATTATTTTTTACAGGCATTAGAAACACAATTACCAACCACCCAGTCATCAACATATACACAATTATCATCGTCTACGCAACATTCACCAAAGTCACCAACAGTAAAAATAAAAAGGAGAAAGGAGAACGATTTACAAAATGAATTACTACTCTTAGCTAAAGAACATTTTAAAAAACCAGAAACAGAATGCGATGTGATCGCCAAAAATTGGGCTTTTAAATTACAACGAATGGAAATTGATCAACGAAGGCTCGCTGAAAAATTTATTAACGATATTTTATTTGAAGGGGAGTGTGGTAACCTTTGTAGAAATTCAGTTCAAATTAACGTTACTTCATCCCAAAGTTGGGTATCACAATCATTCAGCGATGTTCAATCACCAATTCAACCAGTTGATTTCGAGTATATAAATGTAAATTTACCAGCATCACCTCAGACAGAGTAGAATTAACAAATAGTACACATTCAAAAACAAATACAGAAGTAGCAACCGCAGCACAATTTATAGGAAATTTTTATGCACTTTAAAATATATATTTATTTTCATTAATTCACTTTGGTATATACTAAGCTTTTATATATTTTATTATAACATATTGTAAATTTAAAAATTAATATTTTTACTTTTTTTTTGCTATATTTATAAAATAAAATAATAACAGTTACTTTAATATTGTCCTTCAGTGCTTCATTTATTGCTTCGCATGTTTCCATAACGATGTTACTGAGTGTACAAGGTGCAATACAGGATATAAATTTTAAATCTTCAAAGTCAACTCCACTGGCCAAAAATCTTAAAGTTGCTGATAATCTTTGAGCAGCTAGAATCGATTTCCTCATAACAGTGTCCTTTTTTTCAATTTGAGGCCGAATTAATTCTAATAAGTTATTAAACGTTTGTTCATCCATTCGGAGAAAGTTTACATAATCTTTAGGTTCCGTCAGTCTTATTTCATTAAGCAAATTTTCATGCGTATATTTCTCCCTTAACATTAACCATTCTCTGGACCAACGTCTTCTTTTCTTTTTTTTTTTATACACAGAGCCAGAGTCAATGCAAGAAAACCTTTGTCTCTATTTGTAATCATTTTTACTTACGTTTCAATATCAACCGTGAACACTATTAAGGACTGTACGCGAAATAAACACGATAAAAAATGGTAGTAGTTTGACAAATATAGATTGCACGTCTATGTACTTGTTTGTCAAATCTCGTTTGTTTGTCAAACATATTTGACAAATAAGTTTGATCGTTTACAGGCCCCTTAAAATTAATTTTAAATTATAAATATATATATTATTCACGTCTAAAAACAAGTAGGAGTTTCATTTTATATATTTTTTAGTAAATTGTTATCATACAATGTGTTTGTGCAATATTGTTATTTTTTATTTAAATTAAACCATACTTATCTATATTGAACCATAATCAAGACAATTTCTTTTCAAAATTATATTTGTGTATTATTTATGTGTTGTAATATTAACAATTATGTAACACGATTTACGTTTTATTATAATAATTTGATATTTATTGTGTCAAGATGTGTATTATTTGATATATTAATGGAATAACATACAAATGATATGTACATAATATTGGTAAATGTGAAAAGACCGATTTATTACTGCGAGATCTTCCTATTTTCGTTATCCATAAAAATTATATAACAAGTCCGTTCTTACGAATCTCACTGAACTAATTCAATCCGCGTGTAAAACTTCTACAATATACAAACAAGAAAACACATTCTAATAAATATATTCCGTTAAGATTAAGAAAAATGATAAAACAGGTTAGAGCTGCTAAAAGAAGATGGCAGACATATCGTTATCCATCATCCAAATCGGTATATGATAGACTAAACACGAAGCTAAAAGACGAATTAACAATATTAAAAAATAAATCATTTGAGCAATATTTGAACTCATTAAATACAAAAGATAATTCACTGTGGTTTGCTACTAAAAAGTTACTTAAACTTACCAAAGAACAATATAATAGTGAATGGGTTAAAACGGATGAACAAAAGGCGAAAGCTTTCGCTGATCATCTAGAAAAAATCTTCACTCTTTTCGATTATTTAAATACGGCACATACAAATTATACAAATGATTTTCTGTACACTACGTTACAAATGCAGCTCCCTACAAAACCGTTCTCACCCAAAGAAGTAGTAGACTGTTTGAAATTATCTCCATGCAAAAAATTACCAGGAGTAGACAAATTAACCGGCGAAATACTAACGAGATTGTTATATATTTAATTCTTTTTTGCATAAAGGATAATATCCAGATCAATGATAATACTAATGGTTTTGAAACCTGGAAAATCTCAAACTTCCTTGTGCTCTTATCGGCCAATAAGTTTACTTAATGTTTTATCCAAGGTCTTTGAGAAACTGTTATTAAAAATAATCTGTGTAATTGTAGATAAGAGTAAGGTTATAAAAAAATCATCAGTTTGGTTTTCGACCCTAGCATTCTGCTATCCAACAATGCCACAGATTTGTCAATGCCGTGTCAACCGTGCTTGAAAGAAAACAAGTTCGTTCAGCGGTCTTCCTGGATGTGGAACAAGCTTTCGATCGAGTTTGGCACTCAGGATAAAAATTTAAATTAAAGCAGCTACTTCCACCAGATCGTTATTTACTGGTTGTGTCATACCTAACAAATAGAGTATTTTCTATTAAAATCAACGAGTTCGTCTCCGAAGAGAGGATAATGCTTCTGTTCCCCCAGGTAGTCTGTTAGGACCAATTCTATATTCAATATACACGAAATCCAGAATTTGCAAATACAGCAATTCAGGGACATATAGATAAAATACAAAAGTGGGCCAATAATTGGAGAATAAAGTTCAATAATAAGAAATGTCAACATATAAATTTTACCAACATACATATTACCACTACAAAGCTAATAATAAATAATTCTTAAATACCACAAGTCACGTCGGTGAAATATTTGGGAATACATATGGATCGCAGACTTAACTGGCGTACTTATGTTGAGCAAATTGCTAAATTGCTAAACGAATCTCGGTACGTGTCAATATGCTTTCCCGTTAATATGAAGAAGGTCCACTTTAAGTCTAGATCTTAAAAGGCGGATATACCTCATGATTATAGCTCCAATCTGGAGATATGGGATAGAGCTATACGGCAATATTAAAGCAAGTAATCTAGCACTAATAAAAAGATAACAATCAAAAATTCTTCCTATAATGGTCGCGGCTCCTAGATATGTCTCGAACCACACACTTCACAAGGATCTTGATATTCCATTTGTTAAAGAAGTGCATGTGCAACAATACCTCAGATTCTTTAACAAACTTCACCTAAGCGATAATCTGAATATACTTTGGATGTTCAGATACATGCTGCCGGACAATCCTAGAAGAAGACTAAAAAGAAGATGGTGCCGGGACGCTCTTTCTACAACCAGTACACATCATCCGCCAAGATAAACGTACTGCATCTAATGATGTCAAGAAGTCAAGCATTCGTCGACCATTATCTAGCTCACGAGTAGTGAGGTAGCATATAGTTTATATGTTTCGAAGTATTCGAAAGGTAAGTGGCTATATCAAAACTTCAATAAGCGTTAATTACGCACCAAGGGGTCATAAGACATGTTTAATTTCTTTAATTTTAACTAGGCTTAGTTATGTTATGAAATAACAATCCGTTTATTTATTGGTTGTCTCCTATCCACTGGGAGAAGAGACAATATGTATTTTATTTATTTTGGAAGTTAGAAATGCCAATTATGGCCTGATTGGCTGGTGTGGCAAAATAAAAAAAAAATCTACCGTCGATATATTATTGTTACCCGCTTTCGTTTACTTGACGTACACGCTCTATTTTTATATTATTTATGGTCATCATCATTTCAGTCGTTATCGTACACATACGCAATAGTAAAATAGCGGCTGGAAATATTAAACTAGGCGGCTACCATACAAAGTATGAATACAAGGTTTAAAAAAGATGAAAAAAGATATAAACAAATCAGCATAAAAATAATGTTAATGACAAAGAAACAGATTTGGTTACCGATAGAGAATGACAGTTTGTAGTTAAAAAATCTATCGGTTGCAATTACACCTTATCCCCTCCTCAACAATATACACGTACAATAACTTTTCTGTTTCACCTATCACAACGTAACATTAATAATATCAAAGTCAATAAATTGTAATACAAATGTAAGAATTTTTTAAAACCATAATCGGAAAAACTAAATATTATGAAGTTAGATTATCAATCCCAAAATAAAGAATTGTAATATTTAACCAAAATATATTAAACATTTATTTGAAGTTTTGAAGAAAAGAAGTTTGTTCCATGGTGTTTCCGGACATTGAAAAATCGTTCGATAAAATGTGGCACGATGGCTTACTTTATAAAATAAAGTGCAAATTACCGGTTCCTTATTATGTATTAATAAAATCTTACCTCTCAAAGAGGTACTTTCAGGTTACTATCAATGGGGCAGTTTCTAACATATATTTTATTCGATCTGGAGTACCCCCAGCTAGTGTACTTGGCCGGTACTTTATCAAATATTCTATTCAGACTTTCCGTTAAATGCCAGCACAACTACAGCTATGTTTGCTGATGACACTGTTATATTATCTGCGAACTGTGATATCGAGTTAGCATCAAATCGATTGCAGAGACATCTAAAGGAATTAGAAGCATGGTTCACGTATTGCAAAGTTAAAGTCAATGAAACTAAATGTTCCCATATTGGGTTCATACTGAAAAAAAATTATACGAATTATCCAACATTAACGCCCAATAAAGTAGAAATCCCTACCATAATACCTCGGTGTGCACTTGAATCATAAATTGATGTGGAGAAAACACATTAATGCTAAAAAAAAAACCAACTCAACATAAAATTCAGTAGCATGTATTGGTTAATCGGAAAGACAACCAGACTTTTAGTAGAAAGCAAAGTCTTGTTGTATAAGGTATCCTAAGAACAATATGGTCTTATGAGTTAGAACTTTGGAGTTCAGGTAGCAATTCGAGTATCTATGTCATATGGCCAGCCCAAGATAGGATCTTGCATTCAATAGTCGGTGCGCCATGGTTCTTACGCAATAACGATATATGCAAAGATTTGCAAATACCATCAATCAAAGAAGTGATTTACAAACGTTACATGCAACGGCTAGAAAAACACCATTAATTATCTGACCCAGAACCTGATAGTAAACCGGTCCTTACGCTTAAAAAGGCGTAATATTTATAATTACCTTATTCTATAAGATCGCGCCTAGGGCTTGCGTACCATTTGGAAAATAGTACAGCCATAAGATGAGGAGCTGTGGCCACTGGAACACGCTCTACTAAATAATTTAATTTGATCCTTAAACGTTATCCTCGCCACTTATTGCCTGAAATAGGTAGATTGCGAACAAAAAAAAAATTACTATATATATTTCAATAGTAATAACAGATTTTGTGGAATATATTGCAATCTTTTTTACTGTAGAGAACAATATAATAATTTTTGAGTTCCGAGATTGTTTATCTCGTACTTTTCTGTATTTTCTGATAATCTGAGGTTTTTTGCGTTCCGACCACACCCTTAGTCCCAACGATGACGGATTAGAGGAGTTCTACTGTGTATGTATATATATATATATATATATATATATATATATATATATATATATATATATATATATATATATATATACTAATATATAAAACTGCTGCTAACTTCGCAATGTCCTTCATTTTAGTTTTATACCTAATAGTTTCCGAACGAATTCGGTCCAATATTCGAATTCCAAGGATAGATCTCTCCATTGCTATCTGTACACGACTGATTTTGTTAATATGTGCTGCTTTTGAAATGGAACTGGGCCGGTCACATGATGCGTCGGGATGGTTTGGCCGCAGATGCAACCAAGTGGATTCCATATTACAACAAACGAATTGTAGGCAGACAACCGTTACGGTGGGCAGATGACTTCAGACGGCGGATGGGTTCTACTTGGTTGCGATTAAGTGCGGAATGGAAGAAAATGTGTCAATTATAGGGTGTCCTTAATCATGGTTAATTGTATGGGTATATGGTATTTTTGTTATGTGTTTCATTGTTTTATTAATATTTTCAGGGGTGGGAGGCCTTCAGCCAATAATTGGTGAAATATAGGCTTTATTTATTTATTTATTTATATAAAACTTCAGTGCCCATCTGTGATTTGCGAATATTTTCATTATAATCACTGCATTGGGCTATTTTTATCACACATAAACAGATAATCATTTTTTTTTAATTTTTGTCTGTCTGTTAGTCTGTTCCGATTTAACTCAAAAACTATTAAGGAAATAATGATGAAATTCGCATAGCTTATAGCCTATATTATCGGATTCGTTCTAAGCGTTGTTTAATATTACAAATAGGACAGAAATTACAATAATTTAAAGTTTAAAAAAATCTCTGTCAAACCGTTTAAAATTTAACACGTTTTCCGGTTCGGATGCACCTTCACTACCAACACACGTAATACAAACCATGTTTTGTTGCGTTAGGGGCGAGGCCGAAATAATGGACGGATATATATTATTAAAAGAAAAAGACAGCGATATTGTATAAAAAATAATTACATAGGCCAAGCCGTAGAAAACTTCTAGTTATTAAATACGCGCGTACGCCTGAATTTGTCGCAGAAAATATGTAATAAAAAAAATCATTTTTAAATATATTTTTAAAAATTATAACTAATTTAAAAAGAAACAATGTTCGTTACAAGTATCGACATGACTAGATAACGTTTTATCATTATTACTTTTTAATAATAATTTCAATAATTCACTTATACCGAGTTGTAACAATCTCGTATATTATATAGTTCATTTAAAATATAATCCAAGAAAATATTCGTATTAAATTATAGAACGAACGAAATGTTTTTATTATTACAGTAAATATTAAAATAAATTACACGTATTCATTATTTGCCGTAAAATATTGTTGCTTGGAGAAAATATTATCTTTATTTATTATTTTATTATTAACAAGATAATATGTCAGTTGTTAATATCACTAAAATCATATATGAAGAATTCTGGAAATAACACTAGGCAGATATAATAAATTACTTAAAGTAGGTTTATATTTTTTTTTTGTCATACTGGTATTTTCACCACATTGACATTGATAACATACCGTCCTATTTTTATTAACTCATTTCTAATGGAAAAGAGTCAACGTCTATATATAATATATATATATTATCCCTATTTCTTTAGCCAACTATGTATGCGCAGTTGATACCACATACACGGGTCAGGTGTGGAATGCACAAGTATTGATAATATTGAATACTTAATACTTAATCAATTCAAGCATCACTGGTATCACCACCCTACACTGTATACATGAGCAAAGGGAGAGTCATTTCCGAACAGTATCTCCAAATCATGGTGTAGCGTGATGTTGGAAATAAAGTATGTAGCGTTGGCTGTGGAGGTTGTTCATCTTTGACTGTATTTTCTGACACACATACTGAATATCCATGTGAACCGTCGATCAAGAAACAAGCCTAGGTATTTGACACAGTTGTGATGTGCCAGAATAGCATCATTGATTTTAAATATCTAGAGATTGAAATAGACAGTAAATTAGTATGAAATACTCTCATTCTTTTAGTATCTGAACTAGGGGGCTACCAATCGTGGGGTAATTTATAGGGGGTAGCAGTAAAACAAAAAAAGTTTGTCCAAATCCGACTAAAATTCGCCGAGTTATCCACGAATATCCATCGATGCGTACTTTTTCTGCCAAAAAGTGGGACAAACGTGTTTCATTGCATACCTAAAACATTGCAGGCGCTGCCGGATAAGCAATGGCCACCGCAAGTGGGAAGTCTACTTTAAAAAAAAGGTTGTTAATTTATATATATATATATTAAAAAAAAGATCGAGTTTATTTGTCTTACCAACCAAACGTTCGTCTGCAACTGCTGTTTGTTGTTTCGTTAAGGGGACTACAAAACACGATAATACGATATGTATATATTATATATATATACTATATATATATATATATATATATTATATATTATACGTACGTACATAATATATCATAACAAATTTAAAATGTGAATTTCAAATAAGTACTCGCGGCTGCATATTACATATATACATAAAAATATTTTTAATATGTGTACGTGCATAATATATTATATCATAACAAATATCAAATGTGAATTTTAAATAAGTACTCGCGGCTGCATATGATATTATTCAAACCTACCTACTAAACGGAAATATGCGTACGTACAAAATATATATTACAACAAATATAAATTTTAAATAAGTACACGCGGCTGTATATTACATATATGTATATAAAAATGTATTTATATTTTAAAGCTACCTACTAAACGGAAATATGCGTACGTACATAATATATCATAACGAAAGTACCCGCGGCTGCATATTTTATATATATATATATATATATATATATATATATATATATATATATATATATATATATACTTTAAGGCTACCTACTAAACGGAAATATGCGTACGTACATAATATACTATAGCATTAAAATTTAAAAAGTCCATTTTAAATAAGCACCCGCGGTTGCATATTTTATATATATACACACACATATATCAACTTACGGCAAGTTAAAGGCAAATTGGATCATTGGGAAACATCTCACCGTGAAAACAGACGAGAAGAAATTGTATTATGCAGAATCCGTATTGGTCATACGAAATTAACACATGGTCCATTGCTCCAGACAGGACTCCCGCCGTCGTGTATATACTGCGGTAATCAAAAAATGTCCATCAGTCACGTCATCACTGAATGTCCAGAATTCATCGAGGAACGAGAGAAAGCGTTCGGACATAGAAAAATGACGACAGAAGAAATGCTTGCAGATGATGAAGCTATCGTTCAATATGTTTTTAGTTTTTTAAAATGTATAAATGTATTCCATAAGATATAGATTTACTTTTCCATTGTATTTAATTATTTAAGTTATAGCAGACGCAAATGACCAAGATGTCGAGCGTCTTTAAATAAAAATATACAATACAATACAAAAAAAAAAGAAAGCAAATAATACTGGCAATCAAGATGGCCGCTCAAAATGTATGGACAAATCAAATCAAAATATTTATATATATATTTAAGCCTACCTATGAAAAAGGAAATATGCTTACGTACATAATATATATCACAACAAATATAAAAACTAAATAGGTATGTATGTACGTGCGATACTTACAGCTTATATATATATATATATATATATATATATATATATATATATATATATATATATATATATATATATATATATATAATAACCTACCCGCGATATATATATATAATATATATATATATATATAATATATATATATATATATATATATATATATATATTATATATATGGCATTCGTAGATGTTAAAAAAGCTTTCGATTCCGTAAATAGAGAAGCTTTATGGATGTGTCTTAAGGCAGTAGGCTGTCCGCCGAAAATACTATGTCTTCTTAAACAGCTACATGATCAAACTAAAGCAGCCATAATATGTGATGCAGGCTTAACTACATTTATAGACATAAACACCGGAGTTAAACAAGGCTGCATTTTAGCACCTACGCTTTTTAACTTTTATATGGGTATGGTGCAAAAGGCCTTCATACAGCAGGCAGCTAATATCGGTACGGTTCCGTTTTGATGGTGGTTTATATAATCTCACCAGATTTATTTCACATAAACGGACACAGACCTTCAAACTGACAAGCTTACAATATGCAGACGATTGTGTAATGATTGCAGATGAAGCTGACGAGCTGAAAGAAGCTACACAAATTTTAGAAAAGGTGTATAAGGATTTTGGATTAAGTATAAATTTCGATAAAACTGAAATCATACAAGTTTGCGACGACGTGGTGTCCAATATAGAAATAAATGGAAACAAAGTCCGTTCGGTTGAAGCGTTTAAATACCTATCTCATCAAGGTTAAAACAGGCAAACGTTGCTTATAGTAAGTTACAGCGAAGGGTTTTCGATAACAAAAATATATTATCCGATACTAAACTAGCTGTATATAAAGCAGTTGTCATTCCAGTACTTCTATACGCGAGTGAAACATGGCCAATAATGAAAAATCAGATTAAAAAATTAGATACATGTCATCAGAGATTCTTACGTAGAATTCTTAAAATACACTGGACTGATCGAATAACAAACGAAGAAGTGTTGGCCCGAGCAGATTGCCGCACAGTTGATCGAATGCTAATCGGTAAACGACTAAATTGGACGGGACATGTACTTAGGATGGAATATTACCGAATACCTAGAAGAATGATGTATGGCGTTCTGGCAAATGGTAAACGTCCGCTCGGTAGACCACGGCTAAGATTCAAAGACGTAATCTCCGGAGACCTAAAAAGTTTAGGCATTCAACCATTAAAAGATAAGTGGGAAAACATCGCCCATAACCGTACAGCATGGTCCGATCTAGTACTAAAATCAATCAATATCAAACGTAAAAGAAGAAAGCCCTCAGTTAAGAAGAATATCACACAACAAAATAAACAACGCACCGCATTGGATTACTTTCTCATATGCGACATAAACACGGATAATACGATGGACTCATACTCGGTCACGAGTGAGGATAGATGATGATGATGATATATATATATATATATATATATATATATATATAAAGTAATAATAATAATAATAATAACCTACCCGCGATATATATATATATATAATCGCGATGAATCCCTATTGCAAACCAACTGGACGCATTCGCCGCAAGGAGTCAAAATACTTTATCAAACTTTGCTACCAGCTGAAGGGTTAAGGGGTTGCAGTGGTGTGGTGGTTAGTGAGTGAAATTCTAGCGGCAATTCCGAGAGAAAATTTGTACCACTACGATCGATAATATATAGGTGACAATTTCTATTCACCCCTGTATAATTGAAGAGCAGTTGACAAATCACCTCATATTGAACCGCGATAAAAGTATAGTTTTTTCGGCGCGGATGTAAAAGATAGGAGGTATAAGGGTTAGAAGGAAAAAACCTTCCCCCGAGTAATGAACGGGAAAATATTTAAAATTCGAAAATCATCGGGAGGTTAATTATTTAGGGGATGATTACGAACAAAACAAAAAATGTTTTGCCAAAATCCGACCAATAACTGCACTTCGTTCTACTACCGTCCGTACCAGAAATTATATTTCCTCCTGATTACTACAGAGCAAAATCTTCTGTACGTTGTGCTAAACCGTCCATATAATGTCTGACCATCTTGCAGGAACGTGACCAAGTTTTCCTTCTAATTACTAATGACCACAATCCAAGTCATCTGGACGCATTCTGTAAAATGAGCTACCTAACATGATAATCGCAATGAATCCCTGTTCCAAGCCATCCGGTCACTTTCTGCAAAACTTCCTCCCTCCTACTACCGTCCGTACCATGTCTGACGATCTTGCAGGAACGCGACCATAAATTATATTTCCTCCTAATTACTACAGAGCACTTCTGTTTGTTGCGCTAACATCTTATAATATCTACGACTACCCGACATGATAATCGCGATGAATCTCTGTTCCAAGCCACCCGGACACTTTCACACTTTCTGCAAAACATCGTCCTACTACCGTCCGTAACATTTCTGACTATTTTGTATGAACGTGATCATGTACTTATAACATCGAGTAATTCGTTTTGTCCAGGGGATTCTTAACATCTATAAACAATATATTTTTGATTTCCATGGTAATAGATATTTATTTAAAATTTATTCACTTTTTGTCGGGCGTTGTAGAAGCTGCCGACCAAAAATCACTGGAAAAATTTGTATTAAAAACTACAAGATATCTATAATATGGACCAGTTGAAATTTTTTTTTCGTTTTTTTTATATTTATACGATACGTTTTATATAGTAGTAGGCGTGTATGAAGTTCAAACGTTCTAAAAGTATATGCAACCCCGACATTCTTAATTCAAACTTGGGAAATAGTTAACTTTCGACGTTATTAGTCGACGAGTATCTGTGACTTGGGGAGACTACTCGCGTCATTTAATAGGTCATAGCATAAGGATTAAACTCTAATTTAGAAATTATGAGAAAAGTCAATTTTCGGAATTTTAAAAATATTCAACTCACTCTAAAAAGATCAATTTAAATTTTGGCGGTAAGATTCGGTCGGTATATTAATTTAAACCATTTCTAGTAGATAAATCCCGATTTTCGAGACGATTATATAAATTTTGTATTTTTAACAACGATTTTTCCGAAAAAAATCGGAAAGTGTTCTAACCAAATTCAGACCATCCAAATATCTGAAATATAAAAGGGAAAAAATATCCGACCCACGACTATCGTAATATCGGAGAAAAATAGCGACTTCCCATTTTGACACTTTACAACTCCATACCCACACGCCAGAACTACACATCTGATAGCTTAGCTTATACATTATTATATACATTATATAGTATAAAGCTGCCAACAAAGAATCCGACCATCCGTCGATTTAATAAGGTGAAGTTAGGTAAAAAAAAAAACGGCGAAGCGAAATTTTCGACAAATTTTCAACCCTTAAGGATGAAGATTAGTTGGAACTGTTTATTACGTGATCCAAATTATCCTGCTCTGCATTGTAAAAGCCTGAAAACGCCGCAAGGAGTCAAACAAAAAACTTTATCAATCTTTGCTACCTGCTGAATGGGTTAAGGGGTTGCAGCGGTGTGGTGGTTAGTGGGTGAAATTGTAGAGATAATTCCGAGAGAAAAATGACCGATAGTATAGTGACAATTTCTATTCAACCCTGTATAATTGAAGAGCAGTTGGCAAATCACCCCATATTGAACCGCAATGAAAGTGGAGTTTTGTTGGGGCGGATGTAAAAGATACGGGTATAAGAGTTAGAAGGAAAAACCTTCCCCCGAGTGTAGTGTATATGAGGAATTTTAATTTCGATCGATCCGATCATCTCTCGATTTAATAGGGTGGTTTAAGTGAAAAAAGTCAGTTTTTCGCCCGATTTTAAACCCTTAATAATTCGGCTATGGTTGAATATGAAGAGGAACTTTTTACACGGTTCAAAAGACGTTCGGCTACTTAGTAAAAGCCTCAAATTTCCGCAGGGATTTTTTCACCCCTTTACTACCAGCTAAAAGGCATAAGGGGTTTAGGTGTTGTCTGGTGGCTAGATTTGTAGCGACAATTCGCGGACGTTTTTTTTGTTTGAACAGTTTTTCCCGATCTAGATTAGGAGAAAAGTTATCGGGGGTTGAAGAGAAAGTGTATAATGGAAAGACTCGGTCAGGAGGTGCAACCAAGGCTATAGTCCCTTATTTGTAATAAGACTAGAATGAGCTTGTAGGAAATTTATGCTGGAACAGTGGAGTAGAATGCTTTGTCTAGAGAACTAAAAACTGATGTAATTAGTTACGAAAGAAGACAAAGTAAAGTAAATTTTAATTATGTATTTTTTCTAGAACATATTATAAAAAGTTAAAAATCGTTTAAAAGTGCTTTGAAACGCCTAGTTACAACGGCTGTGGTGGTTGCATGATAGAAAGCATTGGAAAGTTCGTTGTGTTGTTCGTGTCAAGTGGGTGCGGTTGCATGTACATATTATCGGCCAAAAAACGAACAAGTCTACGACTTATATTTCATCTCTTTCCAAGATTAGTTTTTCTTCTTCGAATTTGTGTTTCTTTCTTTTACCGTGTACATTTCCGTCTGTGAATTGTTTCATCGTCTCTCTCCAACTTTATGTTTATATTATTACTGACCGATGTTAATATATGTAGAATTTCTTCCTTACTGAAGCTTTATTATTTAAAATGTAATTGATTATATCATTTTCAGAGGATTGTTTTGTGTAAATTGTGAAAAAATAAAAATACTCAACTATTATACGTAGAGTTTATCAAATTGCTTTGTTTTAAAAAATTTTATACGTTCCTAATTGTATAAATTTTATACTTATATCCATGTGGAAATAAATTTTCAATATATTTTGGTTTAATATTACATTTTTTTTTTATCTTGGGATTCATAATATAACTTCTTAGTTTTTCCGATTATAGTTTTAAATGGTTTATTATACTTTGTTGACTTTGATATTATTAATGTTAATTTGTGACGTTGTGTGAAACAAAAAAATATTTCGTGTGTGTATATTGGTAAAACCGACTAGATTTTTAAACCACAAGCCGCCACTGCTATTAACATGTTTCAAAGACCAAATAAATGTTAAATTACGACAGTTTGCACTAATTAATTATCAAATTTGTGTAAGAAAAATTAAAACTTAAACTTTACATTTATCGATACCCGGGGTGTATTTTGTAGTAGGGATTAAATTAAAACTGTTCGAATTGCGTACGTGTTTATTTATATGAAGGCTACTGATTTTTAATAATTCTGTAAGTCTGGGTGAATATTTGGTTTGTAACATTTCAATTTTTTCTCGACGATTATTTGATTTTTTAAAATTTGTAATAATGTTTATTTTATTTCTTTTTTTCATCGTCACTTTTTTTAAACGTAGTGTATTGTCTTGAGATTGAAATAAAATCGATTTGATTATTATTATTACGGTATATTTTGACATTCGTAAAAATGTTCCCGTACTTAAAAAAAATGATTAATTAATTAAGCGTATGTCTTTGAACTATCTGTCAAAATTCGATGTCCAAGTTTTTTATCCAATCCTTGGCTGTACTCGTAACGTTTCTGGCTTCCATCCGCCAGCTAATACCCGCGTTGGACACTTATTCATGATATGGTCCATTGTTTGGGAAGCTGCTCCGCAGTCGCAGTTGCTACTCTCTTTAAGTCCCCACTTCTTTAACATGTAGTTATTTCTACCACGCTGGGTCCTTAAACGATTTAATTTAACCCGTTGTTTCCATATCGAATCCTGGGGGAGTCTTTTGTTTGGATTGGGGATTAATTTATGATGATCTATATTTTTTCTGGTCGACAGTTGGGACCACTTATCTTCTGCTGAGGTACATTTTGAAAAATGATATAACTGCCGGATTTAAGAGGAAGCGTATTTGTTTAAAATTTATTTGTATAATAGGAAATGCTTATTAAAAATAAATAACATTTACAGCGATAACGAGTTGCAAACTACCATAGTGCTTCAAGTTAGTGCTTGCTCCATTTTTAATTTTTAATTTATGTAAATGATTTATGCAATTTACCCGTTAATGGGGTCAACTATTTAGCTAGATGATAACGAGTTGGTAGTTTATTCGCGTTACCGAAGTTTACTTCAGACTAACAGCCTGACAAGATGTAAATTATGAATTGTATCGCATGTTGTAGCATTATTTATTTAAATTTATATATTTCAAGGAAACTGCGCCATCCTTATATATAATAAGCATTATTTATAACATGTTTTTGTTTAATAACGAGTTTTATCGAATTTATGTATTCATTTTGTAAAAATATTGCGTTATATTGGGTTTGCAAAGGTATATGAATGTATTTGACGTATTTGTGACGTGATTGAACAAATGATTGTATTTTGTCGACGGTGTATAAATATATTCGTACGATTGTTTATATATACATTTACCAAAAGGAGACCATGTCTCGGTTGAATCGGTTGAAGAGGAGGGTTCAAACAAAACTAAATTATAACAGTAAACCCCGATTAAACTGAACTTTAAGTAAATAACCAAAACTCAAGTAGGTTAAAAGCAATCCAACTCGCCGGAGTTATTTTTATACTTACTAGACGTAGAATATGTAATTCTATTAGAAGCGATAGATGGCAGAAATATTTAACGTCACTGGAACACACTAATAGTATGTTATTGAGGACAGACGGAGATTGTTAAAAAGTACAATAAATTCCGTGAAAAAATAAACGATAAATAGTGATTTTATATTTTTCGAAGGAATAATATGTAGTAATACTTAATTAAATTTAAAATTTAAAATCTATTCTACGCGTTTTTCTACAAAATTCTTCTAGTACCCCCCCCCTATATTACAATTTATTTACTTCAAAAACAACAAAATTTAAATTAAATAAATGAAAATAAAAAAAAACAAAGTAGGTTTAACAAAATGCAAAACTGCATTTAACAAGGAGTATATATTTTCTTATTATCAGATTGATTCCAAGGGGGGGATTCAGATCCCCCACTGACTACTCTACTGGATGTATTTGTGATGTGAGTGAACAAAAGATTGTATTTTGTCAATAACATATATTTGTAGGATTGTTTATGTACATTTACCAACAGGAGGCGATGTGTGCATATAATGAAATTAATATTTTATAGGTGCTGTTATTCATTTTTGTACATGTATCTACTTAAATTTGTGTACGTTTATTTCGAATTTCTAAGGAACATTATGGGATAATTAATTAACAACCATTTTACAACTTTTATTTATAAATTTCGTTTATAGCATGAAAACTTCATAATTTTAACTCGTTTACCAGTCGCTCGTACATAGTGTATATGTTTTATTTTATAAACCTTTTAATTATAAAATTTTGGGGTGAAATTATAAATTTTATACAGCGTATGTTTATCAGAACAGCGCTCTTCTTATAGGCGAACTATAGATAATTTTCGACTTATTTATATAAATTAAAATTCAGAAACATTAAAAAAAAAATAAAAAAAAATATTTCGTTAGCGTTAAAATTTCGTCTATCGTATAGTGGACATCTTAAATAAATCGAAATTAAATTTTCAATTCAGGCGTGTATGACCGAAACTTCAGGTTTTGGAATGTGATCACCGTAAACTTGAAAGCCATCCGGTCCGGCTGTATATTTTACCGAGATTTTTTCTCCGTTCGGATCCACGTACGAATAGGCGCCGGATCTAGTCCCGTCCGGATTTATACTTTCTCCTTGTTGCAAACCGTTATCAGCGGCGAATGCGTAATTGAACGTACCGTCTTGACCTAAAGATTGTTTGTGCATTAATATAGCGGCCGGGGTCGGTTTTTCGTAATCGCTGTCGTAATATCTGCAATGGCTGACGTAAATTATTCCGACGAATACGATGATCTGCCGGATAATAAAATTTACTTTAATTATTATTTCTGCAAAAAATTTTACAAAAAACAATAATAAATACCGTATATAACTATAAACAAGTGGCTCTAGGTACACGGACATGAAATAATCCTAATAGGTATTATTAGGCGGAAGACAATGGCAAACCACCACGCATAACACCGTATGCGCGCTAATAACAAAAATTAGTTACCAATTTTTTTTTTTTTTCCCCGGGTACTAGCTGCTATAGTCAGGAGCACTGTATATTGTATAAAATAAAGTTGATCATATCTATATTTCTGAGAAATTGAAGAACTGTATTAAAATTGGGTTGTTATCGGTTAGAACTTCTTGTAGTGAATTGCAGCCGAAATTTTTAGGTCGGTATTTGAAGTATCGTGGACACTCGAGAAATAAATGTCGGAGTGTTAAGGGTATCTGGACGCAGCGGGAGCATAATGGTGGATCTGTTTTATTTATAATGTAGCCATGAGTCAATGCAGTGTGACCAATGCGAAGACGAGATAGAAACCTGTTCCTATCGTATAAAAAAAAGATCTCCAAGGAAAAGGATGAGAACGAATAGCTCTAAGGTGATTTGTAGTAGGAATTCCATAGATCGCGAAAGATTTTATTTGTTTCGTGTTTGACGGAAGCGATGATTGCATCAGATTCAGATATAGGAGTTAATGGTTGAATAAATTGCGCGCTCGAAGTAGTGAGCTTGCGTTTGTATTTGTTATATTTACGATTCAAAGATTGATCATCATATTTGCCGATATTATTCGGTGTTATAATCTGATACGTTGCAATTAAAGTTATTTGGTATAATTATGAAATAGCGGGTTTTGTACATTTTTGTAGATCACTGTTACTATATAGTTGAACGCTAAACGAGGACAAAGTATTAAAGTAAAAAATAATGGTTTTGTATATAACATAAATTTATCTAGAGGAGTTAACTTGTACTGTCCATCCAGTATATAAGAACTAAGGTAAATAAATTTTTGCCAATGTCGTAAATAGTCCGATTTCAATTTTTTCCTAATGAGTATACCTTTACAGCCTACCCAACGTGATACTGTACACGTACAAACTAACTCGTGTAAACGTGGACAACTTCTCTAGAAATATCGTTACGTCCGGCAATAGTCGTAAATTGCCAACATAGTAAAAGGATGACGCGTTTTATGGAGGATCGTTACAGGATGAGCGCAATAATTTAAAGTTCAGAACGTAATGTCATTAAATAAGGACATTCAAAGAACACATGTATATGGAGAGGGTAGTAAGGAATTTTTCTAAGTATGATCAAGTAAGATAGGTACAATTCCTTCGCACTTAACGTTTATGTCAACTTCGTAGAGACATTCCGTTATCATTCTACATCAATTTTTTTTATTAGCGTTTATATAATGATCAATTATGTTCGGTCTAATATAATTGCCCGCGATTTATTTTCGTTAAACCTTTCGGTTATAGCGTTCGTAAATGGGACACGCTACTTTAAACTTTTCAGTCAGGATGTCCACTATATGGTACAGGGAATTTTAATTCGAACAAAATGTTTTATTTTCTGATCGATGTGAAATATCGCAATTTAAAAAATATTTATATAAATATATACGGAAAATTATTTATAGTTCAACCTAAAACGAGACTATTGTATAATGAACAACTGTATAACATTTATCGGTTTGTGTCAAAAATTTTATAATGTATGATCATTTACAGGATACGATGATTACAAGAAGGTGTAACTCCGATTCTAATACGGAGCAAAATTTATACTATATAATTACTGAAATTAATTAATCGGAAGGGTTGTACTTTAAACGTCTAATGCTTCGTGTGTATAATTTTGTAGCCGCCTAGAATCGTAATTTCCAATATGCCTAATAATGTGTGTATTAGATGAATTTAACGGATAGTTTTAATATATAATGCTTTAAGATAGGATAGGTTAGTAATTTCACGCATAAATGAGATTCTTTCGTATTTTGACTTATTCAATATGCATCGGTGGCACTTGTTTTGTATTGGAGTTGTTTATATGTTGAATTTGAACATTTTTTTCATTTACGTTATGTACGCGCGGATTACCTTTTAAATTAGATACGAGTAGTAATCTAACGAACCGCCTCCGATTAAATGAAGTATTTTCGTCAAATCGGTTCCCTTCTAAGATATAGATTCCCATATTTTTTGTCCAGAGCGCAGAAATTCTGCGTCCAGAATGAGAAATGAAACCGGGAGAGATAGCGATCATTAACCGAGAATGAACGTGGTCTATAACGCAGAAGCGTTAAAATATGAGCGGTTAAAGCGGTTTTACGTTAACCGCCGAATCGCGTGCGATAGTTAGAAAGCGATAGAATCGAACGCGCGAGTGCGACAGAGAAAACACGTAGAACACTGCCGTGACGAATTGTATTCCATTATTTTTTTGGCTTGCGTAATTAACGATCAATGTGTGTCGATTTTACGATTCTATTCATTCGCACGTTTAACAAAAAAATTATATTTTATTTTTATATATGTATACTATCTATATCTATATATCTATATATATATATATATATATATATATATGAATTACTTCGTCTGAATAAACGTTTATTCAGGTATTCGGTAATCACACGGTACGAATCCATACATAACGCATGTCCATTATTATACTTCACGTACTCTCATTTCTCGTTTACCGTCGATGACAAAGCCAAGAACTGTGACTACAGCAATGAATACATGCATACTATATATATATATATATATATATATATATATATATATATATATATATATATATATATATATATATATATATATATATATACATACATAAATATAGTTGAGACTTAATTATGGATCGATTTTTGTTGTCTAGTTAAGCAAACCGTTGAAAATCTTATATCGAATTATAATAAACCATTTCCAACATGTCACTTTTCCAAACACTATATGCAGCATTATATATATTATTGATTACTAGCAAGTACGCAGAGTGAAAAGAACGAGGATGGATTTATATATATATATACAATAAAATCTGAATATATTGATTGGGTTAAGTCATTGGATTTATATCCCAAATAGTTAGATAACACTTCGTGTTATAATTGGTACTTATTTAATTTAACAGTGAAGATCTTTACTATGTGATAAAAGAAAATATGTATGTATTTTTTATCAACCTTTGCACATTTTTCATTCTTCTCTATCTACTTCTAACCGTATCCCCCCGCCACAACCTTGTGTTATCCACCACTCTTATATACACACATATTAGTGTATATAAAATAATAACATATAGCCAAAAATTTATATGATTTAATGTGTACTTATATCATTCATCCATACATACATTCATGTATATATACACATTATATGCATATGTGTATATATATATATAAAATACTGTAACACAGTGTTTGAAAAAATGACACGTTGGAATGATTTATTATAACTCGATATAATCCATAATTAATTATCAACTTATACATTTATTGTGTATAATATAAAAAAATATATATGTATATTAATTAATATATATATATATATATATATATATATGTATAAATCCATCCTCGTTCTTTTCACTCTGCATACTGCTAATAACCAATACCGCATATACCTCGATAATTGAGCTATTCTTACTGTTATGGTACATTGGCTTGCAAATATGTAGTTAAGTATCATTTTAAAGGTGTTACTTATGCGTATGTACAGCAAGAAAAATGTAATAGGAATATCAGAGATTATGATGAAGCAAAACCATGTTGAAGGCGCAATATCGTTTTCTACATGAGGCACATGCAAGATTATACGATCAGAAAATGGTACGATTATCGCATCATATAATGTTTTTAGCAGTTCATCTTCCTGAACAAGCTTCGCAATATTATCATAAAGATGTTCCGCAAAAAATACCAGATGGTAATCGAAATAACTGTAGTATTAAATATAGTTGCTTTGAACAATTTATGCGACAGTGTAAGGAAGAGAAGAGCGAAAACAAGAAAAAAGAAGACTGCTGTTTCAAGAAGTACCTACGCATTTTATTGGGAACAAGAAAATTCGTGTTTGGGAAAAAAAGAATTTGCAATAGAAAAGTTATTGGACGTATATATCAGTCACTCTTTCACAACGATTTCTGAGACGTTTATTTATGCAATATACTTTTATCATATTATGTAGTAAATAATGCTAATAGTCTATGGGAGAAATTTGTGAATTATATGTATAATGGAAACAATTTAAAAAGCAACAGTGATAAACAGAGAAGAATTGATATGTCTTTATATTTGTTGGATTGTATACTGGCTAGACACTGGAAGTCTAACGCTGACTTTAATATTTGCCAGCATCAAACTCCATCATTGTATCAGAATGTGCCACCAGAAATGAAGATAAGTTTCTTCTTTGGATTGGATATGTGTGATAACAATGATGGAGAAGATCCAACTTATATTAATGCAGAAGAACGTAAAAGAACGCATGATGTGAATTTGGACAAGTGTGAGTATATCAGTGATGCCGAATATGTCAGCTTGAATGCTGAACAGAAAAAAAAATCATTGATGTAATGCAAATGATCAAACTATACCTACACTTATTTTCATGAACGGATCAGATGGTGTTGGTAAAACATATGTATATAATGTGTTAACTTCACTCTGTATT
The DNA here is from genome assembly GCA_032883995.1 of Coronaproctus castanopsis. Lineage (NCBI taxonomy): Eukaryota > Metazoa > Arthropoda > Insecta > Hemiptera > Monophlebidae > Coronaproctus > Coronaproctus castanopsis. Next base: position 272,001,669 of record CM065052.1, read on the forward strand.
AAATTCCGTATAAGGGCAATGCGTAGCTACGACATTGTTTTACCTACGGGCGCGCCACTTTACATAGTGCTTTCAAGTTGTCATTACAAAATCTTGATGTAGAAAAGTCAGCACCAACAAAATATGAGTCAACATTAGGTCGAAGAATTCTTAAAATTGAACTTCTGATTGTTGACGAAATTACCATGTTACGTAATGAATATTTGTATATAGTTACTTGTCGCAACTTAGCGGAAGTAGACTATGATAAATATCCATTTGGTGGTAAAGTGGTACTGATTGGAGGTGACTGGCAACAATTTTTCCCTATTATAAAATATGGAAATGTTGTTGACCCGGTTCATGCTTGTGTTAAAAATACTGAACTGTTTAGTAAATTTACTATTATGAAATTTAATAAAAAATATGTGCATTGATCCCCGTGAAATTAACTTTGCTAATATGTTGCAATGCATTGGAACAGATTTAAATAAATCGGGGGAATTTAAAATTCCAAATTCAATGCTGGTAGATAATTTGAGCGCACTCTTTCGTTTGTATATGATAGTGGTGAAACACTGACTCATCCAGCCAGACATGTTAAAATGCTGTCTTATTAGCTGCATGGCGAAGTGAATTTCGGGAGTTGAATGAGCAAATACTGAATACGCTTCCTGGTGAAGCAAAAATGTATCTTTCACTTGAGAAGTCAGTTACTAATTTGCCTTGGGATATTTATGCAGCTCTGCATGAAGTGAAAGCGCTTAATAAAGAGAACCCATCCGGTTTATCACGACATGAGCTTAAAAATTGGATGCATCGTTGTTTTATTAAGAAACATTGATGTTTACACTGGATTGAGCAATCACACAAGTATGATTGTCGAAACATTGGGTGAATATTTTGTTCAATGTAAAATAATTGCAGGACCTCACCGTGTCAAACAATGTGTATTACAACATTTTCGCTTTGAATATACAGACGAGAGGATAGATGTAAGTGGAATGCACTTTACTCGGTTTCAATTACCTATGCAATTGGTATTTGCGATTACTATAAATAAGGCACAAGGTCGGACAATGAATAAATTAGGTTTATTCCTGAAGGACCAAGTATTTAGTCAGGGCCAATTTTGTATGTAACGTTTTCTCGTGCTCGAGATGCTGCTCCTACTAAAGTGTTTGTTCCCTGCAGTGATAGAACAGTAGTGGGTAATATTGTGGTACGAACTCTGTTAAAACAGTAATGATCATTGACTGATGTAAATATATATATATATATTTGGTGGGAAAAAGGGGGCTGATTAATGACGATTGGCAGTAGTTATTGCCATTTGTAACCACAGAAACATTAATATATATATTATATATACATATATAAAAAATTGTAATATATATAAAATTGTAATATATGTAAAATTGGAATATATATAAATATCGTAATATTATATCATGTGTGTGTATGTATCTTTTTATGATTCAGTTAAGTTAAATTATTAATAATGCTCATTTTATAATTAAGTTTTTATTGCTTTATTTGAAGGTTTTTAATATTTGTATTCTCGCATTTTTACACACACACACATATGTATATATATATATATCTCTATATATATATATATATAATGTGAGTAGGATGTTTGTTATCTATCATTAAGTTAAAGTATTGGTAGTGGTCATTTTAAAATTAAGTTATTATCATGTGTTGTATGTATTTTTTAAATATTTCTATTCACGCATTTTTTCTTAATTTTCTCAACAATGTTCGGTTGGTATTTTTTTTATTCGGCATTTTTTTCAAATACTAATTTTATCCTCATTATTTAGATTATTTGATGGATAATACTTATTAAATCTGAATTTTATTGTCTATTTTTTTCCATGATGTATTTTTAGGCTCTCTGTGTTGCTGTGCTACATACCTTCCTGTGGTGCAACCTGATAATCCTCCAAAGAGTAGTAAATAGTTTTATATGATTTCTAAAAGAAATGCTTGGATTTCATTGCGCCTAGAAATACAAAGTATATGCAAGTACATGAAATTTTTTTTTTGTATATAGTCGTCCCAGGAGACTAAAAAGCATCTCCCCTTTGGTTAACAGGATTGGGTAAAACTCCTAAAATATCTATACTTAAATAAATGGAATATATATATATATATATATAAAGTAGATAGATATATAGACAGCTAGATGGTCAAATAAATAGATAGCTGTATAAATAAATGGGGTATGGTGGCTGACCAAATGTTTGATATAGAAACGGTAGCTTTTGCGAGTGGACTCTATTTTTAGAATATAGGGCTACTCATTTCCACGATTTAAATCGCACTACTAATAATATGACTAAACGAAGACGATGCCAACTGTAAAAGTTTAGTAAACAAAGAAGGAAATGTAGGAATTACACGTAATAGCAGGTTGATAGCGTCTAACGTACCTCTATATAAATGTATTCCTTCGAATTTCTGCATAAATAACAAATTATGAACAAAATCTCAGAATATTCAACAGTTCACCAGTCAATTCGAGTACGTTACGCGTAATTTTAATAACGACAAACATATTGAAATGTTATTAATTGATATTGAAAAAGCTATCGATACAACGCCTGTGGTGATGGAATATTGTATAAAACTATTTAAATTTCTTTTAATATTTATTTAATAAGTTAAATCTTAAGCAACAGAACATATTACGTTAGCAATTATTTCCATCATCGACACTAAACTAAAGTTGGCAGGGATTCCCCCGGGAGTATAATTTTTAATATTAATAACTTCCAAATCTGTCTTTATCTTTAAGAAATTTTTTATCAGCATCGAACGAGTGTATTTGTGTTAATTGCTAAGGTTATTATTCTAGGTTCTTAGCTTAAATATTTATAAAAATGCTAAGAAAATTAAAATGAATTGATGCACGATTAACAGCGTAAGGTATGAAGACGATGTAGCCAGCAGTCGGAAAATCAGAACGAGTTACAGTGGATAAACTTGCTACTCATAGCGAAGCTTTCGGTCTGTTAACCAAGAAATTTAAAACAAAAATGATAGCGTTTTCCAAGAAAATGCTCTCGATATGGCTAAACGAGAACTGGAGCAGCTCTCAACTATTAAATGATTAAGCACCAAGTTTTAGGATAGCTGTAAATCGAAAAGCTACGATCGAGGAGACGATGACGAAAATTAAAAATGCCCTAGTTAGAAAAGAACTTAATCTGGACTCGCGATGAAAAATTTCGAGATGCTATGTGTTTTTGGTTCTGTTATATTATTGTGGAAGTTGAACGCTAGATGCTTGAAAGCGCATTGAAGATCTTTGAGAAGTAAATATATATATATGTAAGGATGTTAAAAATTCTCTGAATAGAAAAAGTCAACAATAAATAAGTTCTCAATAAAGCAAAAAAAAAAAGTGCTCGAAATTATTTAACTGCATTGTTACGATAGTTAGGACACTTTCTAAAAGGGCCTAAAGTATAAAATATTGCGAAGTATTACAAATGACAAAATTGCTAGCGAGAGATCAGTGGGTCGTTCTCAAAATTAACGGATGGGAGGCTTACAACGCTGGTTTTTTTTTTAGTTACTCTAGCTAGCCATATCAAAGAAGCTGTAGCCAAATTAATCGCCGACCTTCGTGATGAAGGTGGCAAATGAAGAAGAAGACTGTTCGTAAATCATTTATATGCTTATCTAATAAGAAAAAATTATTAATCCACCACCCAGATTTTTCAATAATCCGGTTTTTAACGATATAAAAATCGAGTGTTAAAATATTTATCGATTTTATAAAAAAAAAATCATATTTCTAATTTTAATTATTATTTTAGCCTACTTTGCGACGTACAATTGAAGAACTAAAATTTTACACGTAGCACTTGTGAATTTTCGCGCAAAGATTTTAAAAATATAAGAATCGTGTGTGAAAACATTGATTATGTTGAGAAATCACATTTTTTATTACTGTATTATAATTATTGTTACTGTATCATTAATTGCTATTCGACGAAATTACGTTAAACATTAGTCAAACTTACGGAAACGTACAAGCTACTTACTATTGTACGAATATTTAAAAAAATATAACAATCATGTGTGAAAATGAATTTACGGATAAAAAAATTATATTTTTTGAATTATTATTTTATCCTATTCAACGAAATTAAATTATGCCGTTCTTTTACTATTTATCATTTAACTGTTATACATTTAAATTTAAAAAATAAATACTTGCATTAATAGATAAACACGCGCACACACGCACATAAACAAACTCAGTTTATACAAATGAAACTAATTAGAACATGTATATATATATAAAATTAGATTCGACATTTAGTTCATACAAACATGTAAATTTGAAAAATAAATACATGCGTTCATAATTTGAATTGAAAAAACAAATACTTGCGTTCATAGATAAACACAAGTTTATACAGACTAAACTAATTAGCACGTATATATATATATATATATATATATATATATATATATATATATATATATATATATATACACAATTAGATTCTAAAATTATTTCTCGTTTGATACTTCTTAATAGAATTAAGTCTACACACTCACATACAAACACACACTGGAATGATGAAAATGATTTAAAAAATTATCATCGACAAAATTATTATTTTGTCACCTTGCCATTATTTCACTTCGGTTCCTTACCCTAATTCGACTACTTGACAATTTCAGAACATCAGCGTCTTAATTTTTACATTTCTTATTAAAATCTCATTAACTCGCAAATTTAGGGACGATGGCTAATTAAGTTTCTTTTAATCGGGTAATCGATAGAGAATCACTTCAATAACATCAATTAGGATAGCTGGAGGTTCTCATTATGTATAACGACTATTTGTTTACGGACCTAACTCGATCGATGATTGAATAAATTTATTTATCATACACACACACATATATATGTGTGTGTATATATTCTTAAATATATAATCTGCTGAAGTAACTATACCGTAGATTAAGATTTAATAATAATTTTTAAGGAGAATGCTCTCCTACGTTAATACATACATACATACATATTTATATAAGTACATACACATTTTACACACACAAACACACACACATATATATGGCGTGTGTATGTATATGATATGAATTATTTTTCATATCATGTTCTAACAGTTGAAAGATCGTACGTTTTGGGGCGGATTAGCCGTGGTGATAGAGTTGCTCCTAACATGAAAACAGACGCTTCTAGATGTTGAATGGGATTTAGGCTGGACCGAAGAAAGGAAAGAACAACATCGATAGCCAACGCGGTAATTTTGGATATAGAAGAAATAAAAACAAAAATAAATAAAACAGTGAAATACCGTTGTCCGAAGTTGGTCTATTCGATATATATATATATATATATAAGCATGGTTTTTAAAATAAAATTTGTATACTTTTAAATATGTGTATAAAAGAACAAGAGATTGTACGTAAAAAATTGTAAAAAATTATACAAAATTATGATATAAATATAGTATATTTGGTAAAAATAATGGAAGTACTTTGCTAGTGTGTTTATGTTTAAAAGCAGCAGTTAGGTTCACGTTAACATAGTCTCAACCGTTGCCAAATGTAATATATATTAATATATAGAAAGAATAAAAAATATATATATCATCAATGTACTTGCTCGTGTGTACCATACACACATACATCTGTATACGTATATAAATAAATAAATAAAATAATTATATATATATATATATATATATATATATATATATATATATATATATTCATCGAATGTTCTATACCTGTTGAAGATGGCGCATGTTGAGATCGTTAAATGCTGTATAATTGAATATTTCCGAAAGAATTTCTGGAATACGAAAATCCCGTCCAGGTGTAACAAACGTTAAAGTATTAAGTGACCAAGTAACACGATCGATTGGCGTTTTATAAGACGATACGGTTGACTGTGTGCGCAGCTTTGTTCTGGATAAATTGATAAATAGGTACTGTAACGCGGGTACACACATATATTTTATATATATATATATATATATATATATATATATATATAAGGAATGCTATATATATATATATGTATATATACACATATATACACGCGTTACACTGATTAAAATCACGTGTAATTCGCTATTAAGGCGTGATCTAATAATTTGGCGCAGTAGTAAACTGTCATCGCTAAATTGTGATATATCTGAACATGTTTGAAAATATTGATCGTGGAATATCGACCATTGACGTTGTAATATCGACTATATGCAGTTAGTTAACGATTGGAAGTGTTCACTCTCTGGTTCAGCCATATTACGGAATAAAATGTCTTTTGTTATCCTTTCCATTAGCATGAGTAATTTTTGTCTTTCTTATACGCGTATCAAAATGTGTTTTCTGCGTAAATTTTCAATTATGGTATTATCATCATCATCATCATGTTGTTATTATTATTATTATTATTACACGTCGTTATTGTTGTTGTGATTATTATCGACGTTTTCATTATCATTATGTTTTTTGTTTTTTTTTTTTTGTAATATTCACAGTATATATATTTGTATTATTTGTGTTTATAAAGGTACAGGTAGTGTACTTAATAAAATAGGTGTGTTGAGTGTCGAATTGCTGAAACAAAAGAAACGTATATAAAAAAAAAAAATTAAAACTAGTGTGTGTAATAGTTTCTTGCAAAGTGTAACTTAGAACATGGGATGGTTAAGGGATGTGAAACATAGTCCCTTAAACCATCAAGGATGCGTGTGAGGAGTTTGTAACTTAAGATATGAACCTAATATAAAATGATACGTACTAGAGTATTATGCGAAACAAGATATGAATACTAAATGTATAAAATATAGCAAATAAGTAAATAAAAAAGAAACGATTGAATTGTATGATAACAGTTAAAACGTTCGCAATAAAACGGCCAAAAATTTAAGTCGAAAATTTATTGATGGTATATAGGTATATACAAAATATAGTAGAAGAAGTTAAGAATACAATTAAAATATACAGATTATTAAAAATAAGCAAATAAAAAAAAGCCAATAATGAATAACATCTTGTAAGTAAAAAAAAGAAAGTAATAACAAACCGCAGTAAATAGAAGTTTGATTATATAAAATATTACTATTTTTAAATTTGTAAATTAGTAATTGCAAAATATAATTATACTAAAAATTATTCAAAATAAAGGACACCATTGCAAAGGGCGAAGACCAAGTACAAGTCAGATAGACCTCACGAGGTATAACGGTTGAAATATAAAGTACTACACTGGAATTTCCTACGCATAGCAGACTCCATATATGCTAATATATTTTTCGAGTTTTTCTTATCGATTAGAAGTGAAGTATCCTGAGTAATATTAAACAAAATTCGAAGGTCAACAAAATTTGGACAATGATACAAAAGATAATTTATGTCATCCACATCTTTATTGCACACTGGGTCGCTAGCAATATGGAACGTATGAAGGTAGGAGCCAAACTTACCATGACCTGACAGCACCTGGTCATTGTAAAAGTTAATATCTAAATTTATCAGTCTCGAACGAATCAAAATATCTGGGAAAAAAGGATATGTCTTCCTCCCTGTTAATGCACTATCTCACCTCTCCTGCCAAGCCTTATAGAACTGCGAACTGATTTTTTAACAAGTTTAGCGCTAGTCTGATCACCTGAAGAAATCATAATTGAGGAACCGACTATTCGAAACATTCGAGATATCTCTAACCACGCGGAACTCCGAGATGATTTTGAAGAACCGATAACAAATAAATCAAGTGGAACAATATTGGAAATTATATACAGGGATGACACACTTAGAAGAAACTTTCTGTCATATGTATTTAGTATAGCGAGAGTTTTACTATTAGTAAAGACAAGCGACCCATACCCATAAAGAGACCGAATAAGGCCTTTGTAAAAATAAACCTCTCCCTGCGCTTTAATCCATATGTATTAGGTTGTAAACTCTTCAACTTGTGATTATATATAATCTCACACTTCTTACGGATATATTTAATATGAGGAAGAAAAGAGAGCTTATGGTCAATTATAATACCTAGATATTTTAAATGTATGCGAAATGGAACGACCAGAGACGAGTTTTAATTGTTTGATAGATAGTGTGATCAGCTGCCTTCCAAACACAATAAATTGACATTTGTCGGCAGCGAAAGACAGGCCCAGTCTTGAAATAATACCCTCAAGGTGATTGCACACAACCTCAATTATGCGAGGATCATAATTATTGTCTATTCCGCATAAAATGATCATCAGCATAAGATATTCATGGATGAAGCGATGAACTTCCGAATAAACTATATTCCAAATAGTAGGTCCTAAGACTGAACCCTGTGGAACTCCGCACTCTAGTTTCCTACTGCCAATAGAATCTGCTACGCCAAGAAATCCAACTCTATTTTTGTAGTTAATAATTAAGTTAATGATAAAGGGATTGAAATTATTTTGGGCAAAAATGTCGACAACGGCTGACCACCTGCAGTTGTCAAAGGCTCCCTTGATATCAAAGGAGATGACAACTGCAGAGCAGTCTGTTTGCAAACAATGTTTAACACCAGAAATCAGCTTGTAGAGGGCACCCTCAGAAGAAAGTCCAATCCGAAAACCAAACTGATTCTGATGAAACATGTTTCTACCAGCAACTTCTTTCAATAAGAATTCGTTAATAAACTTTTCATAAACCTTGCCCAGAGCATTTAATAAAAGACGATAGCGCAAAAGCGTACTACCATATTTTTGCGTGTTATACATTTTAATTTTTCATTTTCCGATTTTTTAATTTTATTTTTACCGTGAGACGAACCATACCGAATTTCTCGAGCGATGAGAAAGTCGTAGAAGCTCGTCGGATAATCCAGTTTGAAACCTTGCAGGAACACTGTGTGTAACTGGAGAGTGCAATTGGAAAGTACGTATGGTTCTTCGCCGCGTTAGAAGTAGAGAGGAGGACTTGGATTTTCAAAAGCAGATTTACGCGTTACAAGCTATATGGTCGATGAGAAGTATTAGAAATCGTCTCGTCTTGACGTTAACATAGTTTTCCAAAGTATAGTGGTGCGCTCGATGATTTTTAGTTTGAAGTCTATAAGAAATGCGAATCCGTAGTACTACGTTTGTTCTGTGCGCGATTTTGGATATAGGGTGCAAAGGTTGATGTGTAACATTTTTCTGTCGTGCTAAGTCGTTGAAAAAAAAAATATATAAATAAAGTTTTTCCAAAGAAAAATGTATCGTCTTTAACTACGACGTAAAATTATATATTTTAGTACAGTATACCGGGACATTGTACCGAATAATTTCTAAGAACCATAAACTTAAAGTTATATATAGAATTATCAGACTGATAATTTATGTAGTTAAGCCCTTGATATTTCCATACGTATCGCGCGCTTTTTGCAAGTCAAAAAAGAAAAGGTGTACAGTATGCCTTTTAGCCCCTAAGTTGGAGATCAATGAATTATTGAGCGATGCTTACGCAAACCATATTGATACAGAGTGAATGCTTTGTTCATTTCCAAGTTAGTATGTCTTTTTGATAATTTTTTTCAACAGTTTACTCAGAATACTTGGTAACGCAATGGGACAGTAGCTAGTTGTGTCGGTTTTACTCTTTTTTCAATATTGGAATTAGTTTATTTTCTATTTTGACGAAAAAATTTCCTCATTCATTCTAAGCCGTATTAAGGATATAGGATGGATGTCCGGTTTTGGTGAAGAGTAATAGATACACGATATTGAATTTAATCCCAGCAATATGGAACGGTTGTACCTCGTTGTAAGAATCGAAAATCGTTTAAGCTCTAAAAATCGTATGCCGGAGTTGTAGTTTTTCAGTCTTACGTAGAATTTTCTATTCATTTAGATTTAATAGCAAAAAACTATCTGTAATTTATATACGAGATTCTGTTGGCAGTAATTCTAAGCAGTCTGTCATTGCCACCGACTCTCATTCAGCAATCACCAGCAACAGTTAAAAATCAGCATCCGATGGCAAAAGAAATAATCGACATGCTATCTACCGGTTCTTCTTCTCAACCATTATTTATATGGATTCCACGTCACACCGGTAGACACAGCAGCTAAAGAGATAGATCCAAAAGATATCCGTACAGCATAATAAACGAACACAACTCCGCGCGAAATGGAATACGTCGTGGATATTAACACCAATTACGAATTATTCAGATACTAACTTATGGCGATTTCCTCCTTCGTTAACACGCCAAGTCATTCGTCGTATATTACTAGGACATACGACTCGCACTCGTAGTCACTTGATCAGAAGAGAATCACCACCGATTTATTTCTGCGACAATGTTAAATTAACAATAGAACACCTTCCGCTACACTGTCAAAAGTTCAAGGCTGAACTTATTCGATATGGTCTTTCATCAGCATTACAACGATTTTTGCAGCCATACGTGCAACCGGCCTGTTTCGTAAACTATAGCTTCCGTGTCCGTGCTTCTGGCCTCGTATACACGGCACGTAAATGGATCATCATCATTTAATAGCAAATAGAAGATATAAAGGAAAATTATATACCCTTTCAGTGAATCTGTCCGAAATATCGTACATGAACTTTAATGTTAATAAATATAATATGTTCGAGTTTTTTTAACATAAAACGATTTTGTACGATATTTTGCATATTTTACAAATACACATAGACCATAAATTAAGTGTTAGATACTATACAAAGCTAAAAAAAAATTATTTATTAACATTAAAGTTCATGTACGATATTTCGGACAGATTCACTGAAAGATTACTTAGTGTTTTAATTATCATTTGAAGAAGAAATTTATTTATTTGGTAAGTAAAAGTCCTATATTATTTATTTATAAATTATTTTTATACATATTTCATTATGAACGGAATATGATTTTTTTAAAAACTCGTGTCCGAAATTTCGCACAAATCTAACTCGTGGAGTGAAAATAGAAAAACATATCACATTTTGATTGAAATATTTCTCAACGAATTCAATATGTTATCGAAGATAGTCCGATCGTCGCCAGTGATGATTTACATAATAAAAACATTTTTGCAATAGGCACCGCCAGAAAATGCAGATTTTTTAATCCGCCACTTCTTTCAGAAAAAGAAATGAAAAAAAAAGGGCGTGGTTCATATGATTGTATTGTAAGCAGTGATGGTCAGGTAATTATGACCGCCTGGTACGATAATAAACAAGTTGTAGTTGCTTCCAACTATATGGGATCAGGAAATACTGATTCCTGTCAACGATGGGACCGGAAAGAGAAAAAAAGGATAACTGTTCCACGACCCGAATGTAGGCGGTGTAGATAAATTAGATTTTTTAGCCAGCTTATATCGTTCCCACGTAAGATCAAAGAAATGGACAAAAAGGATGATAACACACGCTATTGATCTATCGTTGATTAACTCATGGTTAGAGTACAAAGACAAATGCATTACATATAGCAAAAAAGCGCGTCTTGGATTTACTAAATTTCAGGCAACGTGTAGCTGAAGATTTCATATATCCACATATACCTACAAAACGAGGAAGACCAAGCATGACTGAAGTACCATTATCGGGACCTTCTAGTACTTTTGAAGTACAACCGATTCCACAAATGCGTTGTGATGGTGAACAACACTATCCACAATGGGATGACAAGGATAGTGACAAGATGTAAAATGCAGAACAGAAAAAATAAAACACATATTTTTTGTATGAAATGTAAAGTACATTTGTGTCTAATGAGGAAACGGAATTGTTTTTATGAGTTTCATAAATAATTGCATATTTTACATATAAAAAAATGTTGAAAAGTATCCTTTTAAAAAAAAATTGTTAAACTTTTATCTTCATATTTACTCTATACAATGATATTGTGCGATATGTCGGACATGATATAATTTGAGAACGGTGATACATTACAAAATTCTGTAAAGTGCAAATTGTTTAGGATGAACTCATTATCTCGTATACAAAAATTCAGAATTTTACATCAAAAATTGAAAAAGATTCACTGAAAGGGTTTGAACTTATTTATAATTTCACTAATGTTGTGTCAAACGTTTTTTCTATGTTCATCGAGACTACTCTAGAATGTTTATTCTGGTTAAAGTTATCAGTAATTTTGTCACATACTTCAGACAGCTGTATCGTAGTACTTAGTCGAAAAACAAATTGTGAGTCAGGTAATTTCCTCTCGCTATAAGTCTCTAGTCTGACTAGAAGTACTTTTTCAAAAAATCTTCCTTATATTACCGAGTAAACACACACACTGGTCTAACATTTTGAACAAAGCAGGCATCATTCCCAGGTTTTGCTCACCACGACTGACACTCCTCACGACACGGAATAATAGCACAGACGTACGCATGAATTAAATAAAATTTCTAGGGCGACTATCGATTCAGTTGGCAGATATTTCGTCATTTATTTTCATTTATTCGGGTATGTTCTTATAATTAGCGCTTGTTCTAAAAATTTGTCCATTTACATAGAAAATTCCTACGCATACATCGTCTTAATTAATATTAATATTAAGAACTTTAAAAGAAAAAATAATAATAAATCGAAATATTTATTCGTATATTTGATATTATAATTCGTACAACAAAAGAATAAAATTACATCAGTCTTCGTAATTGTGTAACAGATTTTAACCGATAATAATTGTAATCAACGAGTTGTTACGATTATATTACGTTCATTTTATTCTTTATAATTATTTTTAATCACAAACCATTCTCTTTCGTATATACCTATATATATCTATATATATATATATATATATAGATATATAATAATAATAATAATAATAAGAGCAAAGGTAATAGTATATAACTTAAATGATAAAAGGCACATAAAAAAGGATTCTGTAAATTAAACCGAAACAAATAAAACAAAGAAGAAAATATATCACTACTACTACTACTACTACTACTACTACTACTAAATATATTTTATCGCCGATTAAAGCTATAACGAACACAAGTAAATACATTTTGGTATTATACCGATATTATTATATATAAGAAATTAATCTATGAAATATTCCGTCTATAGAAATTAACGTATAAAATGAACACATCGTAATTTGTACTATAGTTTGACGCATGTAAATGCGCGATTTAAAAAAATAAATAAAAAAAATTTATTTATTTATTAATAAAAAATAAATTTCCTATAGAATATCATGCATTTTATACACAGGTATCTAAACATTTCGTACGATTAAATAATAATATATCTTAAGAAAATAAATTTGTACTATCGGTGTTCCTTAATTTTAATAAAAAGTTCGAAGAAATGTTTCCAAAGTTACATCGTGTACGATATAAACGACAGTTTAAAAAAAATCTCTCTCTCTCTCTCTCTCTCTCTATATATATATATATATATATATATATATATATATATATATATATATATATATATATATATATATATAATCTTACTACACTGATTATGAATATCATTTTTTTTATTATTTTATCGACGGATTTCATTAATTTTAACAAATACTATTTACGCGATTTTAGTTTTACTTATCGTCAAATTACGTTATATACTAAATATATCTAATGAAGATTTTTTATTATTATTTCGTTATTATTACTTAAGGAAAAATCATAAAAATTTTAAATATTTTTTTTAAAAAATATATATATATATTTATCCGATATTATAGTTTTATTTCGAATTACGCTTTTTTCGAAGACAATTGCAAAAATTAAAATTTTCAACCAAACATAATTTAGGAAAAATATACTGTTATGTTTTTCAGTTACGCGCGTAATAAATTATAAATTTCATTATACATAGTGTTTATTAGGGTTCTTAGAGATGATTCGAAACAATTTTCAACGTGTTTGTTTATATAAATAGGATTTTAAAATTGAGACATTTCACGTCAACCAGAAAAAAAATATACAATTTTGATAGCATTATTAAAATTTTGTGTACCATACATTGTCGTGACTGAAAAGGTTAAAAGTAATAATAAATTTATTCGTAGAAACGATTAATTTTCGAATTTATAAAATTTATAATTATCAATTATAAAAGAAAAAAACACCTAAAACTGCAATTTGTACAAAAACGAAATTTACACACATATATATATATTATATATATATATATATTATATATATATATATATAAATATATATATAACCAAATTTTAATAATTCAAAGATAGAAGAAAATTGTATAAAACCGACCGTGTGGTGGTATTCGTAGGACATGCAATGAGAGGAAAAAATATGCGAAATATTTAAAAGAACAAGAACTACAGGTTATCAGTACGATGGAACGATAGGGCAGAATAAATCTCGGTAATGATTTGGTACGTGTTGAAGAAACTGGTTCGACCAAAAAAACCATGTTCAAAGCTAAAAAACATCGACCAGTTCCAAACGGTTAAAAACGAAAAGAGTAGGGCATAATTATATTACGTATCGTATTAGATTAAATAAAACCTATATACATTTTTTAATTATTTCCGGGAATAAACGTATTTTAATAATTTTTTTATTATTATTATTTATATATATATATATAGACGAATGACTAAACTTTATTTAGCATAATTTACCGTATAAATTTTAATAATAATAACCGTTAATCCTGTCGAAATATTGTTGTTTAATTTTGCTTTATATATCCAATGAATGAAAAATTCTATTTAGACTCGCGTACGTGATGAGCATTTTTGAACGTTTTATCTATCTAAATTGTTACTTTTATAACTCGGTTTTCTCCTGATACCGATATATCGAGTGATTCTATCATTTTAGTACTGGAATAATATAAATATTTTCATATATAAATAGAACGCTTTTAAATATTTTCTTTTTAATTCGAATTCCAATTTTTAAATCGATATTTGCGTTCAAAAAACAAATCGCGTTTACGTTTTGATTATGTTTTCATTTTAAAAATTGGGTTTTTTGGATATTCGCTAAATTACAAATTAGCCGTTTTTATAATTTTTGAAAATTATTCGTCTTTACGCGATTAAATTTATTTTTAACGCGGAATAATAAATAAAGCGTTTCGCATCTACGATACGATACAGTTTGAGAATTTATATACGCTGCCACGATTTCGCGCACAAGTTTTTTATGTAAGATTGATAATATTTAGAACATAAATAAAATATCCGTTAAGAATGAAATTCATAATTTAAGTAAATGCGATTTTTTTTTGTATTTCTTCGATAAGTATAAATCTTTTAACGTTAGAGTCATTTTTTTTCTTTTCGCACAAATATAAGCTTTTTTTTTAGACTTAATCGAAATTATAATTACAACGACGAAGATCGTTTAAAGTAGGCGAGTTATTTCTTTTAAATAAACTTTCATAATAAATAAAATTTTAAAACATCCGAATTACGTTATTTAAATTCGCCAGAAATCTTCGATGATAATATTAAATATACATATATATATTTATTTTTAAACGAATCCTTAAATCGCTTTTACGCAGTAATCGATTTGGCATTTTCGAAAAATAAAATTTTAGTCGAAAACCTTGAAAAAAATAAGATAATAATCGTTATATTTTTAATTTATGTATTACATTTTTTTTTTAAAATTAAAAAATAAAAAGGTGAAAGAATTGTAAAACAATTTGAGTCTATTGATCGTTGAAAATTACGTCTGCGTGTATATGTGCGCTACTTCTGCGGAATATCTTTGGAAACATTATTTTCTATATAACGTGTATATATATATATATATACATCTATTATTGAAGTAACAAAAATAAATAACGACAAAATATTTAATACGGAAAACTATTATTTAATTAGGTGGTCGAAATATATTGAAAGTAATCGTTCTGGTAAACAAAGTTAACTGCGTGTAATCGGTAACAGAAATTCGACTCTTCCATATCGTATAGTGAGATCATAACTCGTCGAATATCCATTACCACATACGAAGTGCCTCGCATATGTATATATATATATATATATATATATATATATATATATATATATATAAATTATTTTAAAGGAAAATTAAAATTATTGCCGAAAATTAGTTCTTTTTGAGGAAAATTAAAATTGATTTAACGTAATTAGGAGCATTTTTAGTTAATTTTAAAATAATTTTTTCTTAATTAACTAAATATACGTTAATTAATTAGGATATATCGCCGAATTAATATATTCGTTATGTTTAATAAAAGATCAAATTTGTTTGAAACCTTTTATCGATTTTAAAAAATTATCATCGTTATATATATATATATTTTTTTTTGTTAAATCTAACGTTTAAAATCGGGATTTAAGTTTATTCGATAACCACGACCCGTAGAAGAGAAAATGTGTAAAATAAGTTTATAAATGAATTATATTTTTTTATTTTAAATTAATAACGGACACAGCGTTTAAAATACTTTAAACGTCAAAACGAGGAATATAGCGAGAAATAACAAAAAATGAAGCACCATTTAAAAAACAAATTAGAACTTTTGTACGTAAATTCTATAAAACGAACCAACAAAACAAAAACTGTATCGATATATATATATATATATATATATATATATATATATATATATATATATATATATATAAAATAAAGAACTATTAACGTGTACATATAGAAAACAAATGAAAATTACTAAAATTATTAAATTAAAGGCAGTCTTTCTCGCGAATTAACGGAGACAAATAATTGTAACTTAAAGAAATAAACAGTCTCATTAAAAATGTAAACGAAGGAATAAAATTTACAACATTATTTATTTATATATATATATATATATATCCAAATATGCTGACGATATACACTGATACATATATGCACATGCCCGCGCGAAATTATCATATATATATATAAAATATATATTATTTTCTTTTAAATAAATCGTGCTTTATTTATAATATAAAGTAACTGTATTCTTAATTGATTACAACTAAAAAGAAAAAGTCTATATAATATTATACGGGCGAAGACTGATGTATTATATATTTATAAATGGTGTTTCGTGTAACACGTTCTAAAACGTATTCAGGAACATCGAAAATTGAGCTAAATACGATCTATTTCTCCGGCGAAATATTCGTTCGATGCCAGGCGGTGTTATTTTTTTATATAACTCCATTATAAATATAAAATAATAATAATATACATTTTGATTTTGATTTTCAGTCTTGTCTATTTGATTTAATAATTCGAATTTTCCTTTTTTTTTTTCGAGCCAAATTGGAAATATTTAAAAATATTAACGCGCGAATAAAATAATTTTTTCGTAGCGCATCCGCACGGCGGAATAATATTTTCTTAGAAACTGAAAATAATAAGTTTATCGTCGAAAATAAATTCCGATTCTTTCGACTGAGTGTAAAATAAATTCCGAATTATCTAAATTCCGTTTTTAGAAATTAAATTTTTTATTGTTATTTAAAAGTCTTTTTTTTTTATTTAACAGTTAAAAATTATCTTTAATTATACGAAAAATAAAATATAACTATCGAATTTAGTTTAATTTATGGGAATAACTCTGTGTACAATTTTCCTCCGGATAATTCATTTCCGACTTTAACGTAATCATACTATAAGTAAATTTAATACATACTAGAAGATTCTTCGTCACCATTTTCTCATCAGCTGGCGTTAGTACTAGTTTTTTACATATTAAATATCGTTCTTTAAATGAAATTAAATTATTTTTCATTAGTCGCAAACGTGTCATTTTATTCTAAAATAACATTTATTAATCCTTTCAGTCGTATTTAATCATCGATATATATATATATATATATATATATATATATATATTTAACCGCAAAATTATAAATTATTATATAACAAGTGTAATTTAAGACAATTCAGCAGAATTCGGTTAACCCGAATTTTATTTTTGGCTTTCGTATGATACGAAATCACTCAGCATCGACGTAAAAAACGCGAAGTAATTATTTGTCCGAAACACGCTGATTTGATTATGTTCTTTTTTTTTAATGATTATGAATTTTATTTTTAACCCGTTATACAAAAATATTTTTGTAATTGCCATATGCTACACGTCAATCGAACGCCATGTACATTAGGAATATAAAGATAAGTTTATTAACATTTATATATATATATATATATATATATATATATATATATATATATATATGTATGTATATATACATACATTCTTTGCATTGTACAAATAGTAAGTTACGACTGAAAGGTTTAATCGAATTAGCCTGAAAGAATAATATTATTTTAAAATATACGTATTGTATAGTATAATTTCAGCTTCGTTTAATTACTAAATTTAAAGTAACTGACTTCGTTTTTCAGTCGGTAATTTTATAAATTTTTTTCTTTTTACGCGGTTTAAAATAAATCTACGCGTAAATAATATCGCGTTTAACAGTTGTTTATTTATTATTAATATTTTAGGAGAGTAAATTTAAGAAAATATATTTATAAAACTTACAATTCGAAATAAATTTAATCATTCGCGACGGATTATCGTAAAACGATGAAATAAGTTAAATAAACAACTAAATTTTAAACAATTTTAAGGGGGTTGACGATTTAATTTTACGTCAGTGTCACCTTCCAAGACGTCGATAAATATCACGTTCTTCGCGACGTTTTTTTTGCATCGAAATATATTACACAATTTTTGTTTTTATTTATTTAAAAAAAAAAATTAAATCGAATTTAGCGTAGTTGAAACATTTTTTAAACAGCCCCCGCATTGTTATTGTTTTTATTTATTTTATTATTATAACGTAATTTTAATATTATTCAGTCGGATATATTATTTACAATAATAAGAGAGAAATAAAGATTCGTAAGAAAAGTGAAATAACGAATAATAATGAGATATTTCGAATAGAAAACGAAAATTGCATTTTTTTTTGGTACGAAAAAATTAACAAATATATATATATATATTTATATATAAAATATATATATACACCTCTTACTGTCTCTTTAGATTATTATTATTATGATTATTATTGTTCTGGAAAACAGAAAGATGATGGTTTTCCTTGCGGGGTGCAGATGACGCGATTTAAAATCAATTTAAATTATGATTCAGTTCATGACGTCACCAACGTACTCTTTAAACATTTATTTTTTTGTATAATTTTACCGTAATTAGAGTTTATTTTTATATTTAGGTTTTCTCTTACGAGTTATTTATCGAAGTGGAACGATATTCAATTTGGATTGTTGAAGATTTGAGTTGTTAAGTCGTTTCAAATCGGTACCGAAATTATAATTCCAGTTTCTTTTTTTCCGCGTTTATATAATGATTTAATTTTTGTACTTGGTCGGGTTTTGAACGGATTCTTATTTTACTTCTAGTCGTTCTACAAATATTATATGACTTCCTCCATGACGGTTACAGCCGAACAATCTTTAAGAATAGAATATTGATTAACTTTGATATATCGGTATAAACATAACGAATGAAAACAATACCATATTATCGATAAAATTAGCCTATTTCAAACTTTATTCTCTACTGCTAGAACGAATATATACGTTTCTTACTCTACTATCTAGGATTAAATTAATATTTAATTTATCTCGAAATACGCAAAAAATTAATTTTTTCTATTCTTATATCGATTTATCGGTTGAAATTCTTCACGTTCCTCCTCGCGATTTGGGGCTAATATTATATAGTATATAATAATATAAAACGTGCATCTCCTTAAATCGAGTTAAATGCAAAATAGTAAATCAACGTATCGATATTATCCGGCGTTTTTGTCTTGGCGCACTCTATACGATATTTCCGATAATAGCTCGTTGTCATCTTACGAACGTATGACGTGAATAACGCGGAACCTTACATCTACAAATAAATAAAAAATCGCATCGTTTAACGTTACGTCATCGGTTTTTAATTTTATCGACGTCGTCCGTTCTTGTGTCGTGTTATTATTTTCATTTTTTTTTAAATTTATTTAGTCCCCTCTGACGACGGTAGTAGCGCTTTCGGCGTTGCAACCACCGAGTAAAGCGTTAGCGGTTGCTTGACTCATCGGAGGCATAATTACTCTGGCTTGAGCCGGTTCCGGTTTTCGGCTTGAGACGGATAAATCCTCTACTTGATCTTCGTAATTATCGTCGTCCTCTTCCTCCTCCACCTCGTCCTCTTCTTGTTGCAACGGCGACAGATCGTTTTCTTCGTATTTTATTATCTGACGATCGTGCGGACTGAGCGACCGATCGTCCGCAACTCCACCGCCGGATGATGATCCGCCGCCGGCGCTGATACGACCGGTTCCGGTTATCGATGATAACGCTTCGTTTTCGTTCATTTCCGCCTTAATTTTCTCGCTAATTTCCAACGCGTGTTGCAACAATCCGTGCGAAGTCGGTATCATCGCGTTGTTGTTATTATTACTAACGGGCGTAGTCGAAGTAGACGACATGATTACATCTCTTTCGACTGCCATCGATTCTAATCTCATTTTACTGCCCATTTCGAGAGCGTGTTGTAAAAATCCGTGTTCTAAAATTCCCGGCGACCCGACGTCTTCATCGCCGCCCACTCCTCCTCCTCCTCCACCGATAGCGAACATCATACCGCTTCCGCTAGTCGGGCTGGTAGTTAGACCATAAGAAAAATGCGAACTAGTACCGCCGCTGGATCTTCTAAATGGTCTTTGCGTGGAAATGCCTAATTTTTTCACTTTATCGTATAACGTTCTAGACGGCACTCCGTATTTTTTAGCCGCCTGTAATGCGCTCATTCCGTTACGTACCGATTCGATGGCCGACATAATGTCGTTCCTCGTATACTGCTTGTATCGTTTCCATTCCGGTTTTTGAGTAGGCACGTAATTGGCGATGCCCGACGAAACACCTCCTAGAGAAAAATTACGAGATAAATTTATCTTATTATTATAATTTTTTCTATCGAAGTTAAAAATTATTAGAAAAAAAAAACCACAAAAACATTAAACATTAAAAATTAAAGTTCCGGCTAAGGTTAAACGACGAGATTGTTAAATTTTTTTTATACGGCACTTAATAGTCGATTACTAACGTACAAACTTAGCCGTTTGGATAAATAATCATCATTATTAATTTACACGATTACTTAGTAGCTAGCTTAATAGGCTAAATACATATTCCATTGGTTATGCATCCATTATCTCATTTACGAAACTAAATCTACAGGGTAGCGACGAACGAGACGTCTAATTCCGTGTTCGATATTAAGTAATTGTCTTGCTGCTGCATTGCTTAATTTAGCGAAATACCTGATGACATCATTAATGAACATCATATTGAGATCAGAATGAATGTCATCGTTACGCGAGTAATAAGTCTATAGCACGTAAGATGTAATTCGACTTGGCACAGTACAACCCCATAGAGGAAGACCTTAAGTCCATATAGGATTAATAATTTGCTTATACAGCAGAAGCTTGCGGAAACATCCGATTGCCTGCATATTAACCGACATAATTAACGTGTTTTATTCTCGATCTGCTACGGTCCTTCATACTTTCCAAGTCAATCGTGGCTCAAAATGCATGCTTAGGTACTTTACTGAGTTAGCCTGTGGAATGAGTTGGTTTCCTAGGTACAATTGATTCATATTGTCCGCATGGCGTAATGACACGGACAGACTTCTGTTCATTTAATTTAATCATCCAGTCTAGAGTTCATTTTTTAATCCGATCGAGTATATATATTGTAATTTATTTGTAAGATGGCTATCGCAGCTAAGATTGCAGTATCATCTGCAAATGTGGCTGTTGTATTGTTATCAATAGGTAAATCTGTTCTATATAACAAGTACAGGAGAGATATCCGAGAAGACGCTGCCCTGTGGCACACCTGCTCGTATATAGTAGAATGACGACCTTGCCTGTTCATGCGTAAACCGGAATTGTCGATTTGATAAGATTTCAGTACGCGACAAAAATTTCCCGGTAATATAGTATTCAACTTGTGGACTATGAAGCCGCACTTTATCAAATGCCTGCGAAATATCTAAGAATACAGCAAAGCAGAATTTCTTCTCCTCCAGTTGATTAATAATTTCCACTACTCGGTGCACTTGGTCGATTGTTGAGTGCTTCCGTCTAAATCTAAATGAATGTAGAGGTATCATCAACTAATAATAATAATAATAATTGTTTTAACAGAAGTTTCTCTCTAGGAGTATAGAGATTGATATGACAATATGAAAATGACGACTTTGCCTCTTCACGCGTAAACCGGAACTGTCGTTTTGATAAATAAGATTTCAATACGCGACAAAAATTTCCCGGCAGTAGAGTACTCAATTTATAGACCAGGCTTTGATGCCGCACTTTATGAAATGCCATACAAATTGGTATGTACGACTTGAATTATTCAGATTTTTTTTGTCTGCTTTGTTTTTTAGCATTATAACCGGTGTCCCTTTAAAACAGTCGGGTACATCTGAAGTCGTAAACATACATTAAATATATAAGTAAGCAGTACTAGCAGTGCTCTCCGTGCTCTAGTTCTCTTAGGACCTCCGGTGAAATTTTATCTATCCTCGGAGCTTTTTTTGGATTTATAATGTGATAACGTTCATTCGCTACCTCTATTTTGTATACGGCTTAATTGATTGATTAATCTGATAAGTTGTTAAACGGGTTAATATGAGATTGTATCGAGTCCGGAACACCTGTGATAAGTTTCAGATTTTTCCATATCCTGTCTGGTCCAATTGAAATTATTGTGAAATATTTAAAAATGGTTGATAGGAAATTCTCTATTATACATTAGTTACAGAGAGCCGCGTGTTTTACGAGTCAGTTGTATTTGTGAACAGGGTTAAATGTCGAAATAGTCAAACTCGCACACTTTTATATATATATATATATATCGAAATTAAAAATTAACGAATTAAAAAAAAATTAGAATTTAAAATTCAAAGGAAAAAAACATAAAAAAAATTTCGGCCAAAGAAAAAGATCCAATAAATAAGTCATTCTATGCGCCTATTCGGAAAACGAGTAATAACAGATGAACAAAACGAATCTTTCAGCATGTTGGTTAACTGTGTGGTTGTTGAATACATGTATCTCGATGAAATGCAAATAGATAATGCAATTGATTACAGAATTTAGAAATAAAATTAAAAAAAGGAACCGAATGGACGGATGATAGGAAGAAAAAGCATAACTATGAAGAAGTACTGGATGGAAAGAGAAAGAAAAAGTTTGTTGTGATCTATAGAAGACGCCAAATTCGAACGGAAGAAGAAAGTTCTGGTTATAAATGCCGAGATTGTTACACATATTAGTTATCGTGTTCTTGATCTGACTTCTGAAGAGGATTAGTTTAAAATGTACTGAAAAATTAAAACTTTCTGTAAAAATAAAAATAAAAAAATACAAAACCATAAGAATGTATTTTTTTTTTTAATTTTTAAATTATAAATAATATATGGCCGATAAAACGTAAATTAAGATTTCGCATACGATAGCGATTTTTGGACGATAAACAGATGTACACTATATGTAGTATTCTATAATAATTACCTCGTATAAAATTTTTCAAATTAAGAACGTGCTGGCTAGGAAATAACTCAATTTAGACCTACGATTAAGAATTCTACGTCTTTTTAGTTTTGTTTTAAAAGCTGGACGCTGAATGCAAGACTTGAGAAATGAGCATTGAAGGTTTCGAATAATATTAAAAATTCCTCGAATACAAAAAGTCAGTAATAAAGAAATTCTTAATCAAGTGAATAAAAAGCATCCGGAATTATTCATCTGTATCAAAGAAAAGTTCTGAGAGGACCTAAGTATGAAATATTGCAGAATATTATATATAGAAGACAAAATTGCCGGCAAGAGATCAGTGGATCGTTCATAAAATTCATAGATAGAAGACTTACGATGCTGCTTTGGCTGTTCGTCTATTCGATTACTCCGAACTGTTGTTGTAGCCGAGTTGATCGCCGACCTTCGTAATGGAGAGATGAGACGGATGAAGAAGATAAAATTTATAATTAATTTTATAATGTATAATTGAGAGGATTAATGCGTTGTATAAATATTTGTTGGAATTCAAATAATCTACGTTGATCAAACGTCCTTTATTATGAAATAAATACAAAAAAAAAAAAAAAAACAGAAAATTTTATCATTTCGCACGTAAACAACACTGCACGGCTTGAAAGGTTTACTGCTAGAATAATTTAAAATCTTCCTTCATTAAACTTTAAAATTCTTTTATTACACTTTCACGGTTTTTTTTTTAGTTGTTTTATTTATTTTTTTTAATTGTTTTTATTTATTTTTTTATAACATAATAGCGAATAATCTAACGGATAAGTGTTCATATTTTCAAGATGGTAATGGACTGAACAAAATTTATTACTGAAGTTTTATCGATTATTATTTCTTTCGTATTTTATATTTACCTATATAATATTGCCAATTTGTCGATTGTATTTACTTATTTATTTAATGAAGCCACACAACAGCTAACAGCCAATTATAGTGTATTGTTTACCTCATTCACAGCTTACTTTATAAATAATCGTATTCGCAATTTTCGCGATGTTGTACATTTAAATTAAGTATTTTCTTACATACTATTTTTTCGTTTTATATATTTATTTAAATAAATTGTATATATATTTAAATATACGTATTTTTTATGTCCACTTAATAAATAAAATAGGTGTTTAATAGCCGCAAAGTTTTGTGGTTTTTATTTTAAAAAATTGTGATTTTATTTCGATAGAATTTGCGAAGTATTGTAATTGTTTTTCTTCGTAAGTATTTAAAAATTGAATACTGCAAGGAAAAAATCAAATTTAGCGTAAAATTACGAGAAACAAATATCGCGAATATTGAAAATTTATTTTTTCGAATTCAATTTTGTACTTTCGTTTTTCCGTGTTTTTTTTTTTACATTTCGGTTTATGAAATAATTTTAGAAAATGACACTGGAGGAGGTGAAAGTAAAATATTTCGCGCGTAATATAGGTTTGTAGGTGACCATATACCCGATGTATTATTATATAAATGTTTCTAGAATTGAAACAATCGATTAAATGTCCTTTATTATGAAAATATATAAGTTAAAAGTTTAAGTATACCGTAGTAAAGAGGACATCGTGACTAAAAAAGTTAAACTTCTGAGTTTCAAATATACGAATTTGCTAGTAGAAGTTCGAAAAGTTATAATACACGCCTCGGGGCTACGAGGTGTGTTACCAGGAAATTTCGTTATTCCGAAAGAACTACTCAAACCCAGAAGTAACGAAATTGTTTTGTGGATTGTTATCGTTTTTCGAGTTCGCTGAGGACATATTTTCTGGCGAAAATTTCGAACGATTTAATTATTTCGTTCATTCTATATATAAGAGAAAAAGGAAAAAAAAATGAAATTTAAAATAATTCCAACTAGCTTGGTATAATAAAAATAATACTGCCAATAGGTTTTTTAGGAGCGCGTAAAATGATTCTTTCCGCATACGTCGCTAGATAGCGCTCACATTCTTATCTATTAATCAAAGACGTCTGGTCAATAAACCCGGAAAGGTAATGATTTTTTTGCCGAAAAATTTCGCAATTTAGTTTTATTTTTAAAAATTATAAATCTGATTATTAAATTAGAGCGCTTATTATAACAATTTAACTCGAAATTCGAGCGAATTCATCGAAGCAAAATTAAATCGACGAGTCTTACAATAAAATAAATTCACAATACTTATTATTATGCCTAAATGACGAGACTTTTATTTATGGCGTATAATTGTAAAACAAAATTATATATATATATATTATATTAATTACAAAATTAGTTAAAATCACTAACGTTTATTTTCTTTGCGAAAAAATCACAAAGCTTTTCGACATTTACGCCATTATCAAGTGATAACATAGAAATAAAGATATAAAATAAAAATAAAAATAAAGTATTTCTATTTTATCACTTGATAATGGCGTAAATACCGAAAAGCTTTGTGATTTTTTCGCAAACAAAATAAACGTTAGTGATTTTAACTAATTTTGTAATTAATTGAATAAAAAATCACTACATTCCACAATCTAAAAATTTATATATATATATGTGTGTGTGTGGCTGTGTGTTTTACTTAACTAACAATTTATTTTATGTACTATTTCTTCGAGATAAGGTCGATAAAGAAAAAAATTCTAATAATTACAAAAAGTAATGACTGGCTAATAAAAAATTATCAAATTTTGACTGCAGCTAAATTTTTAGAAAATGTTTATATTACTTTTTATACAGATGGCGGAATTATCAAAGGACTTACCTTTTGGATCGGAGTAAAATGACTGCGGAGAAGTTGAGGACGACGAATGCATGATCTTTGTTATCTGTATCAATACAAACAATTCAATTATTAACTGATAATTTAAATACCCACAAACACATATACATATATATATATATATATATATATATATATATATATATATATATATATATATATATTTCTTCTTCTTTATTAGCTATTGTGAATCCGCCTGCAGGATACATTTTAGTTTCTAAGCGTTTCCTTATTTGACGTATTGACTTACCATGGAACACGAAATGTTAATGTTAACATAATTTTTTATCGTTTTCTGGTTTCTATGAAATGTATCAATTTTAAAAATATTTATATAAATTATCTACATACATTGCGTGTGTAAAATTTTTAATTTTGTGCCAAAATTTTTCATTACGATATATTATATTAACCAAGTAAACGAGAAAGTGAAAGAAAAATATTTTATAATTATAAACAAACTTTTTTTTTTTAACCAGTAGCTATTGCCTATAAGGAGCTAATTATAAATTACTTAGAGATAATTACAGAGTTTAGCATTTATTATAATAAAGTTGGTGAGAAGGTGGAGATTGTTTACATACGGGATACTTGTTTTCAGCTGATTGCAACGATATTAAGTATATTTATGGCAGATTACAACAATATGATAGACCGTTAGTGGTAAACAGCAAACTTCACATATTGGCAGTGGTTAGACAACTCAGTAGATACGAAAACGTACTCGGCGTGTGACCAATATATATTCTGCTGATAGCTGTTTCGAACCTCGATGAACAGATTTTACTAATTTTTGAAGACTAAATTTCTAAATCCTTCTTTATATTTTCAAGCATACTTAGCTGGATATGGAAGGACTGATTCCAAGCGTGTAGAATTTTCTAGCTTGCAATATTTTGCGTTGTCTTCTCCTAGCGTTATCGGCAAGTAAATTTTGGTAGGCCCTTGTGCCGCATGGTGTACCTTATCGTAGCTTATTATCCCTCGATGACTTGGAATCCAGACGAAAGTGATGCCGACGTTCACTTAATTCTAGAACGCTGTGCAATATTTGGTCTATCTTGCCACAGTAATATTTCTCGCTTCAATGTACTACAAGGCCAAAGCTGAGTCAGTCAGTATCAGCAGGCAAATCTGCGATTCGTAGCAAATAGTGGAGCAAGACTATCATATCAGCCGCTAGGACTGATGACATGATCGGTAAACTGAAAGAATGCATCTTGCTTCCAATTGAGAAGGCACCTCCAACATACTGTGATGTTTTAGATGGGTCGGTGAAGCAAACGACTGCATTGGACTGTTGTTGCAAGACAATCAAAAGCTTCCTACGGATTTCCAGATTCGGTTTGACTTTAACGTCTGTTGAAAACAGGTTCCAACAGATACTCGGACTAAATTTGCTCCAAGGCGGTATCACTACAGGTACTATACATAAGGTACTGCGTAGCATCTTTAATGGTCTTTGAATATGATGCTGTAGTAGCTGTTTCTGTAGGTGAATGCGATTTGGATGCTGCTGATGACTAGCTACCTTCATTCCGTACTTAGTAGCAAGCATTTTCCTTCGATAGCAGAGAGGCGAAACACCGCTGAGATACTGAAGGCTAGCTGTTTGTGAGGTTGGGAATGCCTTCAGCGCAATCCTAAGTCCAGTATTTTGTATCATATCCAGTATATTTAATAGCCGTTTGCTGGCAGACGAATATATGAATGAACGATAATCGAGTCTTGAGCGAATAAGGGCATCGTAAATCCGAAGTAAGATAGAACTTCTTGGGCCAAAAGTCTTATTACTCATCATTTTCATTATATTTAGTAGTGGCTGAAACTTTGTCTAATTATGTGGTTACGCCAAGTCATTTTGGAATCTAAATATAACCCAAGAAATTTATAATTCATTGTAGTACGACCGAATGATGGTTAGATTTAATATAACTTGGCTTCGGGTTTTTTTTTTTGTGAATACCATATACTTAGTTTTTTTGAGGGGAGAACTCTAAACCAGTAGTTCTGCTCCACTCCTGTAAATTATTTATGCACTATTTCTGTAACATATTTTGAGCGTAAAGAACATCGTGTGTTAGTAAAGTTGTTGACATCGTTCAGCAAATAGTCTGGTTGAAATTGGCGATGGCATATAATCTACAATCGTATACGAAACAGTACATACTTAATAATACACTGCCTTGCGGTACCCCATTTTCTATAATAAAGTCTTTGGAATGTTTATTTCCTACTCGGACTTTGATGTTTAATTAAGACGATAGAAAATGTAACAGCTAAAAATTGCAAAATATTAATAAAACGCTAAAACTCGTGTACAATTTTTTGCTTATATTTCACGTAAATATACACGTCCGTATAATACAAATTCGCGAATGACACGTAATGATGACTTCTAATAAATAGCGTAGAGATGAAAATTACGAAATTCCCGGGGGGGGGGAATAGAAGTATTAATCCTTTCAATCATACATTATAAAATCTTAACATTAAATTATACATTTTATATGATTGCTAATTATTATACAATACCGTAGGTGAACCTTAGATAATTTTCAACGTATTTATATAAATATTTTAGAAAATGGAGACATTTCGTGTATAAACATTTTTTCGTTAATATTATAATTTCATGTCCTATATAGTGGGCATTGTGACTGAAAGGGTTAATATGGGCATGCGTCTTCTTGTATTCGACATTAACGCGTATAATAAAATTAACGCAATAGAAGTTTTTTTAATTACCGCGGGAGATGTACACGATCGAATTAGTTTCGAAATAAAATTAAAAATAAATCTAGGGTTTAGAATGGCGTAGAAAATTATTTAGTAAAAATTGAATTAAACGTGCCACGTTCCGAAGAAACCGAACGAAAAATAAAATTATAAAAATGCAACTAAACGGTGTATCTATTTTTTAACATAACGAAATGTCCTTTAAAACCTGCAAATACAGGCTGATGTAGTAACATTCGATACATCTTGGGTATCCAATTTTGATGTATAAAGATTAAAGGAAATTTCGAATTTTATAAAGGAAGGGTAGGAGACTTATCTCGCTAATTTAAATTTGTACACAGTAATTTTCAACCCGGTCGGATAGGTTAATGTTCGATATTTAATACTAGCGCGCGAACATATAGTATATTTAAATTGACTAAAATATTTATTTTATTAGTTCAAAACGATTCGTAAGAGATTAGTCGAATGACGTAATAGAAATGATAAGTTTTTGTGTAAAACTAATACGTACCCTTTCTTGACGTACAAATTCTTCCTCTAAGAAAGTTGCGTCCATTTGCGGCGAATGAGCTTCTTCCGATATACTATCCGATCTTAAATTCTGTTAATTAAAATTGCTTATTTAAAACGTTTCATATATTTTTTTTTATACACAAAACTCGCAATATTTTTATATACAAAAAAGACCACGTGCCTTTTCGCCCATTAAGCCATCATCGAGTGTACGTAAAAAAATACAAACATAAAAATATAATATGCGCAATTTATAAAAAAATGTAAAAATAAAATAAATTTATAAGAAAATACTTAATTTAGATATGCAAAATTACAGTAAAATATGAAAGAACATTTATAAAATAATCTCCGTTCATTTGGCTAATTTTTGTCTCAATTTGTGGATTCAACTATAAAGCCAAAATAGGATTGACATAAAAGTGGGAAAAGCCATATTTCCGATATATATATATATATATATATAGAAATGCGACGATAGCAGATAGCCAATCTTTGTTCGTGGATTTCATAATGTACCGCTTGTTACGCCAGCTCGCAACTATGTACTTTATTAACGTGCGCTACTCACCTATTGAATTAGCAATCCCCACTGTTGTCGTTCTCAGGCTGCTTGTCATTCTGTGGTGGTAAGTTTACTCATGTTTGAACAAAAAAGGAAAAATAATTAACTAATTTTTAACGTCCACTATTTAAAAATAAAAATTCACACCGAACCTGTCGTCAAATATAATTAAAGTTACTAGAAGTGATCGCAATGAAAGCCGTCAACCAGGGATATTTTATAGCATAGAAATAAATTTAACAAGACAACGAGTTTATTACTAATTTAAAAAAAAACTTTTCTAATCAGGTCCCATATTGTCAGCGACTCTTATTGCAAATTATGCGACCCCCCTGGTGTCGACATTGAACATTTTATGTTCCAATGTTCACAATTCTCCGATCTCCATCTTCAATTCAATATCAATATCACACGTCTCCTTCGAAACTACAATACCAAAAACTAGTTCAAAGAGTCTTTTGTTGTATATGTTAAACTAGCAATGCTTAGAAAGTTGCTTAACACTAGCAACTATCTACATTTCATATATTTCATAAACACCAACTTAACCGTAAAACCTATTCTAGCTACCTCGCACTTTCTAACTAGAATAACTTAAATTACTTATTTCTTAGCTTAATATAACTACTGTATATTTAAGCACTTTTCCTACTTGTTAACTTTTCAACAATTATATAAATACCTATAATCTCCTACTATATATAACTCGAAACCCTCAATTACTGCGTAGCTAAAATTGCGTGTAAATATATCAATATTAATCTTATTTATTACCGCTAAATGTTACTAAAAACACGTATTACTTAAGTGTAATAATACTCGTAATCACTCAATTCATTTATCTTCTAAATTGTACTCACATACCACACATCTTGGTGGACAAAGGGACGATGTTTTCGTCTCTTTACCACTTCATTATTACATTTTGCAAGGAACTATCGCACACACTACTTATATATATATATATATATAAAAGGTTACCCAGAGAAGACTGACAATTTTGTAGTTTTTAAAATAACTCAAAAAATACTCGACCAAAGTTTTTGAATGAAATTTTATTTACAAACAGGAAAACGAGAGATCACGATATCGTTCAGATGACCGCTATTTGCAACAATAGATTTATTCAGGCTTTTTATAAAATTCTCGAAGACTTTTTCGAGCGTAGGCCGCTGAACTTTTGAATTTCTTCAAAATCCGAATTTTCAGGTCTTCCAGATATCGTGGACGTGTTTCGTAAACGCGAAAAAAATCGCGTAACTTGGAATTCCTTTCAGAACTCTCCTTGCACTGTCGTGATCGATTCACGCCGAAAATAACGTTAAAACGCGCGCTCCATCTTGTTATAGGATGCCATAGCTGAAACTATACCAAAACGGAGTCTCCCGTGCGTACACACCAAACGAGTAGCATGCGGTTTGCGTTGTATCAGTTTTGTGCTATTAAAAAAACCCAAACTTTCCGTCTTCTCTGGGTCGGTCAGCCTATATATTTAATTTATTTACACACTTACACCAGTTATTATCAAGCACCCCGGTGCACATTTATACTAACAATTGAATCGAAAATAGTTGCCGCGCCTACGAATTGTTGGGAATGTAAACCGAAAAAAAAAAAAATCTAATGACAAAACATCCAAAAAAAAATAAGATAATATAGCGATAGAATCGTTTTAAGCTAACCTTGACGTATCCCATCGGTCCGTTAGGTTGCACGATCGGTTCTTGATTTTCAGAATGGCAGACTAGAGGAATTGGTTGAGACGAGTCGGCTTGACCTTGACCGAGTACAGTTCTGAGAATAGGCGTATCTTTATTAATCGGGAAAATACTTTTTTTCCTTTTTAAAGGCATTTCCGAATTACTAGAAGCTTCGTACGCACCGGTAAAACTCGTAGCGCCGGAAACGGCAGTACCGAACGACGGACTGGTACTGGGCAACGAAATAATAGGCCAAACTGGTAGTGACGATGACGACGAAGACATTCGATTGACGGACGATCTTTCCAAACTCGGCGATCTACTGCGACCGCTACTACCGCTACTGTTGTGATGGTGGTGGTGGTGATTATTATTGTTGTTGTTGTTGTTATTGTACACGTACGAAACTGATTTTTGGAATGTTTGATGTAAATTAGTGGAATGCGGCGGTGAAAAATCTTCGATATTGGTAGCGTTTAAAGGATGGTGTTGAATGATGGAGGGGCTATTTTCCGCATTATGACTAACGGAATTCCGAAATTCGTTCTCGCTACGAGGAGAAGACTCGTCGCGCGATAGTCCGTGATTACTGTTATTACTATTATTCGGAGAGCCGCCTCTAAAACGGTTATTGCCGCAGCCGGAATTATGATGATGATGATGTTCGATCGTACGGTGATTATTAGGAGAATTCAAAATACGAGCGTGATGATGATGGTGGTGACGATTTTGAGAATGTTGTTGTAACTGATGGGAACGATGGTGGCCGTCATCGTTGGACGGTGGACGAGACCTGGATGATATATCGGATGTGGAGATAGGGCCGCTGTTTCCGTCTAAAGCGGTCGTAGAAGGTCTTATAGCGTTATTAGGATCGTCGTCCGGTATTACATTAGCCGGAGTCGTGGCAGGGGCTTTGGTTTTGTAACTGTTTTCTTCTACGAGTCCTTTCACTTTTAAAGCTTCGGCGACTTTTAAAAGAGGCGCTAATTGATCTTGAGCTATGCTCACTTCGCCTCTGTACATATATTCTAGAATAGCTTTTATATCCGCGTAACGGATATCTTTCAATACGACGACCGGATGTCTGCACGGTAATTCGGAAAATAGACACTGGAAATAAGACGAACAAGCGGCCAGTACCATTTTATGGCATTTGACCGAGACGCCATCTTCGCAAACGAGCGTTACGTCGGTAAACGATTCGTTGCGCAACAATTCGTCGAACACGGTCAACAGATTGGCTCGGTGGTTATTCCACCTTAGACAGTACTGTTGCGGCGGCATAACCGTTTCGATTATCATATAGAATCGACGAAAATTAAACGACTATATTATTAAGGTAGTACAATTCTAGTATATTCCGATAAACTAAGTATCTATCATGCCGGCTATATCTGGTTGAGAATTTTCGTCGCCATTGTGTAAAAATCGTCCGACGATAACATGATTTAAAACGTCCCGATCTAAAGGTAAACAGAAACAACATAAATAATTATGAAAAACATTCAACATGAAAGATGCAATAATAATAAATTTATATATATATATATATATATATATATATATATATATATATTACATGTGCAGCATAATTACTTATTATTCAATAGAAAATTCCAAAAGAAAAAATTAAATCTATTACAGTATGGTATTAATTTAAACTGCGTAACAAGTATAAAGTATTTGGGGGTAACAATTGATAACAACCTAAAATTTTGTAATCATTTCAATAATGTAAAAAATAAAATAAACAAATTCACGCTCACATTCAAAAAATTATACAATAATAATAAAAAAGGAATTCTATTATATAAATCTATAATAATACCGAATATAATATAATGTGTAGTAGTATTTATAATGTTAACAATTAAAAAGTTTATAACATGAATAAGATCCTATCGAAGAATTATCGGAGAATGATCAAAGCGTACAAAACAACGAGTTACACTGGTCATCAATAGCGTGTGCTGGAATTATATCCGTTGAGTTATAAAGAAACCTATTAATTTATTTTTAATTAAAAATAACATTAAAACGCGAGACGGGAATTTAATCGATTAATATTAATAAAAAATTTTGTATACGAAAATAAACAAATCAACGTTAAACAATTAAAAATTATACTAAACCAACAATATATTTTATGATTTCCGGAATCATTATAATGGATTGGCTTATGAATACTTTCCAGATTTTAGTGAAAGATTTAAGAACAAACATTTCATCCACAATTATTATAACGTACAATTTATCAACCGGGCGTGGGGTAGTTTTAAAACGTATTTAAAAAAATGTTCGCCATAGCGGAAACAGAAAGAGCTGTTATCACGTATTTGCAATGTTAATAGTGTAAGATTATAGCGTGGAAGAATTGATAAATTTTTTGGGCATTTTTTAAAGAAATCTCGTTACGGTTATAATATTATAAAGTTATGTATACACACATCCGATATACATAAATATGCTTAAAGACACGTACACACACATACACATACATACATATATATATATATATATATATATATATATATATATATATATGACCAAAAGCGAGGAAGAAAACCAGCGTGCCAGAGATGCCTCATATATGACCCCAGTTCAGTTTCTATCGGTGCCATCAAGTGACATCATCTACTAAAAAATTGCGCTATCAAACGAGCCAAGGCTAGATTTTCAGAATTATTGCAGTTCAGCGGATCCACCTTATTGCGTTATCACGCAGAGAAGAAGTATGACAAGAGTGCGGACTGGTCATTCCAAATTAACTTATTGTTATTCAATAAGACTACCCTATGCGTTCATCTTGTAATATCCGACTTTCCTTATTCTTTTATTGTCTTATCTACAACATTCTCCGTTCTAACCTTAATTTTCCTATTACGATCCATGAAATAACCTTAATAATCTCCTAACTTTCCTTCAATCAAGCGAATATACTACACCTATTGTAATAACGTCATTAGTTACTTTTAAACACTTAATGTATTAGTTTAATTTATAGCTGGACTCTGTTTACATTATTCTTTTGTATTACGCGACATAACCATCGAGATATTTAAAAACCTTTTCACCTGTAAAACTGGGTAAAAAAATAAAAATGAAAATTTTCCCGGGCGTTTTTAATTGGAAATAAATATACAATATCACGAATCTTCAAATTCGTTACCTGCGTTATAGTTTAGGCGGTTTAGGAGATACACCTGTTTTGAATAGAGGTAACAATGTTAAAGGGTGTATCCTTAAAACAGGCTAGACACTCCGGTTAGGTAAATATATGAAATAGGGAAAAAATGTTTAATAAAAGAGAGAAACTGGTTTTTACAGACGGATGAGAAAAAATAAATGACTCTCGCTCGTATATATATATATATTATATATGTGTATACGTACATAATTTTGCGTACATAAAGCGAACGTTGATATATGCTAAGAAGTTACACAACATCGCCAATGAACAACACCTGTCTGGATAACTATAGCCTGTATTATTACTATTCCACACGATGATAAATATAAGAGGGTTGTTTTTATTCGGTGTCTAGAGTATCATAATAATAAACTTCCCACCCTTATTATCGTTTCTTACAACGTCCGTTACTATATTCCACTTCGTAGACGAAATTATTGCGAGTCCAGACAGTTTGGTATGCTAACTATCATCATCCATTATTACCCCGGAGTGGTCTGACTGACACCGCTATTGTAGACTCACCCTCGATTGATGATGACCTTATCTGTCTAGAAGATGACTATGACTTATTATATATATATATATATATACTACCGGGGGCATCTATTACCGATAAGCGGATATATATAATATTATAAATGGTTAACCGATTTTACGAGTTCAACCGCTCCTAAATTGGCGAATATATTTTCGACAAAGACTACGACTTTATTTTTTATCTCTAACGATAATTTTTAAATGGATGAAAAAAATATCTTTGTTTTTCTTACAAACTCTTTATACATTTCTTCCGTTTTTAATATCGTTTATAGCGCTTTGCGATAAACATTGTACTATTTAAATTAACCCTCTCGCAATATCCATAACATTTTTAATGCCCTTCAAAAAAAAAAAAAAAAAAAAAAAATCTAGGCAGTCGACATAGAATGTTTCAAATCTGAACATATATACATATCGCATTAAAAATTATCATCTACAATAAACGCGGTATTATACACGAAATATTACTTCATATTTTCAAGACTTCTCCAGTCATTTACTTTATTTCATCTGTCAAAATGTAAAATTTCGCGTAGGAAAATTGATAACGCCCGATTGAAACGGTTAAAACGAAATTTTGAAACGTATCAACGTCAAATCAGATTATTAACGCCGGGCATTTTTCGAATTATAATAGTAATTATTAATATTATTATAGTTATTATATTTTTCATCGGTTTAAAAGTTACATCGAACACAGGAAATACCACCGGGTGAAGGTAAACAACGCTTTAAATGCGGGAATCAGGAGTTCCTCCAGACATTGGGACCGCTTCTTTTTCTAATTTAAAACGATATTTATGCGTTTTAAAAGTTAACAGATTATTTAGCACGACACGGTATTAACACAGTTGATTCGAGGTATCCGAATTTTCTACGGAAGTTAGTTCGAGAATAATAAAATATCTATTAAATGTATGATACAAATCAGGACACTGTTAGCTGGGATACATTGTGTATAAAAGTTTACCTACCTGTAGATTTACGTGCCATGTACTGCACACCTAGGCCAGAGGCACAAGCAGAGAACGTAGGGTTAGTGAGAATCGGTGGAAAGTTGGAAGAATAAATTGGAAGTACGGATTGTTAAATTAGATTATATAAATTGGAGGATTTAAGAAAATTTAATAATAAACTATTGGAAGTATCTAGCGTGTAGGAAAGAATGTTTAGGAGCTCGAGCGGTTTGTCGAGGATAGAACGTTGGGAGTTGAATTGCACACATTCAAGGAGAATGTGTTCGACGGTAATGAGGACATTACAGGTTGAACAAACAGCAGGAGGAAGATTTTGTAGGATATAGCTGTGTGAGATATTAGTATGACCTAGGTGCAGACGAGCAAGTACATCATCTCTTCTGTTTGCCGAGTGAGGATTTATTTATTTTCTAATTAAGTTTGTATTCAAGTTTTGGTATCAGTTTTTACCATTTTCTTATTTCTTATT
Source organism: Coronaproctus castanopsis (assembly GCA_032883995.1). Classification (NCBI taxonomy): domain Eukaryota; kingdom Metazoa; phylum Arthropoda; class Insecta; order Hemiptera; family Monophlebidae; genus Coronaproctus; species Coronaproctus castanopsis. The sequence continues at coordinate 272,038,639 of CM065052.1, forward strand.
TATTTTTTTTTTACATTGCTTTCATTTTATTTTTTTAATCCTTATTTATAATGTTTATTTACTTCAGTTTAAGTTATAAGCATAAACTCTACAAATTTTATATTAGATGGAACAAGGGACTATGTTATCTCATCGCTTCTTCCATCGCTATAAGTTAATTTAAGGAGCTCCGTGCCATCGTGCTGCGAGCTCCATCATTATATTAATCATCCCATTTGGTTTTGTAGAGGGTGCGGGTTTAAAATCCCACACACTGATTTTGCCCCCCCCCCTAATAAAAACAAAAACTAAATTATCATTAGCCCCTCCCGCTTTAAAAAAATTTGTATATTTTTTAATATATTTTTTAAATTTTTTATTATTTTATTTTACTGGCTATTGGTTTTTGTTTATTTATAAATTTTATCTTGTTCAACTATTTTTTAATTATTTTTAGCGATTTACCCGTATCGCGCAGAGTTTCGGTAAATTCCGGACGTGAGTATTTTATTCGTCTATTTATAGAGTTTTAAAATATATTAACAGAATATCTATTTACGTACTTTTAAAGATATTAAAATATTTCTCGGCAATATAATTTGGAAGTTGCGGAATTGTACGCCTTGAAAAGTTAAATTCGTTGAAATCGAAACGTTTGTTTCGTATTAAAAGCTTTTTTTTGGACTTTTACCAGAAGTTCACCAATACTTGATTAGTGAAAATTTACCTTCATCCCTTCTTAGTTAAAACAAGCTACACGATATTCTTTTATAAGGCTTCCTTTTAAATACTACAGTTTAGGGGTTAGAGGTAAATACTAACTTATTCGATATATCGAACAGTTTCCCGCATGGAATTTTCAATTCCATTGTTGAATCGGTATTGGAAAAGGAGTGCTTATGAAATTATATGTTCTATTGACATTCCAAAAAGAGGTATAGGGCAACCTTTCTTTTTTTTTTTTTTTACCGCAATTGAAACATCTCCAAGTTATTCGGTATACCATATGCAAGCTCATCACATTTTTTATGGAAATGTATGGCAGAGGCTCTTTTTTTTATGAGATTATATAGAAAAAACAAACGTCTTAATACTGGCTGACGGACTCCCTGAACGCTCTTTTAAAGCTGTCTAAAAACCCGGATTTATAACGATTATATTAGAACTTTCAATAAGACAATATAGGTTTGGAAACTTCACAAGCGTGGAACTAAGGTGAAATTTAAATGGGTAGGCCTATTGTGGCGTCCGTGGGAATAAGATAGCGAACGCGATTACTCGATCGGACCAAACGCCAGTCGCTGAGGAGTACGTTAAATTACAATGGGGACAGTTAATACCAAAATTTAAGGAAATGTTTTACAGATTTCGAATGGAAAAATATTACATCCTTGAAAGTTTTTCAAAATGATGTTTTAAAGTTACTTCAAAAGCTTAAAAATCATGATGTATAACTTATTTTGGGTATTCCCGATCTTTATAAATCGCATTTTTTGGAATTTAAAAATTGTTTTAAAATTCGTGTTACAGTTAATAACATCAGATCCGATGGGCAGGATATAGATGGATTGCCTCGGTATATTAAACATAACAGCGGACAAGAAGTTTTTATATATATATATATATGTGTGTGTGTGTGTGTGTGCGCGTGTGATAGGTCGGTATTTTTATAATATCATAAATAAGCGGAAAAATTACAAAAAGTTTCAAGCTTATAACCACTTATTTGTTAAATGCTCGATACGAGTCGGTAAACTTGTATTAACTCTTTCAGGCACGATGTGCATGGTACATGTGAAATTTTAATGCTTTCAAGATTTTTTATTTTCTGGGTTGCGTGAAATGCCTCAATTTTAAAAAGATTGATATAAATACATTTAAAATTATCTGTAGTTCATCTAAGAAGCAACCATCTGTATAACATATATAACTGCGTATTAAAATTATATAATGTATAATTAAAATTGTTAATACCTAGTAACATATATAGTAATAAAAATACTTTTTTTATTTCCTTAAACATGTGCTATGTATTAAACTATGAATATGCATTTATAATTTTCTGTGTAAAAATGTATATATGATATCAGATATATATATATACATATATATAAAAAAATCCTATATCGATCCACTGCTATATTATTAAAATTGAGACATTTCGTGGTCAACCAGAAAATATATAATCGTGTTAGCACTAAAATTTCATTTACTAAGTAGTGGACATCTTGATTGAAAGGGATAATATTAGGGTTTTTTTAAGTCCACGTTCGCGAGCCATATGTAAAAATCAGCACAACTCAACACTGACAGTGTATTTTCCGCTTTAAACATATTAGTATTTCGGCCGTTCTTGAATACGGGTAACGTTAGTTGCCCCAAAAAATTAATTAACAGAAGTGTGGTGTTCGCACAAATACGCGCATGACCAGGATTGACGCGCATAATTTATTCTTATCTATACGATAAGATGAAATGTGATTTAAATTCGTTCAATGTAGGGGGAATATCTTTTGATATTACGATATTCTTCAGTAACACGTTCAACTGCTTATACTGAATCTCTCAGCCGTCAACAATTAATGTCGAAGCCGTCGTTAAGATCGACATTATTGAATACACGTTACGATTACAGATGTAGGAATGGAGCAAAAGGATGGACTCTGGTACAAGGAGATAGAAGAGCTGTCAGATTTTTTGTCCATACGCCGAAATGGATTGGAAAAGACGATCATACAGGGGATTAGTAGAAGGAAAAAGAAATAAAGGACGGCCACAGATTCGACGATTAGATTCTACATACAGCGAGGATAGAACATCTCAACTGAATCGGAATGAATGGCGAATTAAAAAAATGCTTATGATGGTCACGACGTCTGAAAACAGACGAAGACTAAGAAGAGATTTAGCAGGGTTTTTGTGGAATAGTAATAATTATTTCTAAAGAAGAAATCTTGCGCATAATTACATCCACAAATAGGCACATATAAGCGCGTGCGTGTAATTTTATAATAACTGGGGATAAATAGTGCAAAAAGTAGAAAATAAATCGAACTTATAAATATAGTTACGCGTAAAAGGGCACGATGATTGCGGATGGTGGGCAATTTTAGAAAGTTCTAGGTTAAATGATCGTTATATTCCGAACAATTATCTATATAGAAGATGTTATTATATTATTTATACATTTGACGATACGAAATTATAAGTCGTTTACCGTACGAACAATAATCATCTTTCTTCATGTCGGCACTGGATTACATTACATAAATCTAATAACAACCGAGCTGATAAGCATTTTTCAGCGGCACTCCTTATTTATCGACTTAAATAGCTGTAACGAAAAATAAAGGAAATGAAAATAGATGGAAAATAATTTCGTCATGCATTCCTACACCGAAAGAGTAGAAGTTTATTTTTAAAGTGGAAAGAAAGAAATTATATTCTACCGGCCAGAATTCTATTTAAATTATTGTGAATTTAAAAAATATTATATATATATATATATATATATATATATACATATATATATAGTTAGTAATCTAAATTAAAGTGCAGTATGCAGTAACTAAGGCTGGAGGAGCGAGGGAGAGGAAGTTAAATCAAGCAGTAGGGACGAGACATGCGTAAGAGTATGATTAGGTTAGTTAGAGAGGAGTATTCATCTTCGAAGAGATGAGGAAGTGAAGAGAAGGTTGAGAGATAATGTGAGTGAGGAGTACAAAGGACAGTCGATGATGATATGAGGGACGGAAAGCATGACGCTACATACGGTGCACCGAGAGGCCAGAGTTTTGTTGCTCAGATATGAATGGATGAGTTTTGTATGATCGAGCCGCAGTATGCCCGAGGACCATGTCATCTCCGCAGTGTTTGGAAACGAAGTCTTCCAAGGTATAACGGAATTCTCGATTTGGCGAAGCTTATTTAATGAGGAGGTCGAATGCCACTTTTGTTGCCATGAAGGAAAAAGTCTTGATTTGATATAATTACGTACATAACAAGCTGGAACTGGGCCGTTTTGTTTTATATATATATATATATATATATATATATATATATATATATATATAAATCATCGGAGACAGTTATACAGTATCCATTATTCACTTCAGGCGAATGAAATAAGTTTTATTCGAAAAATTTCCTTTATTTATCCTGGAATTGTTCAGCGTTAAATATATATATATACAAATAATCAATGCTAATAGCCATCCCCTAGTTTTGCAGGCTACTTTATGTTTTACGTCTTGATTATAATATAACTGTACTAAAACGAAAAATTATGTATAATCTGTCGGTAAATTAAATAAAAAATATTAGCAAAGCAAATAGCGATGGTCATTATTAAATTCGTGAATTTTATGAAAAAATTATTCTCGAATTCTTAATTAAAAAAAAAAAAAACACGTTAATACCAATATTTATTTTAGTAAATATTCTCCTACCGAACTTAATATTTAGGATGTAATTGATAATTGATTATAAAGCGAAATAATATTCTGTTCGTTATCTCGTTTGATACGAAGTACCATTTAATAATCGAGGCCGTCAAAATTGGTGAATTATTACCAACTGTTTTAATTTTAATGTAATTAGTTCGACGCACAATTATAAAGAATATTAGTATTTTTTATTCATCGCTTCAAATCTAGAACTGTAAGATATTAATCAACTAGATGGTGTGAAGAGACTTGAAAATCAGAGATCTTCCAAGCAGCCGACTCATAAAGTAGTTAATTTAGAAAGGATGATATGGATAATATAAACAAAATAATAAGAAATAAAAAATTTTAACTGGAACTGCATATAAAGTAAAATAAGAAACGATTTATAATGAATTCGAAGTGGTCTGACAAGTGATAGCAATAAGTTAATCTACTAATGAGGTAATGTACAATATGGTAAATAAAAATAGTTACTGTGAGAGTGTGGGTGAGAGTGTATTGGGAATATGTGAGTGCTATAACTGTAACTTTGTGTATATGTGGGTATGTAAATTTTATAAATTAAAAATAACGATATTTGTATGTAATATTTTAGATGTACATATTGTAAAATAAGCTTGACGGAACATATATTAAATAAGTAAAGAATGGGGTGGGGGAGTGGGAGTGCCTGTGTATTTTTATTTTATAATACATATTACGGTTTTCGAAAAAAAAAAAATATAATATATAGTTCACGATCCTTTCACGTTTCAGTCTTCTGCTATTTTTTTTTTAAGAATTCCGATTGCTGACGGATTATTACGATTTTTAGTTTGGATAAATGTTTGAATATCGCTCGATGAATTTCTTTATCTATTTGATGTTTCCTTATGCAGAGTGACGTTGGAGACATATCAAGTATCCATTCGTAACACTTTGTTCCGACGTGTCGAGATTCTTTTTAGTTCGATGCACACTTCGTAACTGAACAGTAGAAAGTCATACTGGCTTCAAGATCATCTTATAGAGTGGTAACTTATTTTTTACGTTTATGTTCGAGGTCCGAGTAATCGTTCTCGTTTTTATATTCAGTTTCATTTTCTCGTCTTTAATATGTTGTGTAGCCATATAAACGAAGATCGAGATGTAGACCAAGGTATTTAGCAACTTGAGTCTGTTTGATCGCTACGTTATTTAATTTTGCTCTATATTTCATATTATACATATTAGAAATAAAATTCTACTACCTCGTAAGATGTAATTCTTAGACCAGCGTCGCGGAGAATATATTCTCTAGCGTCCGTTTAAAATGAAGTAACATTTTTATGCGAACGTCGATAATTTATTTTTAATTTATAACGTAGTAATTTTAATATTGCTTAATAATTAAACTTTAAAAAAAAAACGAACTCTAAAGGATAAGAAATCGAAAATTATATGATACGAACTCTTGTAGGTAATCAATTAGTAACTTCGTTAGAGACGAAAAATTTGATTAACCCTTTCAGTCATATAAATTATAAAATTTCCATAAAAAAATTATAAATTTTATACCCAATAACGCTTCTTAAATGAGCTGTGATAAATTTCGATATATTCATAATACATTTACTAAAATTGAGACATTACGCGTTAATCAAAAAATTTTGTCATTCGTGTACTTTAATAGCGAACATCGTGACTGAAGAGTTAATCGAAAAATGGGTTCAATAACCGAATTTATAACAGTGGTAGAAAAATTTATTAAAGCGAGAGTGTCTACTGTTATATTGAAGATACTCCACCTATACGTCTTCGCACCAGGAAACCCAGCATGGTTGATGGTTAATTTTCATAACAAACGGAAATATGGCTTAATCAGACGTCAACAAACGGACAACTAATTTCAAACTCGGGCAGCAGGTTGTGGCAGAATTTGATCTTAACATAAAAACATGGTACAACTTAAATAGCGTCAGAACCAACCAAATAGGAACTGTCGAGCTGTGCAGGTGTGACGGGATGTTTCGTGTAAATAGTTTCAATAAAGGCCTGAATGGGCTACATCCACTTGTGTAGCAGGTTGGCTATCAAACGTTAATTTGTAATAAGGATATATTTTTCTTAACATTAGTGTATTAGTACTTTAATTTAAACCCCTAATTGATAGGATGCATCATAAAAAAACTGAAGCCCTATTAAAAAATGACGATAAAATTAAATAAACCCCAAAGGGTATTTTTTTTTTTTAAAAAAAAAGAAAACCATTCAATAAAAACGAAACAGTAAAAAAATTATTTACGAGGACATATGTTTATATTTGTGTATATATATATATATATATATATATATATATATATATATCATTGTCATGACGTATTTATAATATCCCAAACTTATGAACAAGCAATCGATCACGTTTCCATACTTATCCTTTATTTAATTACCAAAAATAGTTAAAATACTCTTATCGACATTATTTACGAGCACATATATTAATCCCTCTCTCTTATGTATTACATATATATATATATATATAATATATATCAAATAAAAAACAGCTATGAAATAAGACCATTAGAAGAAAAACAAAAAAAAAAATATGTAAAAAACCAATATGGCTGTAAGAAAAAAATAATCTATAAAACTCCTAAAAGCGATTATCAAATTACAACATCCGGTAAATCATTTCCTAATAAATAGAACCTGTTTGGAATTTCAGAAAAAAACGGTTGAGCGCAGTTAAGAACAGATTATTATTATCCATTTAAATAAATAAGAAATGCAAACTTATCGATGGTTCCTGAAAATTCCGCCGTTCGTTAGTTTATTTAATGAATTATTTGATCGTTTATTTATTTAGTTTCGTTTCGAAGAATTACGCATTTGTATTGGCGAATTTTGAAAAAATAAAATTTTCTTCTTCACTTTAAATCAGTAGCGTAACTACGTTACCGTATATAAATATTAATTTTTATTTTAGATTTTTAGCACTTAGCCGAATCTGCGGTATAATACGCTATTTAAAAACGAATTCTAAACGTTTTAATTAATTTAAAAACAAGCTAAATTAAATTGTTCGTTTATATACATTAGCTTAGGTCTCGGTTTTTTTCGATTAATACTTTATTATTTGAACGTTTAACAGCTGGTTTCATTTACAGGAAATGTAATACACACTACATACAGCCAGTTTAGGCTTCATCCTCTTTTCGATACTTTATCATATAATCATATAACATCGTACATTCGGATTTTCGCAGGCTTTGCGTCCAGCTACAGACACAAGCACTTTTGCATAAATGAATCATATAACATACACATAATACACACGTGTATATATCCTACGTACGTACATATAATTAAACACGATTAAAAAACCACCTTAATCGACTAGAAAAATGGGCGGGCCTTTTTTTTGGCGAATATCGTTCAACCTCGTTAAATGTCGACACATTTTATTCACGAACAAACGGGGAAAGTGTCCAAATCCGCAAGTGACGTTTGGTAACTCGCAAATTCCGCACGTAGATTCCGTTCGCTATCTCGAAATGTTTATGGATAAATAACGTGGCGTGATCGTGTACAAAATACGAGATGATCTCTATTATGGCTAGTGCTAGATCGTTGTTAGAACGAAAATAATTTCTATATGTGACCCCCTAAAGCGGAATGTCGTATTTATCGATTATCGCTCCGCTATATATATATGAGGTAGAATTATATGGAACAACGAGCCGTACTTAGTAACTTTCGTAGAATACACCAGCAGCAGTTCATAACTCCACGTACAACGGTATTTGCGCCTTATTACGTATCGAACGATACGGTGCATGCGGACTTGAACGTTGCGCATATGTAAAGGATGTCTATATGGAACAATACCGAAGGTTCAACGAGACAGTTCAACCAAAATCCACTGGTACGCCGAATGTTCACTATCGATTTTCCAGCCAGATCTAGCAGACGACCGAAAAGCAAGAAATGGTTTGCTAGAGATACGCTAGCAATTACTCGAGTGGGCTGAGCTAATTCTTATGCACTGCCAGCAAAGAAGAATAAAAAGATAAATGAACAGTTTTCTTCTTGAAGACCCAAATTAGGAAATTCTTTAGAATTGTCTGATTAATGTAGATTTTCATTCATATTCCACCCCGATCTTCTCCCCTCTATCCTTCATTCTTTCCTTTTCACGATCGATATTGTTTATGACACACTATATATATATATATATATATATATATATATATATATATATATATAAATATTATTGCGCAGTTAATTCACACGAAAATATACATTATACATATTATAAGGTTATAATTTTTAAACTCGTTCGTAATAAACGTAATCCTTAGCTACACAATAGGTGTATAGGATTTTTCTTTCTACGTTGCGTAATTATTAGCAAGCAAATTTTCTTAAACAATCTATAGGCCTTGTAACGACATACTAGGATGATGATGATCGTGATGATAATATTGACGGTAGTGCAAACAGGCCTACTCGATATGTGGTAGCACATAACAAGGCCACACGGGGTCATGTACACTTTATCGGCAAGACCTTGGACAAATCGTCGACCGACCCGAAAATTGCGGAAACAAAATATACGTTTAATTGGCACACATACGAGCAATACACTCCCCACTCCGCCGGTCAGTCCGAAAATTATTATTACCGTCTAATGTGTTATATACTATTTTTAAAAATTTACCGCTAATATATATATATATATATATATATATATATATATATATATATATATATATATACGAATGTGTGTACGTGTGTGTCCGTGTATACGAAGTTGTATTTGAATTTCCCTTAAAAAAAATTTTATCTTTACGAGCCGATTGATTACTCGTTTTGTTGGCGCTGCTTTCGTACGAACAGGTCTGCCACACTCCCTCGCACCGGCAAAATTTAAGCCCAGACATATAATATATATATCGATGGTCGCCGCCTGCTGTACAACACACAAAATTTTACCAGCGTGAACGTATTCGATTATCCCGTTTCATTATTTTCTTAAAATTATTATTATTTTTATTTCATGATTATTATTATCGTTAGTAAATTTTTCTTTGGATAAGTTCGCGGCGTTGGCCTTCCTGATATCCTTGCAATAAGTGTTAACGTCCTTACGTTATTGTAATAACTGTACATACGGCCACACAATTTTTTTACGCGCGTGCCCCGACACACTGAAACGGTTGTGGACGAATATTTACGTAAAGCCTGTCTTATACATAGTCACACATCGATTTATTTACGACTGTATGCCTGTGTATAAAACACACACACAAGCAGCCATCGACAAAAGTATACGACGATTTTGTAAATGTTGTAGTAATATATATATTATATATATAATGTACACATACGTATATCGTATAAAATGAAATTATATATGTAATAAATGATTGTAGTAGTTCATATTTATAATATACATGTATTCATAATATATAGTATATATGTATATACCTTATGTATAATAAATATATATATATAATATACACGGTGTATAGAAATTTAAAATGACGTTCACCTTGGCAGAACGAGTAATATAAATTATTCGTAAACCAGTACACAAATAACTTTTATGCATATCATTCATACTCCACACACGCACACACACGCATATATATATAATTAAAATCTGTTGTGCTACTCGCACATATATAACACATATGCTTACATTTGTACGTGTGGGTATATACATATGTATATATATATATATAAAAATTCATGTGTGTATACAATTCGTTTATTTATATTTAGGTATATAAGGGTTTACGCAATTGTATAATAAAAATGAAATAAGTGCGAATGTTACTTAAAAATTACAATTAAAAAAAAAGTCGTAGATATTATTTATATATATATATATATATATATTCGTCAGTTACAGGACCTGTTTTCGAAAAACTCCACCTTTTATCCATGAGACACACCCATAACAATGTCCAACGTATCACTTCGACATAAAATAATTAAAGTTATCAAATATTATATATATATAAACAATGCATGAAATAAAATAAATTTTGATCATTTCTAGTTTATTGAAATTAAGTAATTTATTATTCAATATATCGTATATAATTATAATACAGATAATTTAATTTATACCAGTTGCTTCTTATAAACACAATAGGAAATCTTATCAGAAGTTGTATATAGGGATCACCTCGTTATATATATATATATATATATATATATATAGTATAATTAAACGTCTCTGTTTCTATAAATTATTCCGGTTTTAAATTACTATTAGTTTAGTAAAATGAAAACGGAGGCCAAAAATTTTAGTTTAATGATAATAAACGAAACTATAAAAATTATTTCCTATAACTACGCTTTTTGCTACATCCTGTTTATTGAGATGTTAATGTACTAATAGACACCGTCGTGAAAATATTAAAATATATTTAATAATTATTTTGCAAAATTGTAGCGGGTTGTAATCAAACCCACTTTTACACGTGTAAAAAATTTTCATTAAATGAGATTACCGCTTCCCTCTCAGAATAACGGTGAAGTTAAAGGTCTTCGACCACGAATTGGACGTATTATTAAATAATAAATCAGACCCCAGCGCGTATACGTACGGTTCTATTATTATATATATATATATATATATATATATATATATATATATATATATATATATATATATATATATATATATATGTATATAGTTGTAACTGCATAGTTATTCACATTGTTATTCTTTCTGACTGGGAATAACGTAAATTAACATTTAACAACTGTATTAATACTATTGGTGGGAACTGTCGACCTTGAACACAATGTTAGGCGATAAGGTTTATTCAGGCTTGACCAGTTGGGTATTATAATACGCTGAAAGAAGCCATAAGAAACGGTTATATGGATATAGAGGAACCAACTGGAGAGAAAAAGTATCCTGTTACATTTTAATAACCACCGTACCAAAAAGAGCGCACGATAGGCTCATAGGCTCCCGGTTAGAGGAAGTCATGTACGTGCGCATTTACGTTTCTACTTTACTACGCATACAAGTACACACATTGCACACTCCTTAACTGGAAATTAGCTATCATCCGATAATTAAAATTTTTTTAGTTAAGTGTTTGTAAAAATTACCCTTTTATCGGAAGAGGATGATGATGATAATAATTAAATATGAGTAGGTAATTTCTAAATGCGGATTTATTAACACGGGTAATCGGATATCGATCGATTCCGGAAATAACCATAAAAATAAACTCGAGAAAAAATTAATACAATTTTTTTTTAAGCTTCTCCACCTAATTGTAATGCTTTACGAATATGATGTTTTTTTGCTTAATTTTTCCATCAATTTATACCTTTATTCAGAAAATTTAAATCGTTAGAATTTTTAATTTTCATGAATAGAAAGGGCATTTGTCTATCTGTCTATCATATTATATATATATATATATATATATATATATATATATATATATATATATATATATATATATATATATTAGTCATGTGCATAATCGACTAATTAGTAATCACGTTTTTCAAAAAATCGACTAATTAATCGATCTTTTAAGCCTCGCTTTTGTTTCAGACAATATATAAGTCGGTTTCGCTAAAACGATTTAATCGGATTTATACTACGAAAACAATTTTTATATTTAGTTACTTTTTTGTTAGTAGCGTTCGATAATATTATCACTCGTTATTTGATTATTGAACGCGTAACAGTGTGTTATTAGAATACCAACAACTAAATTTAGTTGATTTATAAGTTACGAATTATATCGGATCTTTAGTAACACTTATTCAGTGTGTAATACAATGTGCTTTTCTGTTTTTACAGACTACTAATATAATTTGCGGCTGTTTATTATAATTTAAGTAGTTACAACCTTTCACTAATGGTATAAAATTCATTATTTTTCAACGCGGAAAAATACTGAGATTTAAAAAAGTTAAATTTACATTTCTTAATTTTCAATGTACGTATACAGATTGATGAATACGCAAATTTTATGTATGTACACAGAATTATAAGACTGCCACTATAATTGGCTTTTTAGCTGTTGTATGGGCTTCGTGTAAATAAATAAAAAAATAATAAATACTTCAGATTATAGTTTCAAAAAATGGAATATAACGACGCGTAATGGTGGTGAACGGATATGAATCTGAAAAATGACAGCGTGGATAATGACGAAAATGAAAGCCGATGAAACGAAAAAAAATAAATATTATTAGAACTGATGCTAACGACCATATCGCACGTCTAAGGCCAGAGACTATTTCAATTACTTATTTCACGATTATGTAGAGGATAATTTTTCAATACTTAAAATTACGAAACTAGTTAATTAATTTTTATCGTTAAGAACGCACGAATAAATTACATAACATATATATATATTAATATATCAAATTTACATACGGCTAAATATAGGTATTTACTTAAACTACGACTTAATATAGAGTAGGCGACATTTATCTACCTAAGTCGATACACGATTAATGTCGGACGATGATAAATTTCCTGTCGACGAGCAATGCAAATCAAACACAACCGAGGCTTATCTGTAATCGACGGGCATTCAATGTAAACATCGTTCATTTCGCAATCTATGCGATATCGATCTTTAAAATTAAGTACATCATATTAAAAACGGACCCGATTTCGTTCGCCTTAAAATAATTTTATCGCCTCTTTACATTCGGCGTAAAATATATAAGTAAAATTTCAAGGAACAATTCGCGAAAAATTAATTAAAATTACGAAAGAATTTATTAAAAATCGACTGAAAGTTGCCAAGCGCAATTTCTAATTGATTCCGAAGTAATTTCATAGCACAAAACTAAAATTAATCGAACAATACGTAGACATTCGTCTTTTAACTTCGTCTGGCTAATTTAACTGTTAATAAATATATTCGCAGCGAGACATTAAATACAATCTAAACATAGTTGAAAAATTGTGATAGAAATCTTATTATAAAAATGTAAATAAGATTTTTTTTTTAATCTAAGATAATTAATTATGTAGATAGTTAAATATTAACAATATTTAAAAAGTAGAACATTCAGCTAGCAGTAATAACAAACCACTGTTAACATCTATTAACGGTAATACGATAAAATATAGGGTGATCAGAGAAGACGGATGATTTTGTTTATTTATTTATATTTTAATAACTCAAAAACTACTCCACCAAAGTTTTTGAATGAAATTTTAGTTAAAAATAGAAAAACGAAAGATTAGCTTACAATCATTTGTCGAACACAATATCGTTCAGATGACCGCCATTTATAATACATTCAGTTTTTACAACATTTTCGAAGACTTTTTATTTAGAGCATAGGTCGGCTGAATTTTGGAAATTTCTTCAAAAACCCGAATTTTCAGTTCAGATTTCGCGGACGTGTTTCGTATACGCGGTTCTCAAGATAAAATCGCGTTTAAATTATTTTTGAAACTCTCTTTGCACTCTCGTGATCGATTCACGCCGAAAATAACGTTCCACCCAAAACGCAGGAGCTCTTTTATAGGATGCCGTGATAACTGAAACTAGACGAATCTCTCGCGTGTACACTAAACGTGGAGCATATGATTTGCGTTGTACCAGTGTTACCAACTGCGCTATTCAAAAAAATAACCTCCGCCTTCTCTGGGGCACCCTATATATTTAAAAATTCCGGTGTTTATAAACTATATATATATATATATATATAATTAGATTTAATGAACACTTAAATTCGTATAAAATAAATCATTATATTTGATGAACATTATAAAGAACGCGAAATTAATAATATTACAATATTTTACATATATATATAGAAAGAAGAAATGTAAAAAAAAAACAAAAACAGAAAATTATTAGAAAAAATAAAATTAAGAAATAAATAAATTTACTAAAAAAATGTCATAACATTTGACGATGAATTAGTTATATATATATGGGCACTAGTGTGATTCCACCCAGTGCTGTAAGAAATGAATGTCTCATTAAATATTTATACCGCATGCTGATACGCAATTGGATATGATCTTGTATACGCTATTGTTCTGTAAGCTCTAATCAAACATCTGAAATTAGTTGGAAGAGAAAGATTCCGTTAGTTATAATAATACGTGACAGGAACTTTGATCGGTATATTCTATAATAACCGCTACTGGAAACTATGTGGTTTTCATCCGCGATCTGGTCTCCATCGAATAATGGTTACAGAATGGCGAATGGGCTAATTTGTGTGCGAATAGAACGTGTGGAATGTTATTGATGTTAAGCCTTAAGCGACGTATAATACGAATATGAATTCAGTTTATTCGGCTCGATAGCAATACCTCCAAGCGCGGTTCTAAAATTCCCTTGTGCGAAAACTTAATCTCAGATAAAATGTATCTGGCAGGCGTATTGAAGTAGAATGAGCAATTCTTGATGACACTTCTAGCGAGATTGTCTACCATATCATTCCAGTCGATAACCGAGTGAACAGACAAATTTGATATCACTCGTTTCACAGATTGATCACAAATAAAGATCATATTACGAATTTTAAAATATGTAGCGCGAAATATATAGTACCAGTTGACAATACCTTAGTTTTTAACCAGATGCGCTACAGAGAAATGTTGGTTATTTTTTAAGTTAAGCGTATCTTTCAATTTTTTATAATGTGGAATGTAGTGATTTTTTTATCAATCGAAAAATTAGTTAAATCACTAATATTTATGAAAAACACAAAGCTTTTCGGCATTTACGCCATTATTAAGAGAACAACAAATTTATGAAAAAATCATAATTTTAAAAGTATAAATTAAAAGTAATTACTTAAAAATATTTGATGGCGACGGTGAAACTGTATTCCATAAAATTTTATTCTGCTTTTCTGTTCTGTTTATTTTTTGAATTGTTGACATTGAATATATTAACATCGATATATTTGCTTACTGATTTTGTTTTTTTATTAATTTTTTTCGATATTGTTTTCTAGGTTCTGCAAAATGGAATTTTAAATTTTCATTTACTGTTGGAATGTATGATATCGAAAAGTCAAATATAAAAATATACAAACACAACAATTTTTTAAAAAACACCCTTTTACAAGTGAAATGAAAAATAAGATTGTGTTTTTTAAAAAATTGTTTTGTTTGTATATTTTTATATTTTATATTTGACTTTTGGATATCATACATTGCAACAGTAAATGAAAATTTAAAATTCCATCAGTATACAACTTTTGCAGAATCCAGAAAACAATATCGAAATTAATAATGTACAACTTGTTTCATTTACAGAGGAGCAATACACTGCACAACCGCTTAGGCTTAATCAGTGTACCCCTTTACAATACTCTATAGTTAACAATAATATAGTACCCACTTTTACAATCGCGTTTGCGCGGGCTGTGCGTCAGTTTCACTCACAGTCATAGTATACATGTATTCCATAACTTCTTATACTAGTTAATAATTAAAATTATAACTTAGGTATACTAGATGCATAAATGTACGAATTGTCCATAATGATACATACATACACATATACATATACAGAACTTAAACATTATATGCATAAATTCCACACAAACACCCCCGTACATACATGTACGCGTGCAGAAATACACTCGTTATACATATTACTATAAACGTTTTGTCACGGATTCACAACGCAAAAACTTCAGTGACCATGGAATTTCTTATGCATTACATTAAATGCGAATAATTGAAATTGTCGAGCAGTGTATTTGTCTTGTAGGTTAAAATTATTTTTATTCTAAAATCTTAAATGATCCATAGTGGGGCATACGAATAGTACATGGTTCGCAGTTTCTACCGCGTCGCATTCACACTTGTCATCCTTACTTAACTTAAGAAGAAATAAATAAGACCCAAGTTTTCCATGCCCCGTTAATAATTGGGTAGTGTAGAAATCAGGAGTAATTTTAATATTGTGTCTATTTAATATATTGGGGATTATTGACAGGCTCGTAACATTTTGCAGTATTTGGTATCCATTTTCAATATTATGTTATCAAAATGGTATTTGAAAGTTAATTTGTTATCTATGATAACACCTAAGTATTTAAAGTATTCAACTACCTTAAGAATAGAGTTCTTGAATCTTACTTTAATGTTGTTTCTCTTCAATTTAAATGAATTTGTGAAGTGTGACAAAACTTTTTTCAATTGACAATTTTAGTTTGACACTATCTAACCAATTTCCTAATTTTATTAAGGTATCATTCGCTATATTTTCTAGTTCCACTTTTGAGCTTCCAGAAATTATAAAAATATATCGATGTTAATATATTCAAGTTCAACAATTCAAAAAATAAACAGAACAGACAAGCAGAATAAAATTTTATGGAATATAGTTTCACAAAAATTGTTGTTCACTTGATAATGACGTAAATGCCGTAAAGCTTTGTGTTTTTCACAAGAAAATAAATGTTAGTGATTTAACTAATTTTTCAATTGATTTTATATAAGTATATCTTTTTCGTCTTTTTCTTGTCCTTATTATTTATGCACGATTAATACAAACAAATTTAACTTCGATGCCACAATATTTTGCATTTGAAAGATATTTGAAGATCGTCATATCTGACGAACTAGATGAAGTTCAGCAACTTGAAAAAAAAAACGATTTTGTGATATATATATTTTTATCCTAATAATTCATCTCGTTCGACTTGCACATTAGAAAATTTAATGTAGTAACCGCCGTCATAAAAAAGTACCCATTGTTATATCAGTCACGGCTGATTGTAATATAAACGGGGTAGTAGTTTTTAAATTTATTATCAACGTTGCTAAGGTTATTATTTCTTTCGGCGATATTTAATAATAATAATAATAATAATAATTATACAAATGGACGGTAGTTAAACAGGATGTAAGGGGAGAAATAAAATGTGCATCCTGATAAGTGGTGATGCATTCATCCCTTCATTTTATTTCATTTTGTTTCATTTTATTTAATAGGATTCGGTACACGAGCAACGCCCGTATTATAATGTTTAGTCTCATAAAGATCAACTCTCCCGCGCTATCAATTAACATCAATTAACTTATAATTCGGGCACTTTTCTTGGCCTTACCAACTTATCTCCGGTACCTATGCCGTCATTTGTTCGCGTAAATATATATATATATATATGTATATAATATATATTGTAGTACAGACTGTAAAAAGGAAATAGCCTTTTGTAAGTAATTGAACGTTATGATAAAATCCCTCTTTACAATATCCGGACGCAATATGTAGACGACGATTAATGTTACACACGTACTTTATATTAGTCAACGCCATCATCAATAAAGTGCAACGTACTCTCCTTGACGATAACACACATAACTGAAAACAGTATAGTGTCGAGATGTTCGTTTTCACTTTTCATATATGCACCGAAAGCGTGAAATTATATATATATATATATATATATATATATATATATATATATATATATATATATTACATATAATATATAAAAGTATATTCGTAATAAGAGTTTTGTAAGGCCAAGGGCAATTAATTGACCAGTGAGACTCAAAAAACCTTTACCTATATACCGTGTCGGTATAATGACAAACTAATTAATTATTTAATAATTGTAAATATCGACAATTTGTTAAGATAATAAATGATTAATTTCCCACTTCAAAACAGACCGTTTAAAAATATACTTCAAATATATATATATATATCTTCTTCTTCTTCAGCGGCAATTTCCCGTTGGTGCGGGGTCTGCCATACAAATAGACCGTTTCCATTCAATTCGGTTCTTTGCTAGTTCTGTTGATATATCGGCATCTCTGCGATCCTTCGCTATAATATAGTGCCATCTTTACTTTGGTCTTCCTACTGGCCTTTTATCAGGAACTTGAAACGTATGCACTGCCGATATCAGTGAACCACTTCCAGCGTCCTGAGCCCGTACTACGTGGTTATATATATATATATATATATATATATATATATATATATATATATTCTCTAAGGCAATACAAACTAACAAACTAGAGCAGAAGAACAGCTGGATACACAAATTGATGAATATCAGTGTAGATTCAGGAAACATAGATCATGTGCTGAACAGATTTTCAACGCCAAGTGAAGAAAAGATCCAAAAAAATATGTATTAATGTTCATCGATTTTTAAAAAAGCATACGATTCAGTAGATAAAACAGTATTGTTTAACGTCCTCAAAGAGTTTGGTCTGAATGAAAAAAACTCACAAGCTTAATAAGGAAAACGTTAACAAAAACACATATGCTAAAGTGAAATTTACAGGTGAAATATCCAGACAGTTTGAAATAAAAACAGCAGTTAGACAGGGGGATGGGCTGTCACCTTTACTCTTTAACTGCACACTTGAAAAAGTTACAAGAGAATAGAGATAAGTTGTGAGTGATGAAAATATCACTGGGAATATATTAGACTAGGATATAAGAAGGACAATTTACTAATAGACTGTTTAACTTTTGTAGATGATCTGGCAATAATAGCGGAATCTACGGAGACAGCAAATCGGCAGATGGAATTATTAAAAGAACAAACGGATAAAGCTGGGCTACAAATTTACTTCGAAAAAACCAAATTTATAACAAATATTACAGCCGCTCCTGATAAAATAAAAACTAAGTTTGGTCAAGTGCTCAGCGTTATTAAAACATCTGGGAGGATTGATCGAGCAGAATACATCGGAAAAAGAAGCAATCAAATACAGAATCGATCGAATGAATTTTATCCAACAAAAAAAGTATATAATAAGAAATTTTTAACAAGAAATGCAAAACTGCGATATTATACAACTGTGATCAGACCAGAGGCGTTATACGCAGCGGAGCGCCTAAAAATTAGCCGAAAAAGAATTAAACGAACAGCTTGAAATCGCAGAAAGAAAGATCGTAACAAGAATAATAGGACCAGTAAAACAAGGTGAAAAATATATCGAACGAAGTAATCAAGAAATATACCGACGTGTGGAAAAAATTACTACCGCGATCCGGAAAAGAAGAATTCGATTTATGGACATATTCAAAGAATAGGGGCCAGCAGGCTCACCGGGAGATTGTTTAAGTACATGCGAAAAAACTAAAAATGAATGGTCTATGTTACACGAAGACTAAAAATTACATGGCGGAACTGAATATTATGCATGAAGATGTAGAACGGCGATTAATATTAAAGAATAAACTATTTAATTGTAAAGATTTCGCGGAATAGCAAGGAGGAAGAACTGGCACTTTGTGGACCGAAGAACGAAAAAAAGACACAGTGAAAGTATGAAAGCAGTATGGAAAAAAAAGGAAGAAAAATGGCAGGACCGGTTGATAACGTAGTCCATCAGTGGCTAATTCGAAATAATTATTATATATATTAGCAAACGTTGAATCCTGATTAAATCAAATGGGTGGTTTGCTATTCCCGTTGATAAAATTTTTACCAAGAAACTGGTACTAATTTACTGATTAATTGAATGCATATGTGAATTGGTAGAAGCCTTCTTACCCTAAAAAATTTTCGTCCCCAGGAAGATTTAAACCCCGGTCGTGGGAGCAGAATACTAGGTCATTACAGCCGATTCGCGAGACCATATACATACATATTTATGTTTACACAACACGCATATATATATACGTATATATGATAAGTGTGTGTGTTACGTAGGTACACAGAGATATATGACATCAATATCCGATGTGTCAATTGCAAAAAATAGTGTTTTTGTATTATACATAACGTTTTTATACTACGCGGAAATCACCGAAATGCATGAATTATTGAATTATCCTTACGTCTCGTAATTAGTCAACGAGCAAGCTACTAGATTCTACGATACATGATCGGCAAGTCTTTACCTTATTATACAGCAAATTGGTAATTACATACCGTAGACTACGAAACATGTATATAAAAAACAAAACAGACCTCAGGTTGTACGCCTTACGATTTACTCTACTCCGATATAAATTAATTTGATTTGCCTTTAATATTTATTAATTTTTTTTTTTCATTGAATTTAATTTATTTGTTCATTTTTTCCAGTTTCTCCCTGTTAAATCGTGTGTGATATATACACCTACATGTAGCTAAGGCCGCCTTTATATTAATTACATGTTCGCATAGATTTGTCCCGGAATATGAATTATAATTTAAGCTCGTTGTAAACGAAATATTGAAATATAATTATTTATTATTTACGTAAATAGATAGAATTAAATATCTCGGTATATTAATAGATAAAAAACTTATTTTTACAGTCCATATAGACTCAATGAACGTTAAATGCGCTAAGCTATAAACTTCGTAGGTTATACCTTCATAATAATTATGGTTTACGATATAAAGAAAGAACTATACTCTATAAAGGATTAAATCTGTTTATGAATATGGGGGTCCTGCATTTATTTAAACAAAAAGATCTTCTCAAATATCAATAAACGTAAGAGAAAATTTATACTAAACATCTCCTCATTATATAGAACCACCTCTTCTTCAGCTTCTTGCGTGATTGCCAATATCCTTCCATTAGATCTATTCCTTATTGGACGAGCAATAATTTCAGAATATAGAATATAGTTAAAAGCTTAGAAATGGTCACTTCTCTTAAATATTTTTCAAATTGTGTTATTAAGCAAACATTAGGAACCGCACCGGCTATGAAATTATTAAAAAATAAGGTTCGTAATGATATTAACAGTGTTCGGCAATCACGATGGGATGAGAATATCAATGGTCGGAAAACCTATCTCTTCTTTCCAAATATAATAAATAAACGTAAAATGAGAAATCTGAATATCACCTTTTTTTTTTAATGCACTCTCGGGACATGGTAACTTTAGAAAGCACCTTCATCGATTTAAATTAGTAAACTCTCCGAACTGTCTTGTTTGCGGATCAATGAGCATTGACAATGCGCAACATCTAATTTTTGAATGTAAACCTTTTAGACGGTTGAGGATAAGTATAATGTATGCGCAAATACGTCATTAATCTTAGAAATAATGCAGACAGAATGCTACTATTTTTTCATGATTTAACGAGTGAAAAGTTAACTATGAAATAGAGTGATCATTGACTCAAATTGTTAATAAATATTAGTTGTTATCAATGATTTTCAAGTAAGTAGTGGTATTAACTAATTCAGTAATTGTTATCCCAGTATAAGTTAAGATAACGATTAAAAAAAAAAAAAATAAATAAAAATGTATATATATATATATATATATATATACTTTGAATTCATGAGTTACTTGTAAGAACTACATTGTGTATTCGATATTTTGCAACTAACGTTCGAATAGTAGTTACGATATAAGTAGTAGTATTGTTATTAAAATAATATTTATTTCAATAATGCAAATATGTACTCGTTTCAATAGTAAATGGTAATGGTGGCTAAGAATTATCATCACCGTTACTTCATAATGTAACCAATTTAAGTATGTAATTTCTGTGTTATTCTATAACTTTACAATTCAATCTATAAATATTAATATTTGTTAGTTAATAATTTATTATTAAACGCACGTATTATTCAATGTAGACAGAAAAGATTAATAAACTTGCCCCACCACCGGTTATCCGGAATGGGTTAAAAAAAAAAGTTAGAACGCGTAATCAGGAATTGTATTTATTACAGCAAAAGAATACGAGAAATATATCTAGCGAATAATGGAAGTTACGACAATTAACAATTATCAGATACTAAAACAGAAGGTCCGACTTTGAAACTAGAACAGCTGTAGGCGATACACTTTTAGAAAATGATCGACTACCGATCGAAAGAAATTATCCAACACTCGTTAACGACTATAGTCGTCTGCATGAAAACGAAAACAATTGCGAGTGCAAAGCTGCGTGATAGGTCCGATACGTGCTTGACAAAAATTGAGCAACTACAAGTTGCGGACATTTTCGAGGTTTTAATCGTGCTCGTTTCTTTTTGATTTTCAACTACGTTTCCGGTGTTTATGACGCATCACCCTATTGTAGTCTGCTCTGTACTATTCGTTCTCGGTTATTTTCCAATTTCATTAAATTTATCACAGTTCGATTATCTGCTCTTTATATCTGTTATGGCTTGCGTACGTTTCACTCGATGTAATTCTCTATATAGTATTCTTTGAGGGAGCCTGTCTTCCATTCGTACGACACGATTTATCCAGACTGCGTCGTGGCTAACTTCATGGGTTCACGTCCGCTACGTCGAAGAAGCTCGACATTAGCCGTACATCCTCGTCTAACGCTGATCTTTAGTTAATGCGGACTGCTTTCCGGATAAAATATTACGTATATATCATTTATCCTTAGCTCATCTTTATTGACAATCCTTTTATTATGTCCACAAATGCCAGATGTATGTCCTCGTGCTTTTGTTGGAAACACTTTTCTTGAATATGTCGCTCGGGGTAAATATCAAATCTGGTCCTGCTTTATAATCTAAAGCCATTCTATTACCTATAATTATACATAAAATTTTCTATCTCTATGTATGCATGCATATATATATATATATATATATATATATATATATATATATATATATATATATATATATATATATATATAGAGAGAGAGAGAGAGAGAGAGAGAGAGAGAGATTATTTAGTCATTTGAGATCAACATAAATAGATTACTTTCACCTATCGCTGTACACGTAAGGTTTTTAGTGATCATTCTGCATATTTCTATACAGGTTTAATTACGACGTACTAATACTGTCGATGTTTCGAAAAAATGTTTTACTACTAAATTTACAAACCGGTTTCGATTTCTCGCGAAACTAACGACCGTTCTCACGCGAATATATAGCGAAGCAAGAAGGTTTTTTTTGGGTTTTACGAGTAATCGGGTTTAGATTAGAAGGGAACTATTATTATCCGTGGAAATATAAAATTCCGGTTCGACACAAACCAAACCGAAGGTGAAAACGTATCTAGGTCCAAAAAAAAAAAACCTAGGATGATGAAGAATCGTTAGGACCTCTTATGCAAATGTCGAAAGTGCAACTGTCGGTCTGCAGTTCTTTTCAATTGAAAAGGTTTTTCATTTCGTCCGCATTTGCGAGATAGGTGTTTCTTTTGTTTATCGCGAACGGTTTCTTCTTTCATCGTTCTAGCGAATCTTTCTAATAATATCCCTTAAATAAAAATTCGGTGTTGCATATAAAACGCATTTTTACACACGCACTATATATAATATATGTGTTGCGTACAAAACAAAAGGTGAACGAACGTTGGCCGGTATTGAGAAACAGGTTTCGCTACTACTAGTTTAGCGCCGGTAGTAAAACTCTTACGAAAAAATGAGCAGTAGGGCGTAATCCCGTGCGAATATCCTTTCATTCGGATTGTTAGCCGTCCCAAATTAGCATACGTCGTCAGAAAAGAGAAAAACCCATACCCTTCAACGCTGATTTTTTTGGCTTCTCTACATAATCCGCCTGTTATTGCAATCGTTTTACACAATGACCCCCGTTGCTATAAAGAGAAGATATTACACGTTGCAGCGCTAATTTCTAATCGAACGAATATTTTATTAGGGAAAGAGTAACCAAAAAAAAAAAGTTGCGATTAGGACAAGTATTAACAAACAAAGAAAATTGACGATATATTACGCGAGAATTTGTGCGTTCCATATAGGCCGTACGTCTATTTGTTCAGGAAATAGAAGACGAACAGTTTTGTTGTTTATAGAGAACACTCGGAAACTACTCGACCAAAATTTTTGAATGAAATTTTATTTAAAAATAGGAAAACGAAAGATTAGCTTAAAATCATTTGTGGAACACTGTATCGTTCAGATGACCGCCATTTGCAACAAAACATTCATTCAGTCTTTTCAAAATTTTCGATTTTTCGAGCATAGGTCGCTAAATTCTTGAAATTTCTTCAGAAATACGAGTTTTCAGGTCTTATCTCGTGGCGTGTTTCGTAAACGCGGCTCTTAGGGTATCTCCCCCCCAAAAATCGCGTAACTTTGATTTATTTTCGAAACACCCTTTTGCGCTGGAACGTTCGACGCAAAACATGTGCTCCTTCTCGTTATGATAACTGAAACTGGACAATATGTACACAAAACATGGAGCACTCAGTTTGCGTTGTAGCAGTTTCAAAAAACACAATCATCCGTCTTCTCTGGGTCACCCTATATATATATATATATATATATTTAACACATATAGTATTTACGAATCATCGTGCAGAGCCAGAAAATATACAAATAAATAACAAAATAGTACTAAAAATATATATATATATTAAATTATTCATAACAAAAGTTAAAGCGGAGAGAAAAAAAAGCTGAACTTCGAATTAAAACTGGCATAATATATCGGTTAGTAGGAAAACGGTTCGAATTTTCCTTTGAAAAATAAACTGCTATTACATGACCAGAAATACTCGCTTCGATATGAAAGTACGTGACTTGTGGAGTTTGTAAAAATTAATATCCTTAAAAACCGGGCATTGTCTTCGAGGTCGATAGACGTCTCCCGTGTTGTACTAAGAAACAAAATCTTAGACGACGACCTTAGCTTGCAGTACTCGTATCGCTGATTTAGTTAAAACGATAACAATATAAAGTATCAGGATCGGTTATATAATCGTACGAATTGGATTGCAATTAGTAGTCTATTGGATAACTATTCCGTGAAAATAGGCAGACTAAAACGAATTATTTAAACCCTTAGATATGGGACAGAAATGAAAGCGTAAACTACTAATATCGGCTGTCTTCTAGTCGTGGACTGACTACGAACCCTTCATGTCGTGCAATTATTCGTTGTACTATCTACTGATAGCCTTTTAGGTATAGGTTGAAACAATAAAAAAAGTAACACAAAGTGTACATGCAAGATAAATAAAATTGCATGATGCATAATTACGTAATTGCGTGTTCTCAATCCATCTTCCTTTTTAGAAAATAATTTAATTACAGAAATGAGTTAAAATCACTAACCGTTTATTTTCTTGAAAAATTCACAAAGCTTTTCGGCAATTACGCCATTATCGAGTGAATTTAAATTAAAATAAAGATTTAAAAATAAAAACACAACGTATAAATTCAAAATTTATCTTAAATTTATATTTTGTGTTTTTATTTTTAAATCTTTAAGATAAATTTATATTTTGTGTTTTTATTTGTAAATTTTAATTTAAATTCACTCGATAATGGCGTAATTACCGAAAAGCTTTGCGAATTTTTAAAAAAAAAAATAAACGTTTAATGGTTTTAACTCATTTTTATAATTAAATTAATAAAAAATCAATACATTCCACGGTCTAAAATTTTTTAAAAGATATTCGATTTTTTTTTTCGAAAACTTCCTTTAATATATATACACATACCTTTATGCGTTTGCGTATAAAATTACGAGACATTGTTAAAAATACCATATTAGTTTCACAAACGTTCGATTTAACCGGAATCATATATAATAGAAAATCGTTATCGAAAAATACGACGACATGATAACACCGTCATTAATCCAGAATGACTGAAAATGAACAGGTAGAACAACACCGAGAGATCATCGGGAGAAAGGAAAGAAAAGTCAGGAGAAAAATTCTAGGACCAAACGTTAAAGATGGACAACTGGTGTTAAAAAACAACATAGAAATATATGATGACATATTAAAAAGGAAAATAAGATTTCACGAACACATCAAAAGAATGGATTTAGATCATATCCGAATAATTCGAAGATAATCCGAAGAAAAAAAAATAGAAGACATAATGACAAGGGGGAAAACCCGACATACGTAGGGGCGTTTGAAAACGAAAAAAATCGAATAAATAATAAATATAATAATTAAAATTTATTTTTATTATTTACAATAGTAGAATATTACGAGTCTTCGCGAAAGAGTACGTAAAAACGATATAAGCCGAATCTAGGAGTTGGTTTTCCGATGATCTAAATTTAGAAACTACTACATCACCATCGTCATCATCATTGTGTTCTAATGATACGTTCGTTAGGGAGATATTATTTTAGTCTTTTAAGGGGGAAAAGACTGACGAACATATGCGCCAAAAAAGATCTTTCTAATAAATGTTCGGATTTACTTTTCGTACCGTTTCAACTTAAGACGGTCGTTCTAATTTCACTTCGATTCTTTCATTAGGTAGATCATCGTTTACACGCGTTGTTACATACACACACACACAGGAATATATACGATAGCGGAAAGCGAAAGTCGGGCACTAACCTTTATTTCGCTGCTCGAAAGGTATATTATTCTTAGGGCGCGAAATCCGTGTGTCGTCATACGGTAGTAACCCCTAATTTTACCGCGAAGATGGTTGTCCCATTTTAAACGCGTATCTGTTTTTAGAATATTTTTTTACATACATTTATATACGTAATAATGAATATATATCATCGTCGTCATCATCACGGTACCGTGGTCCGTTACCGAACATCGGCTAACATTGTGCCAATTCTTTGTCTATCCGATGCATTTCGGAATAGTTGCAACTGTATTTGCATTATACCTCTGCACTAACTCCTGTACCCATTTTGTTCTTCTTAATGCCGGCGATCTCTTCCCCGAACCTGCCCTTGTATAAGAAGATATAATGTATTAGACCGTTTCGCGTGGATGTCCAAAATATTTTAAATTTTAACTATTTCACCGGTTTTATTTAAGCGACAGCTTCTTATCTTGTCAGGCCATTTTACTTTAAGAATTTTCCGCTATAGCCACATTTCGAAGGCATCTAGTTTTTTCTCTAACGCGTCTTCGTTAAAGGTCAAACTTTCAAAGCCATACAAGCAGTACCGAGAATAACTTTACCGATCTTGAACTTTAATTTTATACTTGTGGTTTTACTACGTAATATAATGCGAACCTTTAAAAAATGCATTATTACGTGCTTGCTCAATCCGGATTTTTATATCTTTGTTCGTATCCCATTGTTCATTTATGTTACCACCCCCAATCAGCTGTTAGTGATGTCGTCATCGTGTTTTCCTAACTACATGCGCAGCATCTCTACAACGGTCGACTAGTGTCCGGATGCTGAATAAGGTATTTCTGGTATTCCTTGAACCCAAACTGAGTATCATCTAGTTGTTATATCTTTTTATATATTCTACGGTATATGAATATTTTTGAAAGACAACGTACGTTTCATTCTTCGACTGATCTATATAAAATTTCAAACGCGAGTTATAGGTGTAAATAAATCAAGATTCATCATCATCAAATTCCGTCTCCGTATCGGGTATATAACTATGGGATTCTGTAAAAACATTTAACCTACAGAAAATACAGCTATATCAAAATAGGCTACTAAGAACTATTACTGCAGCTCCCTGATACGTCTCAAGCATTATCGCCCAAACGACTTAAACGTTATGCTTGTGAGGATGAAATGCAAACGAACGAACGTGTCTCCCAAATTAGCGTTCACGCGACTCCACTTGTTACCGATTTGCTGAATAAGTCCGGTGAAATACGCAGGTTGTAGCAGCATTTAGAGACTTTGTCTAATCAGTATAAATTTAGAGGGAGTATTACTACCTCTCCATAAAGCAACCCTTACCTCATTTAGTCAACCACTAAATGACCTCTAAGATATAATATAATATAAAGTATTATAGTAGTCAAATTGGAAGAATTAGAAATAGAGTTAAATATAATCGGGTTACTTTAAATGCTCAGCGAGTATGTAATTAACAGTTCACGGTTGCAGACGGAGACGGGAAACAAATATATATATTTTAAAGTAAAAAAGTAAATTTTTACACTTCGCATATTTTATGATCCATTGTTAACCACGTGTTTGCTCTCAACCAGTTTTTGGAGGTTCGTTCGTTACTTCTATTATATAGGTTGAGATGTATTAAAATTTATATATATATATATAATTAATACAAACCTTACGTGGAATGGTATGCGGAATAGTATGCGAGGAAGTATATAAAAGCAGACACGCGCATTAATGGATCTGTTCATATATATATATATATATACGTACAAATTTACGGGATACCGATGACATTGCATTGTAAACTTCCTCGAAGGATGAACTTCAAAACGTAATGAAAAAATTGAAAGATACGAGTGTAAGTTACGACAGTATTAAATTAAACAAATCGAAGACGAAAATGATTGACGATTACGAACTGACGTGGAAATTATCGTCGACCAGAAATTCAGAAAAACAGCTACAACAAAACTGAACAATATTCGGGGGAAAGACTCCTACATAATGTAAATGACAAAATTAAAGTTGGTCGATGCAATAATTTTCCCCGTTGCCTAATAGACGTCTGAAACCCGACAATTATTTTTTAAAAAAATAAATAAATACAATTATTGAAAATCGTATAAATGCGTTCGAGTTGGGAATATATCGGGAAATTCTTAAAATAATTGCACACGGACGTAATAAATCGATTATCGAATAGATGACTTTTAACAAAAATAAACGAAACTCTGCTTAGTTATTTTGGACACTTAGCGGAAGGCGTACATTCAATTGGAATTGGAATTGGAATTGGAATAATAATAATCAAATCAATCTATTTTATAGAGCTTCTAAAATAAAATAATGTATGAACAATTTATAATAATAATTTAAATGAAAAAAAAAGATGTAATAATTATTGCGCGTGCTTGAAAATGACGTACCTGTCGAAAAGCTTTGCGATAAAAAACTTTTACTGATTAAACGGTGTTATATTTTGTTTGGTTTATAAAGAATAAGTAATATACTACTCACGATCGCAAAATTTCAGTTATGCGCACAAATGAGTTACAATTGCAATTTAAATGTATTTTATAGTTTAATCGTTATTTGCCATCTACAAACACTCTACATTTGCTCACTCATTCTAAACAATTTCAGATCCATTCTCGTATATCAAAAAATCAACTTTACCTAAGTATCCGTATATATTGACATACGTACAAACGTAAGAAAATAAGCGCATTATCTCCTTTTATCGATCATTAGATTAAAAAGAATGTACACTTACTAAATCTAAATTCGTATTACACACACTAAGTATTAAAATAAGAAAACTAAACTGATTGACCACTATGGAAAATAAAATAAATTTCAATGTACCTGATATTCGTTCTCTAGCACAAAAATCAAAACCTACGAGAGCATCCGATCTTAGGAGTTTACACAAAATGCTCAAACATTAATTTTTCACTATCCATTGTAGTGTTACTTATTACAGACGAGAGAACCGAACATTTTCAACAACAATAATAATAATAATAATAATAATGTTGAATATATTGTAGAGTAGTGATTTTATTAATTATAAACCAAACAAAATATAACACAGATTAATCACTAAAAGTTTTTTATTGCGAAGCTTTTAGTGATTAAACGGTGTTATATTTTGTTTGGTTTATAAATAATAATAATAATAATGATACAAGGCAAAATAAACGGTAAACGTTCGAGGGGAAAATGCTTTATGCGCTGGACCGAATCTTGCACTGCTACTACTACTGTGTCCGAGGCGTTTCAGCTTATTAAAAATAGCGCGCGAAAGATGAAAAAAATTGCAATACAGACACGATGTCACCACGTCCTCATGTAGGACAACGAACAGGGAAGAGGATACATATAAATATAATGCACATATGTAGAAAATTAACGAATAGGGTGTTCTTACAGCATATATGGGTATGCGTATGCGTGGATGCACGTATATATATATATATATATATATATATATATATATATATATATATATATATAAAATTAAATTAAATTAGCTTGCTGCGTACAGTAAATTGAGGTGGAGGAAGGTAATTAGATTCGGCAATGAAATGTGGGGTCATCTTTGAAGAGTAGATGAAGCGAAGAAGGACGATTAAAGACGCCCTAAGCGAGTAGTATGAGGTACAGTCAACTTCAATATGAGAAACAGAGAGGATAACGCGACAGCCGGGGAGCCAAAGTTTTATTAATAAGATACTCATGAGTGGGATGCGTATGACTAAGACGCAATCTAGTGATGACCACTTCGTCTCTGCAGTTTGGAATCGGAGTTATACATGGATCGGTCGAATGTTTCATTTGTCGCAGTTTATTGTTTATCCAGATTTAAAACATTTTCGTATCATTATCATCATCATCATATCCACAACCATTCGGTTTGTAAGCAACGTGGTTGTTCAGTTGTTTCCTGGTTAGGGCCAGCTTTCTCAAACTCGGTCCTAGGTCTTCCTTTGGATAATTTTCATTCTAATTTTCTTTGAAAGAATTTCGAATTAAATATCTTCTCATCGTATAACGTCTATTTTTTATTATTGTTACTATTAAGGGTTTCCTCTTATCCTTTCAAGTATTTCCCGATTTCGTCGATGGGGAAACTTTTCCTCATCCTTCTGTAACAATTGAGATGCTTCTAATTTCAATCTACCTCTCTTCGACAGTCTAATAATACAGCGCGACCCTCCAAATGTTTTTTTACACATATTTTTCTCGAACGCAGGATCTTTTTCCAAATCGCGGGGTTTTTATTTTTTTTTTTAAAACCGTGTTTTTAGCCGGGATTGTTATTCTTCTAATTCATTCCCTACATCTTCCGTTTTCAACTTCCTATTGGGTAGCAGCAAAATCTTCGTACTCGTATTAATTTTTAAATAATCTATTTAAATCTTCGATAGACCGTTGTAATAAATCTTTTAATTTTCCACTATTCGCTACGTCGTATATTGCATATTGTATAGAATTATATCTTAAACGCCGCGCATATATCCCGCCAAAAATTATAAAATCCTCTAAACTATGAAAACAACCGAACGCTACCTACTCATGGTAATAAATTACCGTGGCCAATATGGAAAACCGTGAATATAAACTACGTGACAGGAAGAACGATAAAGCAAAATCAAACCTACTAGCCTGTTTATTGTTATCTTCTCGATGCCGGATGGAAGATACGACCGGTATAAAAATGGAATCCAGGACGAGGCAATTCAAATTTTTGAATATTGGAGGGAAAAAAGGAATATAAGCTGACCGACAGGATAAGAAGAATTAGAAGAAAAATCTTCCAATTATCTTACGATCATACAACGTTGAATGTACCGGGGTTCTCGTCAGATCACCGATGTTAAACAACGTCGGGCGAATACTTGGATGGGAGACGGTGTGGGAAAGCATGGTGGTTATGTCGTCGGACGGACTTCCTATGCGGAAGGTGTACCGAGTTCGAATACGATCGATGACGTAAAAATTATCATCAGAAAATAAAAACATATAAATAATCGTAAGATTATCGCGTGGAAGGCGATGGCAAACCACCACGCGCAACAACGTATACGCACCAGTAAACAATATAGTACACTACAAAACCACGTGGGTCTGTGCTTTGTGTCTTGACAACAAAATTATTACAATCAGTTCTCCCGTGTGTGTGTGTGTGTGTGTGCGCGTGTGTCTATCTACGCCAGCATCATATTATAATTGCCTTGTACGAAATATATATAGTAAGTAGTCGCCTACCTCCGATAGGGAGACGGTACTTAATGATGATAATCTTTCACGGGTATGATGGAAAAATATTATGGTCGTTGTCCATAATTAATAAATATTTCCCTACCAGCAAAAGTGTAAAAATAAAGCTAACCACAGTGTTATTACTATTCTCGTTATCATTATCATCGTATGGTTTATCGAAATAAATCAAGATATATATATATATATATAAATAATCAATTGAAAAATTAGTTAAATCACTAACATTTATTTTCTTGCGAAAAACACAAAATTTTTCGGCATTTACGCCATTATCAAGTGATAACAAAAAATTAAATAAAATACACAATTTTACAAGTATAAATTAAAAATAATTACTTAAAAAATATCTTATGGCGAATGGTGAACTATATTCCATAAAATGTTATCCTTCTCGTCTGATCTGTTATTAATCTATTTTTTAAAATGTTGAAATTGAATATAACACCTTAAAAATAAAAGACGTTTAATACCAGAGAGGAGTTTATAATTTGTCCGTCGTCTTAGTTTTAATTTTACTTCTAAACATTACTTTTTCGTACTTAGCAACAAACTGAATGAAAATTATCATTTTTTTACCTTAAATGTTTTCGTGGTTTTTTAAAAAATTTATTATTATATATTATTATTATTATTATTATACAAAAATGAACGTCCTTGATCAGAGTTATTATTTTTCGACAATTTCAACTATGTTCTCAAAAAGACTGTCTCCGACACGCTGGCCAGAAATAATTCAGAAGCGTGCGTAATTGGCGACATAAAATATTTAACATTAATGGGGTCATTAGCAACAATGTATTAAATAGCCGAATTTAGAAGGCCGACCACTACATCATTAATACCGATATCGTCTGACTGTATTTTTGGAGGTTCGTTGTTGGTTGGCTGGGTTTTTTTTCACTTTTAATTTAATATTTTTTTATCTTCCCATTTTTGACATTATTTACTTGTTTCCACTTCGTCCTTTATTTTTCCTTATTTTTATCCTCGAAAAGGTGTTTCGTGTTTAAACATTATCAAACGTGGCACGTGTGCGTATAATATATAATGTAAATGTTAATACAAATAAAAATTTCACCATGTCAAAGACATACATATATACTATAAACATAAACGCATAAATATAAATACCGTTGTAAACATAAATACGAACATATCGAATATAAACGAAAAGTACAAATACCCATATTGGAGCACTTATTAAAAAACCCACCCCGGTCAACATCGATTAAAAGTATTATATTTTCCATTTCCAAATGTTTTCATTCTCTCTATATGTCTTTCTTCTTAGCCGGTAAATAAGATTAATCGAATAATCAAGTTTATTATCATTATTATTATTATTATTATTATTTTAAATATCAATCCTATATTTCAGGAAAAATGTATATACATACATACGTACATACATATATACAATATATATATATAGGTGCAAAGAACTCTGAACGATTCGAAATAATATATAAAAGTTAATAGCGGGAAAATTATATATCACAGTCTTAATCTACGCCTATATTATACATACGTAACATATATACACGCAAATTAGAATTTCATTAAGTTTATTATCGATTGAATTATCGATTATTGTCAAAAGTAGAATAATTATAAAGTATTATTATTTATATACACACACACAAACACATATATAGGTAGGATTTCGAATTTTAAAATACAACAAAGCTCTCGCTACGCGACGGTCAAATTATTAATCTATAAAATGTGTTACGAGAATATTTTGTCAATTGTATGTACTTTTGCACATATTATAACCTTACTTACAACAAAAAATAACAATATATTTTATTCGTTTATATGTATATTACTAGGTGTGCTCTCATATATAATACCCGGCTAGTAAAAATCCGAAACAGTTTAGAAAACATATAAATCCGCTTTTTATGATTGTTGAAGCGAACTTGTCGTATAAATTGAAATCACTCGTATTTTGGACCGCATACTTAAAATAGCAAATTATTATTAGAGGTACGTATTTTATTTTAATGGTAAAATTATGAATTTACAAAATATTATAAAATGTGTGAGAGAGCATTTTGTCAATTACATGTACTTTCGCATATTATATAACCTTACCTTGAAAAACAAATATTATTGTAATATACATACATACATACACATATATATTTATGTGTGCTTTATATATATATAATTATATAATATATGTCACATATATATAAGGGTATGTGCGTATGTGTGTTTGTGTTCACCTGGTTAGTAAAAAACAAAATAGTTTTTAAAAATATAAATCCGCTATTTACGATAGTCGAAGCAGACTTTTTTCGTATAAATTGAAATCTGTTTCTCGTATTTGACGAGATAACTCTTAAAACGGCAAACAATTATTCAATCGATCGACACGACACGTCACGTCTAATAAAGCTAATCGATATAAGAACGAACGTCGAACGTATTCCGAATAATTTTGCAGTTTCTAAGACTATCGAAAGAAGGGGGTGCGCGAGCCCAGAAATTAAGCTAAAATCGGATATAAGTGCTGTAATGTAAATCGGCCAAAAAACATCGCCCTCACCGGTCTCAAAAATCGAGTACCTTCTTCGTATCGTAGGTAGGCGACTACTTACCTATACCATATTTTGTTGTACAAGGTAAGTAGCGTACAAGGCAATTAATTTTTTCGTTTTCAATCGTATTCGAACTCGGTACCTTCTCTGTTGAAGAAATATTTTTACGTATATCTATATCGTGATAATATTGAACGATCCTAGGTATGAAAAAGTGCAATAATAAAAAAAGACATATGTGCCTCGGAGCGCAGGGTAGAAGTGAAAAGACATTTTAATTAAATGTTTTTTTTTTATTTTTACGCGTTTGTGTATATATAAACACACACGCATACATAATTCATACATATACATACATATATATAAGAATAAGTCTACCTATGTGTATCGATGCGCATAACCCTGTTTAAAGAAAAGTGTTGGTAGCGCGGTACATGACAAAAGAATATATATATATATATATATATATATATATATATATAGGTATATATATATATACCTATATATATATATGCGAATATATACGTATATGCGAGTTAATTCCCCATATACAACGCGCCAATAGAAGTTTCATATAAAAAAATCGAGAAATACGTAGACAATTAAACTTTTCTTTAGATATTCGAAATTGGTTTCCTCCTTAAGTGTAATAAGCTCTCCCCCTATGTAATCGTTTACATAAGGCTGCTGGGTTATCTTTTACAAATTTTACAAACGCTGAAATCTGCGATTCAATACACATAAGACCGAAGCCTATACTATTTATAAGGAGATTTTCAATATGTTGTTCTCAATGACGCGAGTATTACTCCGTCCAGAAGAATTAAAATACTCTTAATAGTTATTTTAGACCCTCGACTACCTTCACCAGGCACATAAATCCGTCGGTAGATAGTGCACACAAAAGCGGGCGGATATTTTTTTACCCATATTTGGTCGGAGGTAGGAGTCACATCTTAATACTATCTCGAGAAAAAGTTCATTTACACCGCTATATATAATTCGCCCGAGGTTAACGTGCAGCTGGGGTTTCAATCTCCGACAGTGTTTACAGATGGGCTACAAAGGGCACCAAACTTACTTCGCAGAATTATATCGAATACTGCAGAAACAAATTCAATTGACGCGTAGACAATATTAAACCTTCCAGGTATTCGCACTCGTTCGTTAATAAAGTTTCGGCGAAATTTTTTTATAATCTTAAATTCCGATATGCATTATCGCTAACCTCAGAATTTTACAAAAATCGACCGTCTTAAACTACATCGATTACAATTTATTCTTGTTATTTTATTAATAATTAATAATTTTATATCGTATTACTATTTAATTATCTGGTATGATTTTATAACTTCGTTGTACGGCGCTGATTATTTTTCCCGTCATTATTCCCGCGACAAATTAATAATTTCATATTTATCTTAATTATGTTTTTTTTTTTAAATTAGCCAGACCTTATCGATACTTTAAGCTACGAATGTTACATGTCCTGTTATGTACGAAATAATTAATTAATTTAATAAAAGCTTCTCCTTCTAATATGAGATTCTTCGTGTATCGCGAATTGTTGGCTTAGTTTTATCGAACTTGTACCGTCTTCATATAATAAGAATTATTCGTAGTTTTTACAACACGTTTCTGTTCATATATGCTCTACTAGTAGTTTCATTGTATTTACGAAGTTCATCGAATGAGAATATATATATATATATATATATATATATATATATATATATATATATATATATACATTTATTTATATACTATAAAAACACGCAGGAAAATATTGTGTTACGTGTAGATGGAATTAGCAACTGTATACCTATGCGAATGCGTGTGAGCTGTTTAGTGGACTAAAGATTGTATTTTGCCACTCACGTAATATAGAGGCGCACGTATCTAAATCAGTTTTAAAATAAAAAACTTGAAATAAATTTGAATTTGAATTTTATTTAAACGTAAGTTAAAGGCTAATTTATCCGTACGAGCAAAGGACGTGACTGAAACTCTAAAAGTGCACTTCCGAAAAATTGAAATTTTAGTAGAAAATTCACTTTTGATGAATCGAAAAATCCAATTCGATTTTAGTGGTTTCTAGGTACGTGCTGCTATCTGTTGGACAATGAATACATTACGAAAACTACGCTATTAGGCGCTGTACACGTCGCCTGTAAAATAAATTATACACACACAAATATATATATATACATATGCGTGTGTGTAAGTGTACATATTTACATACATACATATACGCATATATATCATCATGATCGCTTCCCCTTATAGGAGACTGAGTAAATTCATGTCCATTCATATTGGTCGGTTTTTAAACGTCCGTAATGAGTTCTTTAAGTTTGTTACATAGTGAGTTGATCCATCGATTTGTTGCTATCAATTCCAGTCGCTTTCTTCCTCTTGTTGGTTCTGCATGTATTCTTGTTTGTATTGCGAGCATGAAAATCACCCTTTATTCTGTTCATTAACCAAAGGGCTATAATTTTAACATGCATCCTTTAAACTTTATTAGTACACACTGTATACAAAAACATGTGTATATCCGTATGTATATACATACATATGTACACAAATGTTTATATACATACATATGTACACAAATGTTTATATACATACATATATACACAAATGTTTATATATATATTTTTGTGTGTGTGTGTGTGAATAAGCAAGCATTCTCTATAGTATAAATAAAATGTAAAATTTCATTTTCCAAATTAACAAATATTAATAAAATGGGGGAATCGAAGTTCTAAATGAAAAATGAACAACAATCAACTATTTCGTACAGGAGATAATACATACACAAATACAAACGTACACCCACACAAACAAAGCCGATGACAATATAACGTTTTTTTTGACGTTCAGAACATATATCGATCTTTAATCGATTATCATTCGATCGGTGTATATATATATATGTGCGTGTGTATTTTTTGTTCCGGTGATAAATGTCAATGTTTTTTGGATTGATAAGAACGACTGTATTCCGTTGTGGCGGGTAATATGGAAAATCGGTATAATTCGCGTCCTATCGCATAAATACAAATTATTCGATAGTAATGAAAAAGTAAAAGAAAATACATTTATAAATGTAAAGAAAATATATTTAAAAATTAAAAGAAAATATATTTAAAAATTAAAAGAAAATATATTTAAAAATTAAAAGAAAATATGTTTATAAAAAAAGTTTATACTCGGAGGAAATTATTTCGATAACGTATAGTAGCATTTTTTTATTTATTTATGTCGTTGCAAAACATTTTCCGAGAATTCCGGGGTATACACACACGTGTCTACACATACATTGAACCCGTTTTTTTTTTTTAAATTAAAAATAGAATTCTTACACATTACACGTGAACACATTATACACACACACACACACGTGTATATACATAATATATTTTAAACAGCGCGGAATGTAGCGATTTTTATAAAATGCTCAACAAAAATGCAGTTGAAATCGATAAATTTTTTGTATATAAAAAGACTCTACAAAGTTTTTCGACTAATCGAGTGGATATAAAAGATAAAATTTAAAAATAACAGCTCGCATTAAGATTTGAAAAACATTTAAATCGATATACGATCAACGATGAAAAATCATTATTTCGTAAACATCATTAAGAATTAAAAATATCGATAGTATTAATTGAAATTATGAAACTTTACATACGGAAAATTGTAAAACATCTGGAAAAATGGTAATAATAAGAGATGATAAAAATTACTAAATTCGATGATAAATTTAGACGAATAATCAATCCAAAAAGGTTATTTCAATCTCAGAAAGAAACTTTTGCTTTCCTGTAATCCGAATGGAAAATTTATCGAAGACAAATTGATGGAAGTAGAAATAGAGGTTGCGTTTTAGTTGAAACGAACGCAGTTTGAACTGAGCCTACTTTTTGCGTGTACATACGTCACGGGATAGTAACAATTATCGGCGCAGCCTGACTCATAATAACGTGACAGATCGTAATCATCTCTTGATAAACAAACGATGATTATAATTATATATCCGAAAAATTTTAAAATCAAAATGAAATCGTTGGTAATGGTTTGAGAATAATTTTTTGAAGAATTTTAGCTAAAAAAGAAATAAAATTGTACGCGTTTAAAAAATTATTTCTCGCGAAAAAGTTAAAAATTTACGCGCATCACATTTTTTTTATAATACACGACGTGTTACGCATACACGTAAATATATATACTCGGTACCAGTTTAGGTCAACTGAATTATTTTGCACATATCGTTCTTCTCAATAATAACGTCATTGCATCGCCCACACGTCTAATGAAGTTCTGGATGTTTCTAACAGTAATAATAGTTAAAATAATTTCTCGTAATAGTAATGAACAGATACAACGACTGCGAATAGCTCTTAATTAGAATAGAAAATAATGTATAATATTCTCTTGCGTCACTGACAATTTCCGCTGCATAATAACCAAAATGGCAGTCGTTATAATTTGCACTACTGCGATAAAAAGCGAGAACAGTAGTTTTGAATAGAGAAATGGCATAATGCCTTCTGATAATTTACGTTTTAACATCATTAATATTTATTATCGTTATTATCATTAACTCTAAACGATAGACTTGGCAATCGTATTAAAGCGGTGGTGGTAGTGAAGATAATATTAATAGAATTAAGAACGCGGTAATCATAACAAACACAATGAAATCCTCCGCTCTGTCGATTTTATTCGTTTAAAACATTCGCACAGACTTAATCCGTCATTTTTCGATTTATACACTGACAAAGGTGAAAAGGTTATCGAACGGGGCAATCCTAAACTAGCAAACAATAAGCGCAACCATGAAATGTACGCACAATCGGCAAATGATATAATTGATTAAGTAGAGGGGAGAGCGAGTTTACTACATGATATCGCTCGGATTATGTGTAAGAACTCGAAATGAAGATCTTCATCTCAGGGTCCGATTAATGTTGATATAACTATAAAAAAATGTTATTGAATGTACACTTTTGTGTCTCTTAGGGTCGTTTTCTCTATCGCGAATATTTCGATGAACCGTCCTAACTAGCCCATGATAATACCGATAACATTCACGTACGTGTATTGTAATATATATATATATATATATATATAATATATATACATTGCCAGTGCTGCGTTTTACTCCGGAATTAAAAATAGACAATTTTTTTTAGATATATATAACTAAAACAAGTTGTTATTTCCTTTAAAAATACTCGACCAAAATTTTTGAATATAATTTTATTTAAAAATATGAAAACGAGAGATTAGCTTACAATCATTTGTGGAACAACAAAATATCGTTGAGATGACCGCTATTTGCAAACAATACATTCATTCAGTCTTTTTACAAAATTGTCCCAAGACTTTTCGAGCGTAGGTCGCTGAATAATTTCTTCAGAAATCCCAGTTTTCAGGTCTTCCAGATCTCGTGGACGCGTTTCGTAAACACGTATCCCCCTCAAAAAAATCGCGTAACTTTGAATTCTTTTCGAAACTCTGTTCGCACAGTCGTGATCGATTCACGCCGAAAATAACATTCCAAGTCGCAAAACGAGCGCTCCTTGTTATAGCTTGCCTTTATAACTGAAACTGGACGAAAACGAATCTCGTCTGTATACGTGGCGCACGCGGTTTGCGTTGTAGCAGTTCCAAAAAATAAAATCGTCCGTCTTCTCTGTGGGTCAACTATATAACGAAGAAATAAGATAAACGAGCAATTAATCGAGATCGACTATATTTGTTAAATAATGCTACACTTTTTAGCATTATAGCGAGTACACCGCCGAGATTTTTAATATTCATTACGAAGTCAACTCTCGATCGGTTGTATAATTGATTAAAATGCGAAGGATAATCGGGACACTTTCAAAAATATGTGAGATATATGCCCCCGAGCATTTTGTCAACAAAATTAGTAGTCGTGTAGAAGACTAAGTAGAAAACGTAATTTCTAATAAATATTTTAGGATGAACACTTGCGAAGTTTTTTAAACTAAGCGAATTGTCGGTTGGATAGATTTGCGAAATAGAACCCGCAAACACTGTTTTGATCGGTATTGAATCGCAGTCATTTTTATAATCTACAAAAAAAAAACTAAGTTTCGAATAAGTCTGGAACGATTAACATTTATCAAATTTTAAACAGCGATCATTTATTATTATTATTATTATTATTTCGGTTGGTAAAAATGCGCGGGGCTGGAAGGTGATTAAGATGTGTTCTGAGAAGATTATTAATGACAACTGATGAAGCGGAATTAAAAAGGACTACGATAGAGGTGACACTATATTCGAGAATAGAGTTACCGAATATGAAAAAAAATAAGCAACAAATAATCAATTAATCGATCGATCGATATATTTCAGGAAAATAAAACTACAAAAGTGAACATGCAGATATATAATGCTCGCAAATAATATTGAAAATTGAAATTATTATTAATTTATTTCGACGAAGTGGTTATATAATTGTTGTTTATTATTTGACGCTAAATTACTGCGCATTGACGGATGTATATAATTAATAATTATCTATATCGTATATACTCCAATACGATTGTATGTACTTCGAACTTGTACATATGTGTAAATATTTGCAGTAAATAATTGTAAATACGTCGGAAAATCTGTAATATTGCATATTATATTCAAGTAAATTTCATTCGATGATGATGCACTATCATTATCTGATTACTAGTATCATTATCCTATTATTATTATTATTATTATTAATATTATTATGATTATTGTTATGTTTATCATTATCATTTATTATTATGGACGTTTGGGCAAAAATGATTTCGAGATACAAACCGGATATGAACATTCAGATACCAAATTATATTCTTTATCCTTCATTAATTCTTTTATGGACACACGCACGCGCATATATATATATATATAAATATTAAAGTTATCCATACCCCGATAGTCTTTATTTACACTTAAATGTTTTCGTACGTCGATAACATCGTACGCGAATTAAAGTCAATAATAGATATCGGCCGTCAGGATAGCGGCTAGAACACGAACTTCCATACGGAAGGACTCGAGTTACGATCGGCGACGATGCAAAAACTATTTTCAGGAAATATAAACAATCCTAATATTCTCATGTGGAAAGCAACGGAAAACCAGTACGCATAACACCATATGCGCGCTAGTAATAATGTAATATAATAGGAAAACAAGCGTGGCTGAATTTTCACGTGACAACAATGCGATTACAGTTAGTTCTCTTAGGTGTGTGTGTGTTTAAGTGCGCTAACGCCATATTATGATGGCATTGTGCGCTACTTATGTACAACAGAAGTAACCTATAGATAAATAGTCGCCTACCTCAGACGGCACTTGATGATGAACAGATATTGCAATCGTTATTGAATTTTTTTTTTTTTTTTAATTGAATCCCCGTATTACGTTGAAAATAATAAATTAAAAATTAACCGGATAGGATAAGTAATCTCATATTTGTACAATATCTTTTCTACAGGCGCTAAATTACAACCATGAGTTAACGTGTTAACGCGTGCATTCTATTTAGTTATTTACTACGTCTGTTTCAGCATTCGTGAGGATTTCATTTTTACATTTAACAATTATTATTGTTTTTTAGATTTTTTTTAGATAGTTTGGGGTATTTATTCGGTTTTCGAGAATTCTGTCCGTCGGCGTAATATTTACGAATTATTTTTAATAGCAATTTAAAGTAATTTTCGCGATTTTATATTTTTCAAAAGTATTCACATTTATAATCTTTTATTTTTTACGTTTTTCATTCTATATTATTTCCACCTCAGAGATGTGTGGCCTTGGAGGAAAATGGTAAGGATAAGTTGGGTAGTAGAAAAAATTCAAAATGAAGACACCACGACAAATTGAAGAGAAGAAATGCCGTTATTAAAATGGGATAAAGAATTAAACTCGGATTGGTCATACATACTTCGGCGCATGAGGGAATTACTTGGAAATATTCTCCAAGGTAAAATCCGAGGAAAAAGAATAACAGCCACGTTAAAAGATACCGGGGGTTAAAGAGAACTAAGCCGAATTATAAAAAAATGCTGCGGAAAACCGGGAAAGATGGAAACTTTTAATATCGTGGTACCAGTCTTAAGACTCTACTAATGATGATGACGATGATAAATTATTTTGAAAGTTACCTGCAACAATAATTACAAAATCCGTTACTTATCTTAGAATCATCTTTCGATAATCCTAATAAACCAAAAAAAAAAAAAAATTGTAACCCGTCGTCCACACTAAAAGACGAGATTAGTTGGGATAGGTTTATTTTTGTAATTATAAATTAACGGTCTATTATTTATTTGTTTAATCGTTTATTTAATTATTTATTTTTATACGGTTCGCCGTTACAGCTGAACACCGAGAAGTAAATAACTGAACACAGGTATGAAAACTGAATTAAACCCCCAAAAAACAATAAAAATTTAAAAAGAAAAATATTAAATTATTACAGGGATATAAAAAAATAACACTTACGCGTATGCACGTATATGTATAAACAATAGGAATGTACACATATAAGATAAAAAAAAAAAAAAGGCACAATTACTCACGCGTGCCCACATATACGTACATTCTTTACACTGGAAAGTACTTATCCTCCTTACACACAAAAACAGAAATACACTAGTATACATTGAAGAAAATTTCAAAAGCGTATGTGGGAAAATATAACAAGTAAAATTACTGTAAAATCGATCAACTAAACAAGCTCAACTTTCTCACAGTAATAACAAGTGTACGCTATAGGAATTTCGCTAAATATATCCGCTTGGGAAATGTATAAAACTAAACAGGAATTTTTATATTACTACTCGGAGCGTTACTCGACGATTTATCAGAACCGCGATGAACATCGTTATTTAGATATTACTAAAAAAAATTATATTACCAATAAATTTTACAATGAGCTATAGACGAAATTTGAAACATAAAAATGCGCTAATATGCTGTTAAAGGTTTTATTTTAATTATTTTCGATTTAATCGCCCCATAGGTAATTTTAATTTTATAACGATTACAAGAATCCGAATTTCGGCTATTAAAAAAAAGACAAATTCATTAACAATTTCACGTACGTATATAAAAAATAATAATAAAAAAACGCGGAAAAAAATGAATCCGTTTATAACTAAATTCAAGAACGTTATGGAAAAGGTGAAAGGAAGAAAATAATTTTATAGCCACCTTTGCACGAGAAGAAATAGATGGATAGGTCATGTGATAATGAACGAATATTGGAAGGCTTGATGGAAGGTAGGAGAGGCCGATGAAATGCTACATCGGACAAAGAATGGATAGTGTAGATACGTATCGCGATTTAAAAATTACGGCAGCAGATAGAGGCGAATGGAAAAGGAGACTGCAGCGCTACCAGTCAAAGGAC
Organism: Coronaproctus castanopsis; assembly: GCA_032883995.1. Classification (NCBI taxonomy): domain Eukaryota; kingdom Metazoa; phylum Arthropoda; class Insecta; order Hemiptera; family Monophlebidae; genus Coronaproctus; species Coronaproctus castanopsis. The sequence continues at coordinate 272,082,525 of CM065052.1, forward strand.
TGATCCGACTAATGATAACTTAATTCGTAGAAAAATTATAAATTTTAAACGAAAATTAACTTCGTTTTTTTTTTTTGTATAATAAAAAACGGATTCGCGGAATAATGTAATAATAAATTAAACGAATAAAATATTTTATTTTACTTCAAATTTTAAATAAAATAAATGTCGACCATTGCGCGATAATTTTTTCCCCTTATTTGCCTCGCTAGAAGATGATCTTGAAGTGAGTATGGGGCTTAATACTATCGAGTTATGAGATCCGGACTACGAATGATAGCCGTAGCTATATGTCCAACGACACTTTATACAGGGTGACTTCTACGACATTAAAAATACCTATAGTCAAATATTTATCGGAGCTAAAAAAAAGCGTAATAATTCGCCGACAAGCAGAATTCTTCAAAACACAGATATATAGTAGCAGACTCAGACGCATAACGATGCTACTTCACTAGTCCGCTGCGGGGTAGATCTCTGACTTCTGAACCTTCCGCTCTATCATATAGATGATAAATATCTTATAAGTTTTAGCGATTCGAAATGAACAAAAGAAAAACCTTCCTAACACATATTATTCGTATTAACCCTTTCAAAATTGCACGTTATTATCTAGATTTTTGCTTCAAAAGTTATATACTTTGGTGCATAAAATAGTGAAAGATTCTTTGAATACAGTTAACTTTACTATTTCAATAGGTAATTCCTTTTTTGAAATGCAGAAATGCAGGCTGCATACATATACATACATACATATATATATATATATATATAATCGGGAAGATGTAAAAGTGATAATTTACGTACAGTACCGCTCGCGACGATATTTAGTTGAATGTAGATATCAACGCGTTGTATGAATATTTTTGGAATTTAGACCCATTCTATTTCAGTCGAATAATGCCGGACAATGTTATCAACGTTGTTAAAAGTCCACACCGCGAGACTGCAATTACTGTTAGTTATAAATACGCGAAAGGAAACCATTTTTTAAGGTCGTATAGGAAGAAAATGATGAAATCGGGGTATATCGGACTGAAGATAACAAACCGCTGAAAGGTATCAGTAAACAGTACTGTCCTAATGTAAATAAAAACAAGAGAAAAATTATGATTATAGACGGGAAGAATGTAATATCGCAAAACGAAAGAACGTCCATTGGCTGTGAAAACGTTCCAAGTTTTCTATACGTAGGATCGCTTGTGGAAGTAAAAAGGACGGCTCAGGAGAAATACGACGGAGTATAGGAATAGCTAGAAATTCTACGACAAAACTAAACTCTATGGCAAAACACATAAAAATTAACTCTTTCAGTCACAGTGTCCCCGCTATATGGGACGTGAAATTTTAAATGTTAACAACGATTTTTATACTTGAAATGTGCCGAGTTTAAAAAATATTTATATAAATACGTTGAAAAATTATCTAACGTTCACTTAAGAAGCAGTATAATTTCGAGCGATACAATTCAATTACCTCGATTAAATTACAATCAAGGAAGAACACTGTCTTCTTAAAAGCGTGATTTCGTATTAACTTTTAATTATTACTTAACTTAAATTGAAAAATACGTTTTACCTAAGCCGTAAAACTTCGAACATTTCAGACAGATAATTTAGAATAAAGAAACGAAATAATGTCTATTCAGAGTTGAAACCGAACCGAGCTGGAGTCTCTCGAGGGAGTGTTCAGGGACCGATACTCTGTATGATACAGCAATCCTGACAGTAGCGGCGGAGAATATCAACAAGGAAGTTAGAATATTAAATTAAACGATACTAAATCAGCGCATGCGAAATTCGCTAATAAGTGAATTGCGTGTTCTCCAGTATATTGTTTATACCATATGCAGATACAGCTAAATATCGAGGTGTATGACATTAGACGCTAAATTTAAAACAGAGGAATTAGAAATAAGATATAAAATAGCTAATTAATATAAAAACGAATTTTGATGCCCTTGTGGACGACCCACGGTATACAGTTACGGGTCACGGGGTGTGCGCTAAACGAAACGATAGAGAAATATTATACAACGTTTGAAATCGCGAATGCAGCACACCGTATTATGTTAAAAATATATAACACCTAGAAAAAATTTTGCGAGAATAATCCGAGTTGATTATTTAACAGGCGTCTCGATAATAATAATAATAATAAATCTGATTTTATAATAAATTAAATTTCGCGTAATAATCCGGTTTATTACGATAAATCGCGTTGTAATAAATAAAAATAATTTTTCGATTTAAAAACAATACGAAACAATACTTCGCGATACGGGGATTTAATTTATTTTCCAGCGTAGATTTTTAAAAATTTCGACCAGTAAATATTCGTTCCGCCGACGATTTTTTTTAAAAAAATATTAATAATAAAATTTCGTGCCAAATTTTTTTAATAATAATCAATTATATAAGTAGAATGTACAACTTAATAGCGAGAGGACGTGTTAAAAATACGAATAAATCTTTTATTTAAACGTCAATAACGATCGGGTGTTTAAATAACTAATTCATCATTTACATTTAAATAATCCGTTATTTATATTTTATTTATTCGTTTTTTTTTTTTTTTAATATAAATAACTTATTATTCGCGTTTAAACATTTCATTATTTGTGCATTGTAAATAAATTTTCATTTACTTTCGAATACTTTATTATTCGCGCATTTAAATAATTTATTATTTGCATTTCGATAATTTATTATTCGTACGTAATTTATCGTTTTTAAATTAGTTATGTAAAACGCCCGATCGTGATTTACGTTTGTGACGGACCAACAGTTGATGATAGAACTTGAATCATCGCACTTTCGAAGAAAATAACCCGGGCGATATTTAAAATTTTTTTTTACGGAAACTGCAATTTTTCGTGAAAATCAAAATTTTTAGAAAAACTATCTAGTTAAATTTTGATTTATCAGCCTCATCCGTGTAATAGGCCGTTTTTTCCCCTATAATTCTACTTCTAACTAGCATAAACCCGACCGATTCTAACCTAATCTAGCCGGGTATTTCGCTAATTTGTAACTTTAAAAAAAAAATTACGTGTTCTACGGTCATCTAACCTGCGATCTAACCGCGAATAATAAATTATTTATATACGAAATAATAAATAAATAGAATATAACGAATTATTTAAAAAAATAAATTATTCGAAATGCAAATAATAAATTATTTAAAAGTGAATCTATTCAAATTTTTGTAAAAATAAAATACTAGTAATGACGGAGGAAAAACCGGGTAAAAAAAAAGTGCAAGTTTCTTTTAATGAAAAATAATTTAAATATAAATAATATTTAAAACTTACCGAAGACTTCGTTAAGCGAAACGCATTTTTCTTAACTACACTATTTTCCATTTTTCTAAAAAGTCACAACTACGAGAATAATATTTTTTGACCGTCGATTTGAATTTTATTTTCAAATTTTAAAATTGTTTTGTAGATTTTTTTTTTATAATTTAACCGATCCACCCCGAAACGCGATACGAAAAAATGAAAAAAAAAACGACCAACGACCGATTATGTGAATCGCGGAATCCTTAAATCGTCCGAATGAACTTGGGAATCAGGCTCGCGAGGTCTATGCAACAGCCAGCAGCAGCAAGTGTCGCGTATGCGTGCGTAAAATAGCGCCGGTCCCGGTCTCTATAACGCTATATAGAGACGATCGTACGCGGCAATTGCCCCCCTTGCCGTACGGATTGCTGCGCCGACGTCGGAGTTCGTCAGTTCGTCGGTGCAATCCCTTCCAGGCGGTAAATAACCGCGCGTAAACAACCCCCGCGCTTTATTCATCTACCAATTTTCATATTCCGTATTCAACCTTTGCGAGTCTGTTCCCGACTGGTGCTGCCATCTTTATTACACCCACTCCGAAGACAATATTATAGTTATTAACGCGTTATGTAGCATTTTACACGCTCTTTTCGCTATTATACCATTACACGTATATACGCATCGTCCGATCACTGGTCCTACTCGGCTATATTTATTTATTTACAAAAACAGCAAAACGCTCTATGCACTTACGGAATGATTACAAAATAAAAAAATAAGATACACAACACGCCGATTAATATAGGTAATATTAAAAAATGAGAAAATAATTCATAAATAAGTACAAAAACAAAAAAAAATAATGTTTCTAATGAAATTAACTATATAGAAGCGCACATGAACAAAAACATACCGATCATACAAACGTGTAAACATGCTCTCCCACGAGATACGCGCATCATACTGATTCATAAATAGAAAAAACAGAACTGAATACTGAATACAAATCGCATTATTCCCATGCAAGAAAACTGTGTTAATCCATATATTTTTTTCCTTAAAGTAATCCGCTAAACTTATTAAACGACATGTACAGAGTATGTGTATATTCATTTAGTAGTAAGCTGTTAATGGGACTCAACTTTGTTACATTAATCGATCGATAAACGGGACTTTTCCCGACCGAAGTGCATTTTATCGCATAAAAAACAAACTGTAAGAACCGAAATATATAGTTAAAAAAAAATTTTATTCTATATAAATTCGCTATCGAAATTAATATCTGGACGAATGTTTAACGCGTTGTTATTATATAGAGACGCAAGTTAGATAGAAGCGGACTATAACCTAGATTTGTACGAGCATATGCGGTTCGTAGAAAATACGATGTGACCTAAACACCGGGGACCGTATAGATATATATATAGATAATAAATAATTGTCATCTATGCGAGCCTTATAAAAGATCATACAGGAACCTCAGCTTACACATCTTTCTTCTAGCCACTCGACGGTTTACGTATTTAGGAGATCACATAAAAAATAAATATTGTAACTCAAAAGTGTAGCATAGACACACCAGTTTTATACCTCGAAAACTGAAATTGATTTAATATTCACGTATCGTATAAAGGAATTATTTTATTTAATCGCTCATTTACGACCATATATATATATATATATATATATACGAGTAAATATTAGCGACGAGCGTAACATGTACTTCGCGTGATCGGCTAATTAGTAACACAATTTATAAAAAAAAACAAAAAACGACTAAATATTAATTTTTTTATGATTTATTTCATTGCGAACGCATCGTGGTAAATGAAAATATCTCTAAAATGACGATAATAAGTTATATAACGAATAACAGATATAAAATAAAATAATGTGTATTTAAAATTAAGTTAAAAAATATATTTCAGTCGAACAGTAACTATTTCATCTAGAATTGTACGTGAAGTAAATAACGTATCCATACATTATTTTAGAACTCCATATGGAATATATTTTAATACAACACGACTATATGTGTAGTCGGTGTTTTAGAAAATCGATAACTTATTATAGTAATATAATAACTAATCCCCGTTTTCGAAATCCGACTAATTTTCAATCGGTTCTAGGAAAAGCTATTAGACTTTCCCAGTCGGTCTAATAAAAACCAACTATCCTTCAAAAAACACTGCTCGAATACAAAAATGAAGATTGCAGTCACGAATTACTATGTAGCTCGTGATAGCACATCAGCACTGGCATTATGGAACTCAGCCGCGGAGTACGCGTGCCCCTAGTATAGTTTAATTCGGCCCGTGCGAAATTATCACAGGGTATTTAAAACGGACGTTTGTCGGTAGAATCCGTGCGATTAGAAGGGCAAATAGCTGAAAAGAACAAGCAGGAAACGGATAGCCGACATATGATGTTTGGACATAAACCAGTTAAACGGAGATTGAAGTCTCGCAATAAATGGCAGTTATCACACGCTCTATTAACTGTAAACCCGGAAACCGTTCGACATAATGCACGGAAGGAAGAATGGACGAAGAAAAGTCACGGATTAAACCTAAGAAGCACTCTTCAGGAGCCAAGCTGAAATAATGGAGTTCTCTAACAGATTAAGAACAATGGTTGGTCAAACAAAACGAAGAAGTGGAGAATCAGCTCTTCCTGTATATGTGGCGAGGAGCAATCTGTCCGACATCTTTTCACCTGCAGTAGTTGCCCACATACGGGCGATTTTAACGATTTACTACGGATAGAAACAGCGTATACATCGTGTAACGCGTAAAGATCATTTATCCGGCGCGAAGAAGAAGAATACATACATCCATAAAAGGGGAGTCATCACTATCATCAACAATTACAGACTTACCCTACACTTTCGCATCGTCTTATCCAATTATGTGTACAGATATAATCATATATTTTTTTTCTTTTTCCAATTTTCGCAGCGCTATTTACAAGAATTATCAGAACTTTCGATTATAATAGACCGATACAACCTTTGTCGTACCCAGCCCTCATTGTACATGGGTTAGAGACGAATTGTCAGTTTTCAGATATAACTCTAGAACTGACGATTACGAAGATATAATGACATTTTTAAACGCTACTGTATGTATATTAATTACGTTTCGAGTTTTTCGCCTGCGATTCTATCCTAGTAATACCTAAATCAGATAGGACACCTCGGACGTAGTCGTATAGACTTATTTTCTTATCATTTATCTTGTCAGAAATGCTCGAAAAAAACTCACACAATTGTCTAATAAAAAAGTTTCATCATAAAATTTTGTTCACCAAAAAAAAAATAAGCGTTTTGCCTAATATTTTTAAATTTTAATATTTTGTTCAAAACATTTTTTTCTTTCAATCCGGCCCAGCAGCAAGAACAGTTGGCCATGCCTGCGCTAGATACTGATAACGCTGTGTGTAGACTGAACCGCGTTGCACCTCCTTACACCTTCCACAAGAGTTTGGTCGATTGACGAGGTAACTCCGAATATCGTTGATTCCCCATCCTGTCACGACCCATATAGATAAACTTCTTATTGACCATGTTAAGTCAGATTACAATTTTAAAATATATATTTAAAACAATAATTCGAATGTGAGTCGATTTCGTTATTATCGAATATTATTCGATAATTATTTGCTCTAATTCTATCGACTTATAATTATAAACCAGTATTAAAAATCGCGGTTAATGTTTTACAAATAAATTATTTACTTCTCTCGAAAATCACCTCTTCTGTTCCTTACCCATTATATACACATACATACGCACCCTCGCCGTTGTATATAAAAGTAATAATAATTATAAAATATAATTTATTCAACGATGGCAGAGTTTCCTGTTTCTCGCTAATTCCAAAATCGACGTAAACACACTATATAATTATGTCAATTAGGTTACGGTTAACGGATATTTTCCAGGTGTCTTAAAAACAAGAACATTTCGATTCTCCAATGACGAATAAGCGCACACATATGTATACATACACATAATGTACATATATATATATATATATATATATATATATATATATATATATATATATATATATATATATATATATATATATATATATATTGTAACCTCTTACTTATCTTGTACTTTTATACTGTTGGACATTCATTGGATAATAACAGATTCTGATACCGGTGACTGTACCGCGTATATGATCGGATGGAGAATAGTAAGAGGAAGAAGCAAATAAACGTACAGAATATTCTAGAATTCTCGGATCTGAATGTTTTACAAAATCTTTTTAAAATGTCGTAAATATTATACGGAGAAATTTAAAACAAAAAACACTCTGAGCCTTGGGAGGACGGGGCAGGGAAGTAGTGAAACTTAAAGACGTTTTCCCCCCAAAAAAATACTTCATAAACTCGCGACTTCGTACAAATTTCACAAACAAAAGGCGCACTGTACGCTATGCTTAACTTTACGTGGCGATGATTAAACGTCGTACATACATTCTTTGTGCAGCGAAGTTTGCGCAAGAGAAATTTATTATTATCCTATCAATTACGCGCTTATTAAGAGATATCCTACATTATAAATTTACGTTCGACAGCCAGTCTTCTGCGCCTTCCCCACTAGTGAATGTAACCCAAACAGTCCTTTATTAAAGTTATTTACTTTACACGAACTGATAAAGCGCGACATCGTTTGGATCTCGTCACAGCTGCCTGGCTCCGTTTCCGACAGTTTCCATTTATTCATTAAATATTTACAACGACGACCCTGGTTAGTTCTGACGCGATTTAAATTGCGCCATGTTTTTCTTTCTTGCACCCTGCTAGCCGAATTTGATATTAGTCGTCCGTTTGTTGGAGTCTGCTTAACCCATATTTCCTTCCATTTCGTAACTGCGTCGTCACTGCTCTGTAGCTCGTTAGCCGTCGGCCGTGCTGGTTTCCTGCTGCAGAGACGTTGGCGGATCGTTGATAAATTTTGCTACGCAACACGACTATACGGCTATTCGTTATTTCGTTCGAATCTTCACTGCCTACGTGTACAAGCCTTTGGCTCGCTCGCTTGCTCGTTTTACGGCGTAACTTCCCATATATAATGCGCCAATAGAAGTTTTACTTCTAGAAAGCTTAAAAATTAATTTAAAACGCGTCTTAAAATTACGGAGCTGAACGTTTTAAGTACTAGGGAATATACAGAAGCAAAAAACTGGTCGGAGTAAGGAATCGGAATCGATCGGAAGGGACAAAAGGTGAAAGTGCAACGTTTATAAATAGAACGTGAATCGGAAATCCATTTTTTTCATTTGTATTATATTCGAAAGCGTACTGTCAAGATTATGGCTATTTAAAAAAAAAAAAAGTATATTTGCCTAATCATGTTCTACATAATGCTGAGTTCGATACCCGTACGTCGTAGATCGTTTCTACTCCATTGTTCGTTATCAGCTTTTGTAACCCGCCTAATTTTACTTCAAGCGAGCTACACTTGGTACGGAATTTTCAACATTTCGCGGTAAGTGCACATCACGAGGACTTCTATTTTTTTTTTTTTTTTTCATATATAGTCTCTATGATTCAGCGTCATACAGCAGAACGCTAAACTTATATATACAAAACCTCAGTTCGTTAGTAATCTCCGCATGTTCCTAAAGCACATTCTCGCCTATTCTATTTCGAATCTTATATACTGACTACTCGGCCTAAATATATGCGATAATCGCTTCGACTTTTGTATCGTGCTAATATTTTCGCGGAGTATTATTCATAATCGTAATAACATTTATTTCCGGACCTATCGTTTTAAACTATTAACGCAAACTTACGAGTGATCAACTAGTTATCGCAGCTCTCCCGGGGAAACGTTGATCATCAATTGGTCGCTACGAATTAATATAATCAGTCGAGTTTACTCATTGGACTATCCATATTTAGACTATTAGTTTCTTATTTTTCAGTAAAATAATTTATGTTAAATCGATCTGTATTTTTAGCGGTATTTTATCTATTCGTAAATCGTATTCGTATCGTGGTCGAGTTGTATATTTCATTATTGTATTCTCAGCTAAACCGTCAGCTCTTATTTCTCTACATCGACAAGATCACTTTTTTTTTTTTTTAAATACAACTCCCGAAAAGGATAGCTACTTTATTTCTGCAATCTTAAATCATAACTAAATAAACAGTATTCGTAAATAGAATACGAGTAGAGGAATAACTGAATTATTAAACTCCGCTAATTATATTAATTAGTAACGACCGATTGATTAGTCTGAGATTCAGGTTAGTAGAAGAAAGTACCGATGCCTCCGGATTCGGATGATAAGAAAGTCGTTTCTGATGCTGTCGAGCATAATCATTTATTACGACAAGCAGGCCAAAAAAATTCTTGCGGAAATTACAAAAATTAATTAAAGCCATAGGGACCGTAATTCGGCTATAGCTTATACAAAGGTCGCCGACTAAAGCGAAAATTTTTAATAATTTAATTTTTCTTATTTCGTATATTTGTTTATTTTTATATATTAAATAAATCAACTGTAATCAATTTTTCAACTCAAAATGTTTTTGTTTGGTTTCTCTTTTTATCGTAGCCGGGTTTTTTATTTCATTTTTATCCCATGCACTTTGTTGTTATTATTATATTAGTTACTAAGTTTAATGTATACTTAACACGTAAAACGTGTTGTATTTTATGTTTATAGAAATTTTCGAACATTTTTTCGAGCATATGTCGCTAATAAAATTTCTTTTTCGAAACCGTCTTTGCACTGTCGCGATCGATTCACCCCCGAAAATAACGTTCTACGTAAAACGCGCGCTCCGTCTCGTTATAGGATGTCGTGATAATTGAAACTTGACAAAAACGAATCTCGGTAAACATGGAGCATTTCCGTTGTAGCAGTGTTACCAACTGCGCTATTCAAAAAAACAAAACCGTCCGTGTTGCCTGGGTCATCCTATATATTCCGAATTCTATTCTAGTCGAGTAAAAAAAGATTAACCGAAAGTAATTCGTACTGTTCGTTTTGAATCAAAATCGCGGAAAATCACCTTGACACAAAATTTTTACTTTCAACCTCTTACAGAATCGGAGTTTGATTCGAAAGTTGATTTAAATTTATATAGGAAACGGTTGACGTACACAATTGATCTCACTCGGGTCGATTTTTACTTCCGAATAATTATTATTATTAGTTGTTTTTTTAAAATATATATTAATTTTAAATCTTCGCGCACATCCTAAAATTTGTATACTTTCACGATAATATTTACAAGGTATTCGATGCTAAACGCGCGTATTTCTATTATTCGCTCGTTGACCTATTCGGAGGTCATCATCAAGGCATTCCGGTGTTTGATTATAATTTCATAGCTGAAACTAGTTGAATCTCCGCGATTCGGATCAAAATTTATCACCGTTATATCGTGCTGCAGTCCTTGTTCGATTTTCGACACAGGTATAAAATATATATATATATATATAAATTGCACGTTAAGATTTTTTAATATTATTATTTTAATGTATATATTTAATTATATTTAATTTTCCGTCGTAATTTGCAAAAATTTATTGAGAATTCTTACTTATTCGTGGTCGCCTCCTAGTTTATTGAAATTTTATCCAGTTTTTTTTTATTTATTTTTACATTTTTCAATTAAATTTATATTATATTTATTTATATTTATTTTAATTATTTATAAAAATTAAGTCAAAAACATGTGAAAACAACTACACTTTGAATACGATTTAGTTATTAAGGAAAATTATTTACAAATATGGATCCATATATATATATATATAGACAATTACACACGTACATTAATATACAATGACTTATGAATTAATAACAAAACATAAACACCGGATAATGATGACGCTGCTAGTCCGGATGATAGTGACATTTGAACGATATCCAATTTTCGATTAAAATTGATTGCCCTTAATTACTTTATTATTAACTCGTCGTTTCTTTCACCTTTAAGAAATAAGCAGCACTAATGCATTTTTTAATTAAAAAATTTTATCGGTATATAATTGGTATTCGGTGTTTCCCTAATTTTTAAATTAAAAAATTTTGTCTCCATTTCGGCTAGTATTTATTTTATAACGTTTTTCTTGGACTGCCGTACTTTTTAAGCGTTGGCGATTATCGTAAACGAAGTATTCAGCGAAACGGAAAGATTCTGCAGCTCGACGTAGATCTTCAAAATAATACTTTGTTGTTTTTTTTTTCTCGCAATCTGCCTATTTGAGAGGATACCGTTTAAGGATCAAATTTATTTAGTGGAGCGTGTCTCAGCGGTCACAGCTCCTTATCTTATGGTTGAACTATTTTTCAAATGCAAGCTCTAGGCGCGAACTTATAGAATATGTTAATGATATTACGCCTTTTTAAGCGTACACGAGAATCTGGACCGGTTTACTATCAAATTATGGGCAAAGTGGTTAATGTGTTTTTCTAACCGTTAAATGTATCGTTCTTTACTTCTTTGATTGATGGTACTTGCAAATTTTTGCGTATATTATAATTGCGCACGAACCATAGCGCACCGACTATTGAACGCAAGATCCTATTTCGGGCTAATCGTATGACATCGGTAATCGAATTGCTAGATGAACTCGAAAGTTCTATCCCGTAAGACCATCTTAGGATCGCCTTCATATAAGTCTTAGGATCGCCTTATACAACGAGACTTTGCTTTCTACCGGAATCCTGGATGTCTTTCCGATTAACTAATACACGCTACTAAATTTTATGTTGAGTTGGTTTTTTTTTGGCATTAATGGGTACTTCTACCTGCGATCGGGACTTCTACTCCATTGAGCGTTAGTGCTGGGTAATTCGTATAATTTTTTCTGAGTGTGAACACAATATGCGAACATTTAGTTTCGTCGACTTGTAACTTTCCAATACGTGAACCATGTTTCTGGTTTGTTTACATGTTTCCGCAATCGATTTAATGCGAACTCGAAGTCATCTCCAAAAATTATACACTCATATTACCGATATTCTGCAATCATGACACCGCTCTGCGTCCAATTCCAACCTTTCCTCCTTCTACTTTACCTTCCAATATCAAACGCAGCGATGATTTTCTCCACATAGAGTAATTCATCTTCCGTTCTTTTATGTTGGCAATTAGTTTTAACACCAGCCATTTCGATTTAACTTTTGTATCCGCGATATCTTCAACATTCTACGAATGATCCACATTTCAAATGTTTCTAGACGTTTTATCGATTACACGCTTTCCGTGTCCGCGCATCTACTCGACAGAGAAGAATCTTGGCTTTCAAGAAAACTGTTTCCACGTGTAACATAAAAAGCAACCGGAGGAGTATATACCATCGGCGTACCTTTTTTTCTATTTTTGAAGTAATCAGTCGATTTAAGTTTAACGCGTGCAAATTGATGCCAATATAAATTGTCCACGATTCTTAGATTTTTCCCATCGACACGCTGTCGAACGCTTTCTTCTGTATTAATGTATTAAGAAGGAAAATTGCTTCTCTAGTACCGTGACTACTCAACTTAAACTGGGTGCCTTCATTCGTTATTTCAATTTCTCTAAAAAACCCAGTATAAAATATAAATCATTAGAGAAGCAGGAAGACGATGATCTTTGCATATAAATACTTTTTTTTTTTTTTTGATAACGTGACAAATGCCGATTTCAATCAGTCGTTTCGAATTTATTATAAATGCGGTTGAAAAGTTTTAACAAATAATTTAAGCTTTGGTCGCGGGTTCTGCATGGACTTGGCTAAATTAAGCTTGCTATGATTTATTCCTTTCTTCTACTAAACAATTTTACAATGATTACACCGGGACGATCGATTTATTATACATTTTTAAACATATTTCACTATTTTCCGAACGACCTCGTATATATATATATATATATATATATATATATATATATATATATATATATATATATATATATATAATAATGTCAGAAGAAGTCAATATAATGAAGGGGTGCGTCAAGGATGCGTTCTTTCCGCTCTTTTATTTAATATTTTCTAACGAAACACTTATTGGGAAACCCCTAGGTGTACTAGTAAATGGAGTGGTTGTGAATAACATTCGCTACGCGGACGATGCAATGGTGATTGCAACGAGCCTTGCAGACCTACAAGAACTAATGAATGCGCTTAATGAAAGCAATATTGGCTTACGTATAAACACAGCGAAAACAGAATGGATGGCTATTAGTAGTGCAAGGAACACGGTTAGCGGCACACTGTTTCCCGACAATGTAACGAGATAGAAAAGACTAGATCGATTAAATATCTGCGATGTTATATTAATGACGGATGGGGAATATCCATTGAGATAAGAACCAGAATTGAACAGGCGAGAATACATTTTCAAAAAATGAACCAAGTTCGAACAAACCGGAATTTGAAGAAAGATTTTATGTTTTTACTGCTCTGCGGCGTCGAATCTTAAACGACGTATCAGCGGAATTATGCAAAAAGATAGAAGCCTTTGAAATGTGGGCATACCGTAGGATATTAAAAATTCTTTGGACGACTAAAATAACTAATTCCGAAGTTCTACATCGATTGAACAAAAAAAAAAAAAATAAATAAAAAATATTAATTCAGCGAAAATAAGGAAACTTAGATATTTTGGGCGCATTGTGCGGAATAATAAGTACCGGTGGCCTCAACTGATTATACAGGATAAAATAAGTAGTAATCGTGGTCGACCTAGAATAATGTGGTTAGAAAATCTAAAAAAGTGGTTCAAACTAGATACAGTTGAAATAATTCGAATAGTATGGACAAAAATCAAGTCAAGCAGATGATCGTCAACGTTCTCCAAGGACATATAGAAGAAGAAGAAGAATATATTGGGTGATTTCATCCATGGCTGTAGGAAATGGATGATATGCCTTATTTAATATTTATACTACAGGATGATATATAATTGAATATGATCATGTATACGCTACTGTTCTGAGAATTAATCAAGCGTCTGAAATTAGTAATGAGAGAGATTCCTTTCTTATAATACAAGACAGGAATTTTGATTGATATAATAGCTGCAACTGAAAAATTGGAACCGATCTGTTTCTTAATAGATTATTTCTCGTTTAATGAACTAAAAAAAATTAATAGGTAACATACTCTGGAAACTGTTAAAAGTCAAAAAAAAAAAAAAACTTTTCGAAGTTGCGGTAGTTAACGTTTTTTCCCCTTTTATATTTTTTTATGTTTATATTCATTCGATAGTGCCTTAATAGCTGAAAAGATTCGTAGTCTCTTCAATAAATATAACAATTTAGCGATTTTAACTTGTTCTAATCGTTTATTTTTCGCTAAAAATCACACTACACTGCGCACTGTTCGAAATAAAAGGATAGAATTTCGTTAATAATATCCTGGACGATTAAATATATAATTACTGTTAATCTTTTAAAATTTATACGCAACGGAATACGAGCTTGTAATAAATACGAGCTTGTAATAAATACTCGCAGATAAAAAATCGTGACGCTAAACATATTCGTCGGTATTTCGAAGAAATACAACTGGCAGTTTCTTCAGATTTAGTTTAAGATATCGAGAAAAATATCAGCCGTCCGCGTAACTTAACATTTTCTATGTATATGTACGACTTATGCTCAGAATCCAATAAATAGCATTTCCATCGCAAATCACATTCTCCGCGATAATAGCTGCTATAATTTCTTTATCGTCTATACTAACGACGATTTAATAATTTTGACCCCGAGGGGAAAGGAATCCTTTTATACAACCGAATAATTAACCTTAGCCATTCTAACAAGCGAATTTTTAGCAGCCGTCCGATATAAGTTGTTAGATTCGCGACAAACGTCGGAATGTAAGAATGAAACGAGTAGGCCGTTTGATTGCGAGCAAGATTTATTGCCAAAACATACGACGATAGGAAGAGGAATCCATCTCCCGTTAGCATGTTGCCAATTTAGTAGTGGATAAGTACGTTTGCCAGCTAGTTTTGAGGTGAGGCTAAAATATGTTGTCGACTAGTGGAGCTAAGTGGAGGATGTATTATGATGTATGTCTTGTATATATATATACATATATATATATATACACAACTTTTTTTTTTGTGTGTGTGTGTATAGCATATTACGTTCTAGCAGATTTCGAGTGTATACATACGCGTGTATATATATATAACGCGTATTAATAACTTTAACCTCATTTATTTGACCGAATTCGCAACTGCGAGCATTCTCTTCTTTTTATATGATACACACACTTTCTTAACTGTGTAAGTATTATAAAAAATTATAATAATAATAATAACTATTATTATTATTATTGCAGTTGTTATCAATAGTGTAGTAGTACATTCTACCAATTAGTACTTCTTTAGTAGGGAACATGTAGTAATAGTAGTAGTAAATATATCGAGAGTGTAAGTGTACATCATATATCGTGTATATATTTATAAATAAATAAGTATACATAAAAAATAATAATAATAATAGTGGCAATAATCCTTGTAGAGATAATTGTAGTTATCATTACTTAGCAATGTACTGAGAGTGTACGTGTGCATATAATTTGATAAATATATAAATAAATATATAAATAAATATAAGTTTTCAACGAAATAGTAGTGGTATAAGTAGCGTGGTAATATTCGTAAATTTTAAAAAGAAGCATTTGATATGATGAAACGTGAGAAATTGACAATTGATATAAAAAGGAATGTCAAAAAATTCAACCGTTATAATTATTAATATAAACAATACCGTCCGAAGCGAGTTGGTAGGATTGTTAATAATCCGACACGGATATTGTTTACCGAATCTACAAATAATTCTGAGCAATAGCAGATTATTCGTACTTACCGATGATCTAGCTATAATTACCGCTGGTAAACGACCAAGAATAGTTGAAAAGGCCAAAACAACCTGGCAATATGATTAATATAAACAGTAATCTAATAATGAAGACGACTGAAATAAAAGGTACCTTAAAAATCTTATTGTATATAAGTCTAAAAATCTAAATATAATTTATGCTAAGTGAGAATAAATTCATTGATGAATAGAATTATCAAACCCAGTAATTGAAAGTAAATATTTAGGTGTAATAATAGACGATAGTATAAAATGGTACAAGCGTTGAATATATAAGGAATTGAACAAAAACGAAAAATTTTAACAACGGTGTATTAAGCTCCTTGGTTGAATCAAGTTTGAGATACTGTATGCTAACGTGGGAGAAAATAAACGGCCCACAATATAAGTGAATTGAAATCAAAAACGAATGATAAAATATTTTACAAAGCGTTAAATATATTACATTAAACATAACAGATCTATATCTAAATGTACGTAAACAACTAAAACAAACAATATCACAATATCTCTAACATTTGTTTTTTGTGTAAAGTCTTTGAAAAAATAATATTTTTTTTTCTTTTAAAATTACAACTGGTCAGGTAGCCATCCAGCAATTGGACTGGAACGCGAAATAACTTGTTAGGAGTTAGCATCCAGCGATGGATCCCACTGAAAAATTAGGCTAGATCAAACGATCGTTTTAAACATCTAGACTACAAGTAAGATTGATGGCCAGTACGTTTGAGTATGTTTCCAAACGGCTTACATATTTGCAGCACGTTTGATCTCGTCTTTCATGTATGAGATATTTAAGTCTCGGTGTAACGTATGGTTCGATACGTACCAAGATGGAGAGACGATGAGTCTTACGAAGTCGTTGTATCCTGTTTATCTGTGTATCTTTTGCACAACCCCCGTAACATTAAACCGTATGTCCAAACAGGCTTTATAATTATTTTATAAACTAGAAGTTTGTTTTCCAGTGACAAACTGGAGTACCTGCCAAGAAGTCAATTTAATTTGCGCAATTTTATATCTAACTGTTTTCTTTTTTGGCTAATATGCTTCTGCCATGTCAATTTACTATCCAAAGTATTTAACATCTTTTTCTTCGCTAATAATCGTCCCATTTATTTTTAGTTGATACGTAAAATTTCGTAACGTGAAATCAACCTGCGTGCATTTACTTTCGTTTGATACGTCAAAGTCTCAGCCAGTTTTCAACATTCAACAGAGTTTTTTGTAGTTTATTAGAAGTTTCGCTATTGTAGCTAATAACGCTGTATCGTAGGCAAACGTAGCTGTTATTACGTTATTATCAAATTGGCAAAGTACGACACTACCTTGAGGTACGCCAGCAGATACAGGATATATATCGGAGAATCGATTTAGGATTTTAACCTGGCATGTACGATCTTCAAGGTAGGATTTTAGAAGAAGATAGTAAGAATGCGGTAATATTTTTTTTAACTTATACAGCTGACCACGGTGCTACACCTTATCGAAGGCTTGTTTGACATCTAAAAACATAATAATAAATGCAAGACTCTCCTGGAAACTGGAGAGTGATAATCTGCAATGAGCAAAGTAGGTATCGTTATGATAGGTCTACTACCGTAGATAAATTTCTCTACCTTCAAACTGCAATATGTGATTGTTTCGTAACTAAGCGTGTCACTTATCAGCAATCTTCTTTGATTATAGCAAAGACCTGGACTTAGCATGGCGCTTTAAAATTTTAAACACGCAACATAAATTAGGATTTCGTAGTCGTTTACCAGCTTCATTCGTAATTGTCTCACTTGTCGCAAGTTCAAAGTGAAGGTAGGAAGTCAATACACTGACCTGTTTAATCCTACAAATGACGTTTCTCAGGGCTCAGTACTTAGTCCTATGTTTTTCAATCTGGCCATAAATAACTAACTACTACAGGAATCTAATTTTGATTTAGTAATTAATCTTTTATACTCAAAAGTTAATGTATTGAGTATAGAGCTATAAATATATTGTTTTTACATTCGTTTTTTCTTTTCCTAACAGAATTAATCATTTCCTTCATTTATATATATATATATATATATATATATATATATATATATATATGTATGTATGTATGTATGTGTATCTAACAGTAAAATAACAAATAAGACATATCGTAGAATGTCTAATAAACTTTGTAAGTTATTTTGTTTTAGAAACTTGTTTAGAACATAAACAACGTCTAACTTTATCTGTAGGAAACCACGAAATTGGACGATGTTTTATGCATCGTACGTGGATATCGTCACATGTATTCCTTAATACATAGGCGAGAGCCAAACTTTGAACTATTTTTTCTTATATAAAACATATATATGTATCATCATCATTAAGTGCTGTCTCCGTACCCGAGGTAGGTGATTACTTACCTATACATATTTTGTTTCACAGTGTAAGTAGCGTATACAATTGCAATCATAATACAGTGTTGGCGTAAATAGCCACACACACACACACCCGTAAAGAAACTAAATTAAAATTTTGAATTATTATTTCGCCTATTCTAGAAGATACTCTGGAATGACAACAGGCGATGCATTCCGAAAATAAAACGAGTTCTTACTACGGGGGAAAATAATTCGAACGAATAATTTAGTATAGAGCGATAAGAATACAGTGATGATCTGACGCTAACACGAGAAGAATATCTGATAGAGTAATGATTTTCTAATTAGGCTGAATTTTTAGAAATTTTTCGAAAGAAGAACCGAAAATATTATCATTTTTTAATTTAAAAAGCTGGTTAGCTGAAAAAAATCACCGCCACCTAGTAAAAGCCGAATGTGTCCACGTACATTTATATATATATATATATATATATATCAATTATATTATTTTCTATTTTTAGGATTAAATAGCATGCCCTGCTTTTTAATAAACAAGCAGATGTTTACTTTCTGTAACGAACAAAATACAATTCGTTAAATCGCGATATATAAACGACTATACCCTGAACACTTATGTATGCAGACGATGTTATTTTAATCGGAAATACAAAGAATGTACTCCACAACAATGTCCAGATACGGGGTGATCGATTAAAAAAGTTTGTCCTTAATGTAAATGTGAAAAAACGGAGTACACGACCATTGATATTAAAACAATTGGGTCTATACAATTATCTGGAGAACAACTGCCACGGACAGACAGCTTTAAATATATCGGTTCTTGTGTACAGAGTGACAGCGGTACATCCGAAGCAGTTCACCATCGGATAAGCACAAGATGGCTGAAAGGGAAATCTATGATCGGCGTATTGTGTTACAAAAGTATGCACATTCGGTTTTACAGAACACTTATTAAGATGCTGTATGGCTGTGACTGTTGGCCGGTAACAAAGCGTGAAGAACAAACGCTTCATGTAATGGAAATGCGCACGTTAAGATGGTCAATACGTTTATCCGATCGAATTAGAAACGAACGAATCTACGCAGCAAGAGGAGTTTCGCTTATTGTAAGCAAACTCTGTGAAAACCGACTAAGGTGGTATCGTGCTACGAGCTCGACATAATGACAGTGGTTCACTGATATCGCTAGCGCATACGTTTAAAGTCCCGGTGAAAGACCAGTAGGAAGGCCAAAGCAAAGATGACATGATATGTTTATAAGGATGGATCTTAAAGATGTAGGTATCTCTTCAGATCTAGCAAACAACCGAATTGAATGGAAACGATCTATTTGTATGGCAGCCCCCACGCTAACGAGAATATATACCGTTGATGAAGAAGAAGAAGACTGTCTAATGTGAGATTTTTACAGACCACCTACGATACACCAACTGCATTTCAAATAGCTTAATAAAATAAAATTTTAAATTTCAACAGCGGGAGAACATTATATCCATACCACACGTATATATAAAATCAAATACTTAAATGGTGAACCATCTACGTCAAAAACACTCGAAACGTACTCGAAAATCGAAAGGAGGAAAAACACGATTAAAAGCGACGAGAATGTTCGCAGCTAATATTAATGAGGATAAATCAGCTCGGGTAATATTTACTAACAGAAGAACTGCTTCAACAAGACCCATAACCATAAATGGGACTATAATCCCTCAAAAAGAAGAAGTAAAATATCTTGGGATAAACTTAGATCAACGGCTAACATGGAGTAAACACATAATTAAAAAACCTAATGAACTCAATATCAAATGAAACAAATGTTTTGTCTGTTAGGAAAAAGATCATAATGATCGATCGAAAACAAGCTGTTATTATACAACCAGAGGTCTTGAAGCCAATTTGGCTATATGGTTGTCAATTATGGGGTTGAGCGAAAAAAAGCAATATTGCTATTCTACAGCGAATGCAGAACAAAATCCTCCGAAATATTGTTAGTGCTCCATGGTATGTAACTAGTGTTACACTTCATGATGACCTTAAGGCGAAGTCAATAAAAGAGGAAATCGCTATCATTGCCAAAAATATGTCAACCGTCTGGAAAAACACACTAATCACATGGCGATCTCCTTAATGGATAACTCGCTTGAATACCGTCGACTGGATAGAACGAAACCTCTGGACTTAATATTAACCGTATTAATATATACAGTTAAGTTTTAGCATCCATCACTGGAAACGGAAAAAACTCGATAAACTACTAGTAATAGTCGAGTATTCATATTACTTCACACAAAACAATCCTCTGAAATGAAACGATCAATTGACGTATATATATATATTAAAAGCTTCGGTATTGAAAAAATTCTACGTACATTAATATGGATCACTAATAACAACATAAGTTGGAGAGGGGCAATTAAACAATTTACACCCGGGGAAATGTACACGATAAAAGAATATAACACCGATAGAAACTTGAAGAAGGAAAACTAATGTCGGATAGAGATGAAATATAAGTCGTAGACCCGTTCGTTTATTGGCCGATAGTGTGCGTACAGCACCCATGTGTTATGAACAACGCAAGGAGAAAAACCTGATATGACCCATAAAGTATGTATACTTCAAGGATTCTGATTGCAAAACGATTGCAACCGTAGTAGCGTTAGATCACCGTATAACGCTTGTACACGGTTTTCCGATACCTTCTTCAGGTTGCATCGAGCGTGCAACCATCAACCGTTGTAACTAGGCATTTCAAAGCAATTTTTAAAACGATTTTTTCCTCAAATATATTATACGAAAAATATAATTAAAATTCTGTTATTTCGTTTAATCTCCATAAAATAATTAGTACTTTTATTGTATTACACCATCAATTTTCACGCCATTCTAGATATTGGTTTTAAGTGTCATGAAGCTGTCAGTCACATGAACAGATGAAAAATACTCTGCAAAAGCATTTGAATGATCTATATTTTTGTATTTTACTACGCTAGGGTTTAACAAAAGCCCAAAAATGGCTAGTGTTTTTTTGAATACCAACCTCGGTCTTAAGAATATAATCATCATAAGAATTCCTTATTAGCTTTTTAACTTCAGCCCGTAGTTTACTAAACTTTTAAAATAATCAGTTTCCTTGCGGGTTCTACGATAGGATTTTCTAAACTTAGTTTTCAGTTTTAGTTTACGAACAATTTCTGGGGTAAACCAAGGCGGGTATATAGACTTTCTAGATGATTTCTTTGTAAGATGCTTCTGAAGTTCATTGTATATTAGACTATAAAAATAAGTAGTTGCATCATCCACATTTCTGATATTATAAAGTTGTTCCCAATCAATCAGGGAAATTTTTTGTTTTAATGTTAAAGGGTTTGCTTTCGTAAAGTTGTAAGGTGCCACGCTATAAAGAACTACAGTGAACAGTGATATCCACAGCAGGATGATACTTATCCTCAGGAAGAAGCGGATCAAGTGACCACTGTACATCAACACTCAAAACGGAAGTAGTAATGATCAAATCTAAATTTTTTCTCTGCGAATTAAGGACATTATTTACTAAACTGAGATTATTAATTTCAATGAAATTTGAGAGAGAATTAATAAATAGCATTAGCTAGGTGTAAGTTAACGATAGCAATAAAATAAAAGAGCTGCCACACATGTGAACGTCTTCGTAAACCACGTATCGAACTCTCCTATTCTTTTTCTTTTTTATCTATACTACTATTCTTAATAAAGAATATCAGTATTATTATATGTATATATTTATTTTATATATATATATATATATGTATATATTTATTTTATATATATATATATATATATATATATATATATATATATATATACACTGAAAAGTTTAGGATGTAGTGATTTAAAAAAAAAATAAACAACAAAAAAGGAGTTAAAATCACTTAATTTTTTTCTTTATGAAAAATTAAAAAGATTTTCTACAGTTAAGCCAGTATCAATATAAAAAATATAAATTACAAAAATATATACAAATTTATAAAATTATAAAATGTAAAGAATATTATTTTGGAAAAAAACAAACTGTTTTATAAGTTTGATAATTTTTGTACATTGTATAGGTAAGTAATATTTTTAACATGTTACATTTTAAAAATTCGCATATATTTTTATAATTTATATTTTTTATATTCACTTGTGACGGCTTAACAGCCGAAAAGCTTTGTGATTTATCATAAAGAAAAAATTTTAGTGATAACAAATCCATTTTTTTGTTTATTTATTCTTCTTCTTCTCCTTTTATATATATATATATATATATATATATATATATATATATATATATATATATATAAATAATTTACAACATTTAAAATGGAGCAAAGAAAATAAATAATTTAGGTTTCTTCCGGTCCTCCATATCAATAAGTGTAAAGACGTTTATTTAAGTAGTTTTATCTTAATGTTCATGGATAAAGCAACATACATATATAAATTATATATATATATATATATATATATATATATATATATATATATATATAATCGATGTTCATCGGTAAATGCCCGGCATTGCAGAAATATCAGCACAGCTAAATTATCAGGTCTCTGTTGCGAGTTAACTATTGTTTTCAACAAGTGACATATATAGATAACAGAAATATACCACGTGTCGCTACAACTACACTCGTTGCCTGTTACGTTCGCTTATTCAAACACAAACTTGAGTGCGCATGTGAAAATAACAAATATATAATCTACTTTCATTTTACAAGTACACATATAAATACGTATATATATATATCTATATATATATATATATATATATATATATATATATATATATATATATATATATATATATATATAATGCATGTATAATAGGCATATAGACACATATATTATATATTTGTATATATATATAAAGTTTGATTTTGTTTAAACCAGTAACACTATTGACTTATATATTGGGGATAATAAGTTGTGTAATGTGAGCTATTTTCAAAATTTCTTTTATTTGCTGATGATCTCAAAATTTATGCTCCTATATCTTCACTAGCTGACTGTGAATCTTTACAAACAGATCTAGATAAGCTGATTCTGTGGAGCAAAGAAAATCGTTTACCTTTCAATTATGACAAATGCGTCCACATGAGTTTCTGTAGAAATAGAAATAGGTACTCGTTCACTTACACGATGAATGGTAAGCAGATAATTAAAACATCTGTGGTGCGGGATCTCGGAGTTAATATTGATGACAATTTAAAATTTTCAATACAGTTGTTTGTTAATCGCTCTTATAAAATGCTAGGTTTTATTATAAGAAATTCATATGTGTTTAGAGATCCATGGACGCTACTGTCGCTTTATAATGCATTAGTTCGTAGTCCTTTAGAATACTGTTCAATTATTTGGGATCCGTATTATAATAAATACATCAGGTTAATTGACAAATTTCAGTGTAAATTTTTAAAATATCTATGTTACCGTATATTAGGTATTTACCCTAAATATATGGAAAATAGCCAAATTAAGGTTTCTTCATGATGTATGCAATGGTAGAGTTAATAGCGAGTATTTAACATCAACCATCTCCTACGTTGTACCAAGACTAAATAGGCGATCGAATCATTTTTTTAGTGAGCCGCGTGCACGAACAAACCTCGGTTTAAGTTCTCCGTTGCCGTCAGCTTTCCGCTTGTATAATTCTCTTTTGAACATATTTCCCTGTATGGATATATGATAACAGATATTTCTTTAATAAGTTGCTTCCCGAACATATTTTGCGATGAGGAGTTTCGCTTGTGGTGTGTGTTTGGTATATGTGTTCCTTTACTAATGTACATGTAGTATATACGTTAAGATTTATATTGTAT
This sequence comes from Coronaproctus castanopsis, assembly GCA_032883995.1. NCBI lineage: Eukaryota > Metazoa > Arthropoda > Insecta > Hemiptera > Monophlebidae > Coronaproctus > Coronaproctus castanopsis. The sequence goes on from CM065052.1 coordinate 272,106,887, forward strand.
TTATTAATTTGTTGAAGATTATTCGTCCGTTTATTTCGATTGACTTGTGAATGCGGTAGTTTTTCTGGTGTGTTTAATGGGTGTGAGGCTGGTGAATGTGTTCAATGTATTTTTTTTGTATTTCACTTTTTTTTACTTATAATTTTATAATTCAGAAAAATTATTCATTGTATTACTTTATTTATAAGCCTACACTATAATTGTCTGTTAGCTGTTGTGTGGCTTCATTAAATAAAATAAAATAAAAATAAAAAAAATTTTAAAATACCTTGGAAGCTACGTCTATAAAGATGTAAATTTGGATGACGAAATTATTTGTAGAATTAAAAATACTAATGCAGCATATTAGAAATTATCTCAGAGAGTTGTCGAAAATAAAGATTTGACAATAAAAACAAAATTAGAGGCATATTCACAAGGCCAGCAGTGATGTATAGAAGCGAAACGCCTTATTACGAAAAAGCACCTTATAAAGCTGGAGGTCTGTCATCTGAGCAGGATTAGGAGAATGTTGAAAATAAGCTGAATAAACTTCATGTCGAACGAGAACGTGTTAACCCTAGCAGTAGTTAAATCTATCGCGCAAATGCTGACCGAAAAGCGCGTGAAATTAATCGGTCTATCGTGTTTCGCGAATATATGATGATCGCGTAGCAAAAAAAGTGCTATATGGTGTTCTTGAAACTGGAAAAAGATCTGTTGGAAGACTTGAACGCCGCTATAAGTATGTACTCGTCAATGATGTGAAAACCGTGGCAATCAACTCAAGAAAAACTGATTGGGAAGGAAACGCTAAAAAGAGAAATAAATAGGAATCTATCGTAGATAGTGTAATACTGGCGCAGAAGGTCACACGTTCCAACTAGAGTTCGATTACAGGCGATCTACAACAGCAGATATAGTCTGTCGCCTACGCGGTTTCCAGATAAATCATCGTATCGGCTTGGCAATCCATATTAGTCAGAAATATAAATGAGAGTTACAGCACTCATACTCGGCAACGGGGGAGATATAATAATAATATATATATATATATATAAATAAGAAACAATAAATTTACTAGTAAAAGTCACTAATGTTAATAATTCATTATTTATGTTTATTTTAATTTAAAAACGGCTTAACTGTCGAAAAGTTTTGTTATTAATTATTGACAAAAGGGATTTTTAGTACTAACTTTATTGTTTATTTTTTATGAAAAAATCACACACTGCGCATATATTTATGTGTGTATATATATCGTGTGTGTATGTACGCATGCCTATATTTATTTATACATACACATAAATTTATAACAATAAATCTATTAGTAAAAATCGCTAATGTTAATAATGTCTTATTTATTTTTATTTTTATTTGAAAACGGCCATTGTCGTTTAAAATTCAACGTATTCCTTGTACTGGTCAGACTGCTCACGCACCGTACGATCGCACGAGCAAAACGTAAGAAATTTCTGCATTGCCGTACGTATCATAAAGTAGGAATATAAAATAATACAAAATTATAGAAGGTTGCCACATTGTTTCGACCTTTTATATGTATGTGTATATATATATATATATATATATATATATATATATATATATATCGTACATGTATAAAAATTTAAAAACACCATTCACACACACACACGTACACGTATATAAAATATATATATATACATATATATAATATATGTATGTCTGAATGTGAGAGACCCTCAAATGTAACGGCTTGGCTGTTGCGTAGTCGATTATAATAATAATCATAATAATACTTATAATGATTATAAAATATTCTATTTCGGAAGGCGAATGGCCTAGCAACTCCGTTATGAAGCAGTCGTATTTCTCCCTTCAGATCCATTCCGCACGTATCGCACATCCCGATCGCTAATCAGTTCTCAGTTGGCATTTACATTTTTAACGTTCGGTTCTGGTACGGTTTTCCTAATTGCCCGCATATGCGAGACGGTCTGCTACCGATAATAAACACATATACGCACAGATATGCTCTACACGACGCCAGCGGCATACGCACAAACGTAAATTACGTGGACCTTTTATATGTAAACCGAGAGTGAGTAGCAACATACGCAACATTAGAGTAACATGCGTACATGTTTCCCACCACACACACACACACACACCTCACACGTCAACAACCAGTAGCGAGGTTATGCGATTCTTCGCATCGCGCCCTAAGTTTCTCGTATAAACGCGCGTACGAAATATAACTCGCCATTCGTGATTTCTCGCAATAAACAAGGACAACGTATACTATTATTACAACAATAATATTAACAATAATTACAATAATAATAATAATGTTGATATAAATAGCGATAATAATGATAATAGTAATAATAATATCAGCAAGAATGTAACAACTCCACGTGTCACACGAGCTCCGCTTTTCTTCCCCCGTAAAACGATCGGACGGGTCCCTGCCACTTTGGCACACATATTTGAGTCCTTGCGTACGTTGTTATATCTTTTCAAACTTGCTACGCATACAAAGTTTCCATTACAATTCATTTATCAACATTGCATACATGTATATAATTTATAAACGTAGTAAATAAAAATATATTTGCACTCTGCCCGATCGTATCATCGTCCTTATACGAAAACAAATTGCCCTTTATTCGAACGTAAAGACGTTTGTTACAAAATTTTCAATATGAATTTGCCTATTCGCTGCCCCCCCCCCCCGATTAGTCGAGAATTAAAAATTTTCATTCCATCGGTTTTGCCGTTTGTTTATTATTTCAATTGTTATTTTTAGGAATTTAAATTTCGGATAAAGTTCCAGAGCATTGAGAATATTTTTTGCGTTTAGGAGTTTTAGATTGTCGACCGAGTTAAGTTTTTGACGATTTTATACTCCGTAATTTATCCGAGGAAATTATGTTTGCAACGAAACAAGCAGCTGATAAGGGCAAGTTTTGTATAGGGAAGATAGTCGAAAAGTAAAAAATTACTTTTAGATACATTTTAAAATACTATTTTATCACCGATTAACTTTTGTAAATTTTGTGTTTCTAAGTAATTTTTTACACTCTTTATTTTTAAAAATTTGTCTGTATTTTTATATTTTTTTATATATTCACTTGATAATGGCTTAACAGCCGGAAAAATTAAAAAAACCCAGTAATTTTAATTCCTCTTTTATTAAAAAAAAAAAATTTCAACTAGAAAATATACAATTTTGTCACCACCCATAGAAATTATCGTATAATTGAACGGTTTCTACCGTAACTGATATTAAAATAGTAAAACAACGTGTTGTTGACAAGTGTCTAGGAATAATTTTGATATATGTATTTACGATAACAATTCTAGAATGTTAATGTTTTACCATTATTGCTTCAAGTTTATTAATTTTCTAATGGTGGCGATCAACTACGGTCGTTATATTTTGATTCCGGGTAATTTTTCAACATTTTTTTTTTTTAATATGTATCATCGTTATTATTATAAACATTATTACACGTCGGTGCTGTGACATATAAAAATTATTAATTAAAGTTTACCTGGAAAAAAAATTATTAATTAAAGTTTACCTAGAAAAATTTTACTACAGCAGACTCGTCTAGTAGGATTCGATTTGATCATTTTATTCGACTTTATTAAGTGTAAAAATTATGTATTTATATTTGATTACTTTTTTTTTTTTATTTTTAGTAAATTAATTTTTTAATTCGTACGTGTACTTGAATCGAAAAATGTAATTATTTGTAATTTTCAAAACACCTACTCGTATAAGGACGAAATTATGTATTGCTTATATGAAACATATGCATATTTGTGTGTGTTAAAAGATCAATTGAAAATTAGTTAAATCACTAATATTTATTTTCTTAAAGAAAACACAAAGCTTTTCGGCATTTACGCCATTATCAAGTGAACCATTTTAAAACATCAAAATTTAAAAAATATAAATTAAATATAATTACTTAAAAATATGCGATGGTGATTGTGAAAATATGATCCAAAAATGATGTCTGCTTCTGTTCTATCTATTTTTTGATTGGTTGAAATTTAACATCGATATATTTGTTTATTAATTTTTTTTTTTTTTATATTAATTTTTTTTTCAATATTATTTTCACGGATTCTGTAAAAGTTGTATACTGGTGGAATTTTAAATTTTTCATTTACCGTTGCGATGTATGATGTCCAAAAGTAAAATATAAAATATAAAAATATACGAACGCAAAATTTTTTTTAAAAAACACAATTTTACAAGTAAAATGAAAATAAATATTAAAAATCTGATAATGACCGTGGTGAACAACACAATCAACTATCAATATATAAAATTTTACAAAACAATAGCCAGATAATAATTAATTTAAATATGTAGTTAAACATCGAAAAATTCTTATATTATATAATAAAAATTAATAGCCAGTAAAATTACAACATATTTTACAATATACTTTATAAAATTAATTCTTCATCAAAATTTACCATTGAATTTAATAAACTATTTTTATTTTTATCCCTTTCTTTTATAATTTCCATTTTTTCAAGTAGTTTTCTTTTTTTATAGTATAAGTGTTTATATTATAATATTATTCCTAATTATGCTAAAGTCACTATTAATAATAAATGTAAAGTAGCACAAATGGTTAAACATAAAGCAGAGATAAATTGGATTAAATCAGAAATAAGTCATTTACATAGTGAACTAAAACTATTATTAAACAAAAAAGAGAATCTAATTCATATTATAAAAAATAATTATGTAAGAGAAATATATGAATTAATTATATCAGAATTAGGAAATAATTATATAAAACAAGAAACAAAAAAACATCATTATTCCATAAATAAGAAACTAAGTATATTATTAGGGCAACAAAATCCTAGAATTAAAAATAATTATCACAATTTTGCAGATAGAGTAGTTAATTTGTCAAATGTAAGATTAACAGAAAACAATATAAAATTACTCAACAAAGGTTTAAAGTATATAAATAACAGTAATTATTTAAACAAAAAAGGTATTGAGAAATTAGCTATAAATTGTGGGAATATTGTCAAAAATACTGATCAAGCATTACAAAATAATTTAAGAGTAGAAATAAGTAATGCCTTAATAAAATTAAAGCAAACAAATGCTAAAAAAGAAATAGTTAACAAAAACAAAAAAGATATTATTGAATTAAAACAAAAATTAAAAATTAATAATTTAATGATATGCAAAGCTGACAAAGGTAATTCTGTTATAATCATAAATAAAGATGAATATTTAGAAAAAATGTATACTTCATAAATAATAATGACTTAAAGAAAATAAAAAATCCAACTTTTAGATTTAATTAAATTATTAGAAAAGAATTAAAATGTATTAATCAATTAGAATCTAATACTAACCAAACAAATAATCATAATAATAATTTATGTACACAATTATTCCACAAAAATCTAACTGAAATGAATCCAGAAGCACCAATTTTAACAGGATTAATAAAAATACATAAAGAAAATATTAGACCGTTAGTAAACTGCATAAATACACCATCTTATAAAATTTCAAGAAATATAGCAAATTTTTTAAAAGAAAATTAACGAATTTGAAGATAAATTTAGTATAAAAAATAATATAGAATTAATAAATTGTCTAAAAGGAATAAAACTTCAGATTAATGATATACTAATATTGTTAGATGTAGTTAACATGTATAACAACATTCCTACTGATAAAGTAATAGAATATATTAAGAATAATAATTAAAATAATCATATTTATAAAAATCATTATATAAGAATATTAGAGAGACAGTTTTAAATCAAAATTATTTTCAATTTCAAGATAAATATTATAAACAAAATAGTGGTTTAATTATGGGATCTCCATTATCACCCATTTTAGCTGATATTTATATGAATAAATTAGATAATAACATTAAAAATAAAAATATATTTAAAAATAATGTTAAATTATGGAAAAGATATGTTGATGATATCTTAATAATATGGAATTTTAATAATGATAATGACAGTATTTTGGATGATTTTGTATCTAATTTAAATAATTATAATAAAAACATTCAGTTTATGTTAGAAATAGGAGGAAAAACAATAAATTTTTTAGATTTAAATATTAACATTATTAACCAAAAAGTTGATATAGATATACACAGAAAACCTACACAAACAGATATATTAATACCAAATGATTCATTTCACCCAAAAATGCATAAATTATCAAGTTTAAGAAACTTTATTAATAGAGCAAAATCAGATAAATTGAATAAAGAAAAAAACATTATAAAACAAATAGCAATAAGCAACAAATATAACCCTATTATAGTGGATCAAATATGGAATAAAACTAAAATCAATATAAATACAGAAAACAATAAAAATAATTATTTAGGTTCTATAAATTATGTAGGAAGTGATACATATAAAATAATTAAAATATTTAACAAATATAACATTGATTTAGCAATAAGAAATAATAGTACATTATTAAAATCAATTAATAATAATAAAATAGAAAATAGAAATATATTAAAAAAATCAGGAGTCTATAAATTAAATTGTAATCAATGTGAAAAAGAATACATAGGAGAAACAGGTAGACAATTCATAACAAGATTTAAAGAACATTTAAATTCATATGCAAATAATGATGAAAAATCCTTGTTTGGAAAACATTGTGTAGAATTAGAACATAAAATGAATATTAATCTAAATTATAAAATTTTACATATAGAAAAACACTATAAAAAAATAAAACTACTTGAAAAAATGGAAATTATAAAAGAAAGGGATAAAAATAAAAACAGTTTATTAAATTCAATGGTAAATTTTGATGAAGAATTAATTTTAAAAAGTATATTTTAAAATATGTTGTAATTTTATTGGCTATTAATTTTTATTATATAATATAAGTATTTTTCGATGTTTAACTACATATTTAAATTAATTATTATCTGGCTATTGTTTTGTAAAATTTTATATATTGATAGTTGATTGTGTTGTTCACCACGGTTATTATCAGATTTTTAATATTTATTTTCATTTTACTTGTAAAATTGTGTTTTTTATCAAAATTTTTGCGTTCGTATATTTTTATATTTTATATTTTACTTTTGGACATCATACATCGCAACAGTTAATGAAAAATTTAAAATTCCACCAGTACACAACTTTTACAGAATCCGGAAAATAGTATTGAAGAAAAAATTAGTATAAAAAAACAAAATTAATAAACAAATATATCGATATTAAATTTCAACCAATCAAAAAATAGATAGAACAGAAGCAGACACCATTTTTGGATCATATTTTCACAATCACCATCGCATATTTTTAAGTAATTATATTTAATTTATATTTTTAAAATTTTGATGTTTTAAAATGGTTCACTTGATAATGGCGTAAATGCCGAAAAGCTTTGTGTTTTCTTTAAGAAAATAAATATTAGTGATTTAACTAATTTTCAATTGATTTTTTATAAAAAAATCACTACATTCCACATTATAAAAAATTAATATTTGTGTGTTGTTCGTGTCTCTGCGGGTAGTCGATTGTGAATTAGTCATTTTTGAGTTTTGCGTAACTTCTTATAAATAGATCGATCGATCGATATTCTTTTAAATTATAAGCCTGTTGTTCGCGCACCATTGCGAATTTTCAGCGGTTATAATTTCAGTTAAATAGGCTATTGATTATTTATATAATCAAGAATGAATATCATTTGTTCCCAAATCATCAGTTTGGTTTCCGGCATAGCCGCTCAGCGATTCAGCAGTGTCATCGAGTAGTAGTGGACGTTATCGAATCTGTCCTACAACGTGGTTCCGCAGTTTTCTTAAATGTGGCCAAAGTGTTTGACCGAGTCCGGCATGAAGGATTACTATATAAGCTCTATGAAATATTACCTCTAGAATTATACCACCGTCTTAAATCATATTTAAGTAACAGACGATTTCAAGTAAAAGTAGGTAGCTCTACGTCAAGCATACGGATTGTAAAAGCGTCGGTTCCCCAGGAAAACGTATCGAGTCCATTACTTTATAATATTTACACTGCGGACATTCCAACCACTCTGGTTACTATGCAGGTTACTTTTGCAGATAACATCTTAATTTTAGCAAGCCACAAAGATCCTCGAGAAGCATCCAGATTTATACGGCACCATCTTAATAGAATTCAGCTGTGGGCGATTAAGTGGAAAATTGAAATCAGCAATCGAAAATCGGTTCATGTTAATTGTTCACCAATCTTTTATAATGGTCACGCTATACCACAAGTATGCCAAGTAAAATATTTAGGGCTCATTTTAGACCGCGGTTTAACACGGAACCCTCACGTTATTAATACAAGGAAAAAACTTGCATTGTTGATGCAACAAATGAACCCTCTTCTAGGTCGAACCTCTAAGCTAAGCCTTGCAAATAAATTACTATTTATATAACACCCTTATTGCTCCTGTTTGGAAGTATGGACTTGAATTATACGGATCAACTGCTAAATCACATTTCCGCAAGATACAATTTCAGTCCAAGACGCTGAGGGCAATTGCAAATGCGCCCTACTATGTTCGTAACAGCATCATACACAATGATCCGGATACACCTGCGGTTGCGACTATATACAAACATCAGTATAGGAAAATGCATGAAAAATTTGGTCACAGTTTAAAATACCGCTTATAACATGGATGTCGACATTCACTTTGCCAGATAAGCCTTTGAGACGACTGAAAAGAAAACAGTGCCGAAATGCCCTCGGAGTTGATTAAGATTATAAATAGTGCCTGGCCTAAGCTGACAAAAAGACAGCAAAACAACCTGCTCCATTAGGACAAGTTTTGTTCTGAATGAAGAAGAATTTTAATTTAGATATTGTGTTTATTTGGTCGGACACGGAAAAAAATAAAATAAAATGATCGCAGTGTTATATAAAATAAACTTGATTTTATTTTTATTATTATTATTTTACTATTGAAATTGAACTATTATTCTTTTCACACCTCCTTTGATTATTTTAGGTTATCCGCAATTTCATATAAATAAATCAAGTCTTCTGTTTTGACAAAGTCCATCCTCGTAATTTGATGAATATTCTTCTGCTCTCAACTCCGCCAGTGCTATATATCGAAACCGAGAGTATGTTTTGTATTAACTCGTGTTTTTGCTCACGCATCCAGTTGTCCAGATAATTCATTTTCTCTTTAGTTTTACTGTTCCGAATAATTCACTATCTCTTTTCATACGTTTTAGCATCTTGTGATCTGGTACCGTCTATGCGTAGGTTAATTTTGCTTTTTAGTGTTTTTTTTTTCTGGTCTCAGTTCGTAATACACGATTTGGTAAATGTATTAGTAAAATTGAATACAAATGTAATAGACTGAAAAGAGCCAATCCATTTAACTTCGTTCTAATCGGGTTATTTTACAGTAAAGGTATAATATATGTTATTGATTAATCGGTATAATTGTAAATGTATTTTTCGACAGTTTATTTCAGCTAAAAGCATTAAAGTTTATAACTTTAGGACTAATTCAGTAACACAAGTATCACTAAAATCAGTACTATTATAGTGTTACTTAATTACAAAAATCGGTTAAAATCACCAAAACTTTATTTTCTTGAAATTCACAAAACTTTTCGGCAACTACACCATTATCAAGCGATATTTAAATTGATAATGGCGTAGTTGACGAAAAGGTTTGTGAATTTCGAGAAAATAAAGTTTTAGTTATTTTAACTGATTTTTGTAATTAAGTAATAAAAAATCACTACATTCCATAATCTAAACTTTACTATAGTGTTACATCGTAAAAGTATATGCTGGGTAAATCGTTCTATACGGTTTAATTAACTTAACTGCAACCATTCTATATCACGACTGCACGGAAAATTTTTTTAATGATAAAATCTATCAACCCTGATATTTAAATTTATTTATTCGTTCGAGTGTTTTATTTCTCAATTCAATTTTTTTCAAGAATGTGGAATGTAGTTATTTTTATTAAAATAAACAAGAAAAAAGTAGAAGTTAAAATCACTTTTTTGTTTTTTTTTTAACTTGTGATTTTTAACAAAAAAAAAAAATTCTTTTAGCGATTTTAACTTCGTTGTTAATTTTATTTCTTAGCAGTAATTATTATTATTATTATTTTTATGTATTAATTTATACAATTATATATAAACTTATGGTTGTTTATGTTTTAAAATATAAGTTTTAATAAGAAAAGACTATTTTATATTTTACATTTCACATATTCCGTCGCTTAATCTTGTTTTATTAATGACTAATTTGAATTTATATCTGATTTAGCTCGCTATTCGTGCACACGATGCGCATTTGCGAGCATTATATATCTAACGTTTACTTTTGTAACTTTATTTTTCTGAAATATATTGATTGATTGATTGATTAATTGATTGATTAATTATTATTGAGTAGACAGGAATCGTACGAAGTTTTCACACAAATATTACGACATCGTTTATACAAAACGTAATTTAGTCTTGTTAAGCTTTTATTATTTATTACATAATCCGAGTGCTATTTGAGATATTCCTTAAAGTCGGTTAAACAGTACAGACTGTATTCAGAACGCCCTGAGTAATCGGCTTTGTACATTTCACGACTGTACCAAGTTCACATTCCTCGTTATTGTTTCGATCGATTGTATGGTGCTCCTTGTTACTTTTTATTGCAAACAAAATTTCCTATACTGAAGTCTACGGAACTATCATTTTCATTTGACGACCTTACTGAAATCTACGGAACCATCAGTTTCATTTGACGACCTTGTAAATTCAATTGCGTACAGTGTTTATTTCCTGTATACTGTTATCGAAGATTCGTACTATCGCTTCGAATTAAATCGTACCCTGAACGCAGTAGATAATTATAGATTTAATCTCGGTTCAAGTTAGAAAAGAACAAAGAAATGTAGGCATTCTCACTAAGTCACTGTATATATATAAATATATATATATATATATATGTGTGTGTGTGTGTGTATGACATTGTTAAACATCTTCCGATAATCACTGTAAAACTGGCGTATAACTACGACATTATTATATATATATATCTATAAATGTGTGTGTGTTTGTGCTATGAAATTGGTGTGCGCACATATGACACTGTAAAATATTTTTCAATAATCTCTGTATCGCTGTTCATATAAAAATTTAATTCTTCAGGCCACCCTTTTTTTTCATTTTCAAAGTGCTTGTCTGCTCACTACCATGTTCCTAAACAAGCGTACGAAAAATTATATCATTTCTATCATCTATTCAATACACGTAATCTCGTGTTCGGAGAAATTTTTCATCCTTCTTCATCAAATAACACGTATAATATATATATATATATATAATCCAGGGATCGAGGGAACTTTTGACTCTTTTTAATCAAATATATCAATAATTATATTATTGTTCGAAAAATATTTCTACGGTGCTTCTTTGGTGAAACATATTTTTAATTTAAGAATTAAATTAAATAAAAATATTTTTATATCGTATAACAGTATGTTTATTTAATAAATCAATCTACTACGCCGTAACCAGTGAAACTAGTAAACTGTTTTATGAAATAAATATATTGTGATACGGTATAAAAATATTTACATTTGATATTTTATTTATTTTTACACTCGAGTGTATATATATTATATATATATTTTATATATATATATATAATATGCACATGTGCGCGCGTATATACATACATATGATATGTATATGTGTGTGCGTGTATATATACACACACATACATATACATACATATATTTATATATATATATGATTATATGGTTATCATTTACTCTATAATATATGTACATATAATATAGTGATTGGTGAAACTTTTGATGCTTCTTCGTCAAATAATATAAGAGATGTATCTTTTTCATATTTCACTTTCTTCAACAATTACATTATTGTTATTATTTATGATATACACAAATGTATACGTATAAAGCACACACTCACATATACATATATATATATATATATATATATATAACATTGAAGAAGTGTACGATACGACTGTCTTGCACTCAGTGAGGTTTGGCCGCTGTCAAAGCCTTACACCGCTACCGTCTGAGTAACAACCCGCCGCCTTGCGATCAGGATATTTATCCAAAGGCTACTGTCACTCCGAACAAAGTGACAATTCCTTCTCCTAATAATTTTTCTTTCCTTTTGCTTCTCAAATTCGTACACCACCCTATGCCTGCAAAACGCACCAATTTTGATAGGCCCAGTCGTCTTAGCTTGCCTTCACCCCACTGGATCTCCCTTTTTGATTGGATGAATAGCATGAGAGTTCTTCGCGCCCTGCCTCTTATGTTACTGCTCTCGATGTTATTCTGTTTCTTCCTTTACTTTTTTATTTTTTTACTTCTTCATTAATGATCGGCAGTATTCGTAATAGGAATCTAGCGACGAATTCGATGATGATACGCGATCGGTGAAATTATATATGTATTAAATGCGTTGGACGCGTAATTATTTCGGATTACTGGTACCGCGATGCGAGAGAACACGCTTATAAACGAACGTAAGGAAAGTTGTGCTTACGTGTGATATACCCTAACGACCGAGGATAAGCTTATGTCGGATAGTGGAATCGCCAATACGATAAAGACCAGTTTCGCGAGATTGCTACGTTGGCAAGTTTGACCTCGTGTATATACTGTGTTGTGACTCGGAAATATCATATAAATATATAGATAAAGAATGAAGACAGACATAGAGTCAAACATCGTTGATTAAAAAAAGAATAAATCTTAGCTGATTCCTTGCGTAAAACAGAGCGTCAATAACGGCGGTTGTTTGGCAATCGGGTTAACCTTGCTATTATAGAGTTATGTATACGTGTGTATTACACATTATTTATGCTGGAGGCGGTAGAAGAGAACTGTTTCCATTCAATGTTGTACGAGTTTTTGTGTTTTTTTTTTATGATAAAAGGCGCTACGTTCGAGATGGTAACTGCAAAACGGATAATGCGGAGAAGTTTACTACACGTGCGGTTTTTCCAGCAGCAAACGGCCAAATAATTCGATCGACGTCATCATCGTGCGGTAAAGCAGAACGAGTCTACACGATGTTTATAAGAAGGTAAGATAAGCCCGGGGGAGGTGGAGGGAAAAACGGCGAAATTTTATTTTAATACCGACGCGAGGGCCAACTGCCTCCAAACAACCTCCGCACATTTCTGCATTGGCTATGTCACATATTCTCAAATCGTGCGTTAGTTCTGCGTGTAGGTTTGCCATTACATTTTGCCCAAACAGACGGCGTTGAGGGGATAGATAAAATAATATGTATACGCAATTCCACTTCCTTCTACCGTACCGCCGCTCTTCCGAAGACCAGAAATTCGGTAAAAGTGCGTAAAAAATGCTCGCGGGTTGATACAATCGCGGACTGGGTATGTGTGTGCGTTGAAGGGAATACGCCGGTCGAAACAAGGACGTTGACGTCTCAGTCGATGTGCCGAAATTATTATTATTATTATTATTATTAGTGACGTTGTTGCTTCTCGATGCAACCTGTTTGTTTATATGGGGGAATATCGCGCGCGCTTTTATAACGCCAATAACTATAATAATAATAATAATAATAATAATAATAATGATAATAATAATAATTCCCACGAAATTATAATAATAATCATAATAATTTTGATGGAATATAATTTATCGTTCGTAGCTCGACGTTTCGTTTATCGATATATTTAATTTGGCATTACATTGGATATAAACTGGAATATAGGAGACTTATAATTCCTTCGATTTAAGAAGTCTATAGAACGACTATGTATGAACAAGTTTATCCTTTGGCATTTGAATTTATGCGTTGGGTTTCATTTTATTATGCAAATTTTCTAATAGGACAGGTTTTAATTTCTTCATTACTACTACAAGAACGCGTTTTGTTTTTTTTTGTCAAGAGAACGATAGTTACTTAGTATGAAATTATTCTAATAACGGACTTTTCCGGGAAAGTTTTTCGACAAAATATTAGTTGGTAATTCGGATGGAAAAAGTATAACTCATGACGCCAAGAACGAGCATAAAACACTTAAGATGGAATAAACGTATCGGGCTTTAAATTCGTATCCGCGGGGTAGGTTAATACGATGATCGAAACTTTGAACCCAAAGATAGCTCCGGGCTACGACCTCATTACTCTGAAAATAATAAAACATTTAAACCGGTAATACTGTTAACGTGTATATCGATAAGTTTCCCATCATAATGGAGCACAAGTTACCTTAATACTCAAACCGGGTAAATCCTCAGAAAAAACAAAAAAAAACACCGAATCATATAGGCCCAATATTACCTGTTTCAGACTTTTGAAAAATTAAAAGACTTTTAGCTATTGTCGGAAACACTATTCCGCAACATAAATTCGGATTTAGAAATTGGCATCGAGAGGAAGAGAAGAATAACGAGACGTGTATAGTTCAATAAAATTAAGTTATGCCTTAACAGTTAACTTAAATAGTATTAATAAAAAATTTAGAAAATTAATGAAACAAATGTTAGGCTACGGTTAAAAACAAAAACCTGCTACTGTTGAATGCGTCGTATTGTCAGCAAGATAGAAAATAGTTCCGAAGAAAAGAAAGCATGCGCTGCGATGTTCCTGGATGTAGAGAAGCCATTCGATATTATAACTCACTGGGCTGATACAAGAATTGAACAAAATTTTACCAGCTAAATATATTAAACATGGAAAGTCTTTTATCTACAAAACGAGAAATATATGCTGGAATACAGCAAAATAGCATGTTAGTGCATGTACCTCATGTATACGTCGGATATGTCAAAAATAAATGACGTCGATATGGCCACGTTTGTAGATGGTAGTCAATAAAGATATTAATCAAATAATTACAACGGGAAACATAACAGGGGTAGATATATCGACCATAATATATTATTGACTTCAAAACTAAAATATAAAAGGTGAAGCAGAAGAAATGAATTATAATGAAATAAAATACAAGTATCGAGAAACTAATGAAAAATGGAAACACACGAATGAAATAATGATAAACGCTGTAACAGAAACATTAAATAAGACAAACAAAACATGTATCTCCAATCAGATAATAAAATTAATAGAAGAAAGGAGGAGTATAAAAACTAAACACAGAAAAGTGCCGTTAACACATACAGAAAATAACAAGATGGAAGTCGAAAGATTTAAAACAGAACACCTCGAATCAAAATGCAAAGAATTAAAAGTTAAAAAAAAAAAAAAAGTGTAATATAAAAAGATATACAAACAGGTCAAAACATATACCTTAAGGACTATTTATAAACGTCACAAATGGTATTGAGATTGAACATGACAAGAAAGTAATAACAGAAAGCGATGAAGTAACTCGAGAATTATATATCAATGTTGATGAAACCACTTTTGACTTTTCGTGGGATCACTCCTCAACTAGAAATTAGCCAGCTTAAAATAATTAAAAAAAAAAAAAAGAGAAAAAAAACATTCTCCAGTAATGAAACCGACTGATACTTTTCAATTGAATATAAAACTTATAATCAATGTTTCATTAAAAACAGAGTAAAATATTGATGAAGCTCTTGCAACTGTCATTTATATATTGCAAAAGGCTATATTTTTAAGCACGCCTAATATCATGGCGAATTCAAGTACTCGTGTATGATTCCTGAAAAACTGGACCAAAAATTAGAAAACTACAACAAATCAAGGTATTTAACTTGTAAAGTTCTTTCAACGAAATAAATCCAGAACTATGTAAATTATTAAAGCAAAATGAAATCTTAAAAACAATTATTTCTAAAGAAAACTCTCAAAATGATAAACACACACTATAGTATGTTATCGAAGCTTACAGTAAATGACAGTATTACTGCATAAAAGTAGAGCAGAATGAGCATGAAGTGAACATAGTTTTTTGACTACATCACGAGAATGTCTTTAAAGACATCGAAACGGAACTTACAATATTGTTAACATCAGTTCCAGACGCTGAAATAATGCAATCAGAGCGCAAGAATAATTTTAAATATTATATTAATAATCAAAGTTTTATTTGCAAATTCACACACAGACATACATATATATATATATATATATATATATATATATATATATATATATATATATATATATATATATATATATATATATATATATATGTTGAATACAATGTTAACTTAACAGGATAAGTTCAAAATGTTTTCGGCGTGAATCGATCACGACAGTGCAAAGAGTTTCGAAAATAATTCAAAGTTACGTGATTTTTGGTTGTGAGCCGCGTTTTCGAAACACATCCACGAGATCTGGAAGATCTGAAAATTTGGATTTCTGAAGAAATTTCAAAAATTCAGCGACTTATGCGCGAAAAAGTTGTAAAAAGACTGAATGAATATATTGTTGCAAATGGCGGTCATCTGAACGATATTGTGTTTCACAAAAAATTAATCTCTCGTTTTCCTATTTTAAAATAAAATGTCATTCAAAAATTTTGGTCGAGTAGCTTTTGAGTTATTCAAAAAACAACAAAACCGTCCGTCTTCTCTGAGTCACCCTATATATAGCGGAAAGAACATCTACAAAACTGGGCTCACATGTCTGCAAAAAACCTATCAAGTTTTCAGATTAGTGGTAAACTGTATAAACTGTAATATATACATATATAAATTATACAGATGACGATAGACAGAACCAAGTTCTATCTGGATGTGAAAAAGTTAACGAATACAGCGTATTATCTCGGTAGCAAATATCGTTAAAAACGCTACATTAGATGGCGAAATTGCCCATAGGATAAGAAATTCAAATGTAGCGTACGGAAAACTGTTTCATCTGGTGTTTAATAATGAAGACGAAAATTGAACTTTATAAAACTATCCTACGCCCGACGATGTTATACGCGAGTCTTGTCCAATCGTGAAGTCGCAAATCAGAAAACTAGAACACAGTAATAAACTTGAGAAAAAAAGAAAGACCACGGTTCAAAGACGTACCTACACTAATGATTTAAAATATGTTCGAATAAACCTGAGAAAGACTTACTAGGAAAAATCTGCGTTCAATAGATAGGGATGATTGAATACGGTAGATCAGCAGTTAGAAAAAAGCGCCTCCTATCGGTAGAAATTTCTAAATCGAAGCATAGATACTGCAGACAAATATAAACGGTTCGTTTGCAGTGATCGCGATTTTATAAGCATTCACCCATATTGACTTGTCATCAACATAAGCAAGCAACACTCGAAAGCCGGAGAGAATATATGTACATAAATATAAACGAACGCGAATTTTTTTTTAAAGCAATCGTATTTGAATTAACCCTTTCGGTCACAATGTCCTCAATATGGTACGTGAAATTTCAATGCTAGAAACATTTTTTATTTTCTGGTTGACGCGAAATGTCTAAAATGTATTAAAATTATTTATACAAATATATCGAGAAGCAGTATTGAATAGACACCCGTATAAAATATATAATTTCGTATCGATATTTTCTTCATTTATTTCCCACTATTCTACCGTTATTAAAAGTAACTTTAAAAATTCGATCGGTAGGCTATTATAGAGCTATTTTAAATGTTCTAATGACCCTCGATGAATGCTCAGTAAAGACAGTACGATAGTGATATTGTTATCAGTACGCGAGTAAGTAAGTAGGCCTAAATTGATAATTCAAATTTAAGACGTGGTACTTAAAAGTATAAATAAAAATAAAAAAACCACTCGCGATAAAACTTTTACAAATGAAAGGAATAATACAATATAAACGACTTTAACGACAATTTACTAAAAATTAACAAAATGTCATTCTTCGTGAATATTCAAACGAACGTGTAGTAATATTGCGACATACAAACATACATGTATATATATATATATATATATATACGTGCAAAAATTGTATATGAATATAAGTGTGCATATTATTTCATACATAAGACGGCATATAACAATTACATAGTTACATAGGTTAGTATAAATAAATGCCTAAGATTAGCGTTGTTATAGAAAATAAAACGAAAGCTTACTATCAGGACAATGGACCAGTCTTAAGGACTATACTAATGATAATGATAAAATAACTTAGTATAAATAAAAGCCTAAGCATTGCAATTACGAAATTATCCTTGCTATAGAAAATAAATTGAAATCTCATCACGACAACGGACCAGTCCTAAGGACTGTTCTAATGATGATGATAAATTACATAGTTTAGTATAAATAAAACCCTAAGCATAGCAATTACGAAATTAGCGTTGTTATAGAAAATAAATTGAAATCTTACTATCGTGACAACGGACCGGTCTTAGATATATACTAATGATGATAATGATGATTACGATGAAAGCTTATATCATGACAACGGACCCGGCTTAGGACTGTACTAGATGATGAATAGAATAAATATTGCGTATAAATATTGTATCGATAAAGACGAAAAACATTTACGTACACAGACGAAAAATAATTTTCAAATTCTCGGTCAAAGACAAAATTAAACGATTCGGATTAATAAAATGACAAACGAATTATCAAGAAGAAGAAGCTTTATTTCATTAAGATATATACATAAATAACAAGGGGTTCATAAAGTTAAGCACCTTATAGCTTAACAGTTAACTTATATAGTATTACTAAATCTAGATTAATGAGACAAATGTTTGTCCGACAACAAGATGACAATAAAGATTATAGTAAACGATGTTCAAGACGATAGTAATGGCCGATTACTTTAATAAAGTCATTACCATCAAAATTTAATTATGATAAAATTTTGCCGAAATTTTGTTCATGTACCAAATAAGATTTAATCTACGAATAATAATTCTCCGACAAATGTTTAA
This sequence comes from Coronaproctus castanopsis, assembly GCA_032883995.1. NCBI lineage: Eukaryota > Metazoa > Arthropoda > Insecta > Hemiptera > Monophlebidae > Coronaproctus > Coronaproctus castanopsis. Next base: position 272,125,734 of record CM065052.1, read on the forward strand.
CATACATCTGTGGTATTCAGTAAGCACTGTAAAGCCAAGCTGGACGTACGTTTGTTATAACCATGGTCGAATTATATAGATGTTTCCATATCGAGCTATCTCGCTGCTGTTGATCGTAGTCTTCTATGATTACCTGTATCAATCGGCGCTGCTATATTCCAGCTTGCTTCGACGTTAGATGCCTGAAATTATGTCATCTTACGTGCCAGAACTACATCTGACGATTATTATCCGCTTTCGCTGTTCACGTTACTCTAAATACCCTCCGCCGATAAAACATCCAGAAGCTATTTACAGGATGTTATTTTTCAACGTCCGTATCTCAGTCGTGTATGGTAAAACTACTAACTTTGTTTCGATACTTTTTCTTATAAATTCATCTTTTCATAACGGCTTCTTCGATTTATTTAGCCGTTGCATCGCACATATATTATATAATAAATGCAAGTGATCATTTTTGTTTCTGTTTACCCCCGTCTTTTCTCTCATGTCTCTCTCACTCATACATAACAAATACACGTATCTATATATTTATCTATATATATATACATATATATATATATATATATATATATATATATATATATATATATACACACACCATCATCATTAGTTGCATCTCCTGTTCGGTAGTTTGTATACATCGTACTCTATGTCCCCGATCTCTGGCTTTTCTAATCATTTCGGCCAAGAGTGATCAATTCCAGCCGTCCCCTTTCTCTTATTAGTCTCGATTGTATTTTTCCTTGTACAACACTCATGAATAATCCGTCTTATCTAATATGATATTTTACTTTCCATTCTTTGATATCTTTCATTAATTTATATACTTCTTCTCTAATTCTTCTCATCACCGTTTTGTATGCAATATGGTCTGTCCATGATATTTTCAGTATCTTACTATAGCACCACATTTCAAACGAATTGATTCTTTTTTCGCGATATGCACCCTATTTCATCATATTATTTATCTTTATGGGAACATTTGTGGATTACTCGGTCGTGTAAACTTCATGACTTTAGTTTTTCCGGAATTTACGGTCATTCCGTATTTTAAACCGGCTATATTTATTTCGCTGACCATAGTTCGCATTTCTTTCTCCGATGTCGCTAACAAGACTTTATCGTCTGCACAACTTACCTCATTTATTTTTCGTCCGTTAATTTTAAATCTCAAATCACCTATTCCGGCATTTTTAAGGATTTACTCCGTATCCATGATAAATAGTCGCGAAGAAAGCGCACAATCTTGACCTACTCCTCTTTTGACGCTGCGCGATGCTTCTGAGTATATTTCGTTTTTAATATTCGCCTGTTGCTCCCAATAGAGACATATTTTTTTAAGCGCACTACGTTACCGTCTATTATTTGTACAATATCCGTATCAGTATATGACATCTTACTCGATCGAATGCCTTTTCATAACCTACGAAGCAGGCCACGAATTTTCTCATATATCTGTACATCATTATCTGTATGTGATTCTCTCAATGACGCGTATTTTGTGAATGACCATTACATATAATCTTATGTCATCTTTTAACTTAAATATAATTCTAATGCATGTATAGCAATCGAACACAACCCAAAGTGCATGATACAAAATTTCCCGTTTATTAATTATGATAAATTGTAAGGTAGGCTTTACCTCATTAAGCTTAAACGGCGGTGCAGGAGAGACAATTCTAATATCAATTTAAAAAAATGTAATTCACATCACAAATTTTAACAAATAAAGCATTTAAATGTGTATATATATATATATATAAAATTAAGAAACAGGCCTCTTTCATTGAGTAAGGATGACAAGTGTGAATGTGGTGCAGTAAATAAGTGTACTCTTTGTATGTCCTATTTCAGACCACGTAAGACTATACGATAAAAATAAATTTAACTTAGACTGAATTTAATTCGGTGTGCTACGCAAGAAATTACAGGGTTATTAAAGTTTTCTTACTAGCGTTTTGGGGGACAGTTATAAAATTTTTTCAGCACCGAATAAAATTATACTTATAGGCTTGTGAGTAACATTAAAATCAGCATTCTATAGCCAAAGAAGTGGCTGTTATTGGTCAAATCGAGCCAATTAGTCTCGTTCCTTTGGATTCCAGCTCATGCCGGGAATCCAGGGAATGAAGTAGGCTACTGTTGATATACGTAATTATGTCGAATCAAGACTTTTTGTTTCATGGCAGCAAAAATGGTAGTCGACCTCCTCATTAAATAAGCTTCGCCAAATCGAGAATTCTTTTTTACCTAACCGCGCAGAGATTTACGTTATCCTCAGGACACATTGCGGGTGGGTCATACAAGACTTTCGCTCATTCGTACCTGATCAACAGAAGTCCGGCTCCTTAGTGCACCGCGTGTAACGTCATTAACTGATCTTTGTTGTACTCCTCACTCAGATTGTCTCTCAACCTTCCCTCCTCACTTCCCCTTCTCTTCGAAAATGAATACTCCTCTCTAACTAACCTAATCGTGTTTTTACACGCATGTTTCGTCTCTACTCTTTGAGTTAACTTCGTCGTTCGTCTTAGAATTTCGAACTTACGAAATCGTACGTATTATTTAAACTTTCGAATAAATATCGAGACGTGATTCATTTTTCTGATAGCTTTCTAAACTTTACTATGTTCAACTTCCTAAACGTTATCATCATAATATGCGAGACTTTGATTAGGTATAAAGCGATTAATTAAAAAAAATAATATAATTTAATTATTTCAAATAACGTACCTGTTAATAATAAAAAAATCTTCGACGAATCTCTACCGTTGTCTTTAAAAGTCTATGGGGTATCTCGATGACCCCGACCATATATATATATATATATATTCTTTTTCGATTTTCTATCAAAATCACGAACACATATACTTAGGCCGATTAATTTTTCAAATTAACCACTACACTCACTACCATCGCGAATTAACTAAATGCGGCTGATATTTAACCGAAACAATCGAGAAAATACCATGCGGATGGATAACATTACTCGATTTAACATCGGTATAACTCTTAACTTTTATTAGATATTCATTATTACCAGTTGGATTGTTTTTATTTATTTTGATTATAATAACAATAATAATAATAATAATAATAATATCGCGGTTACTTCTAAAATCTGTTGTCGACTACGGGGTTGCCGTCATTTTTTTTTTTGCCGGCTATCGACTATATGACAATAGAAACACATTGGCACACAAGTAGCGGCAAGTACACAGCGGCAACTGATAACGACGTCGCGACCATGTTATAAACACACTCGACTCTCGTCGAAGACAACTATATTCCTTTTCTACACCGTTACATACGGACACACACTCGCGCATGCATATTATATATATATATATCTGCTATTCGTTCAACTGTCCAGAATTACAGTACTCGAATAAACAGCACCATATCCAACAAGATAAACGTCCGCAGTATTGATAATCATAACTTAATATATTACAATAATAAGGATAACAATACTAAAACACCATCAGACTGTAACGTGTATATAAAAATGTTACGTATACGTACGAGCTGAACCGTTCTAGAAGATAGGATGAACCGCTGCTGCTGCTGCAACAATCATATTCGTACGATACTATTACAATATGATAATAATAACGACCGTATTAAGTAAATAATAATAATAATAATATTAAACAATACCTAACGTGGTCGACATGGACGACGGACACATACGAATAATGTGGACGTACGGATATATTCGTATAATATGTAGATTTATTTAGATAGACGCATGAGTGGAACGATTATTTATTATACGATATCCGACAAACGCAACGCAATTGCATCTAACCGTCATGGGCGCAACAACGACACACACGCATAATGTAGCCGGCCAGGATCGTGCGTAAAATACGCATGTACCCCCTTGCGTCCTCTGCGTTACCGGTTAGACTATGCATTATTATAACACAAGCCGGGCGTTCTCTTCTTTATCCTATCGATTTCTCTGTTGCAGTCGTTCGATGCGTCGAGCAACGTAATTAATGCGCTTCTATCCTTATCTGCGTAAAAACGCGTACACGAATATTCGTCAGTCGACGTCGACGACGGTGCCAGCGCGTGCGCGTATTTCCGGATATTCGTGATCGTTGTATACTCTTTTGCGTACTTTCGGGACGTCGAGCCCCTTGGCCCCACTCCGGATAGGCCTCTTAAACTGCATAAAATATTATTACGTATATAGTAGTTGTTACTATTAGTATGGTCGTCGTTTTTTGACACGCCCGTCTTCTTCACGGATGATCGTTTACAAGTTCGTACTGCGTCTATATGAAATTTATATATATATATATATATATATATATATATATGCATATAATAATACGTGTATATGTAATAACTTTCTTGGATAATATTCAAGGCCTGCAAGCGTTTTAGGCACTCTCACTCTTCGCAGTTTTTAATTCTACATTCAAAAATGAAATAAATAGCGTTCGTGTATTATCGTAGACATACAAATACGCACGTTGTAAATATATATAATATGTGTGTGTGTGTGTGTGTGACTACTTTTATATATGCACCTTTCAATTCCGGCTAAAGTTTTTACGTGTAATTAAATGCACGCCGCGAAATAAAGTCGTCGAATTTTTACCTTTACATAATCATCACCACCCATATACATGCATCGGTTCACGTAGGCTCGCTTGACTATACACGCGTTGTGCGTATTAGGCAAACGCGGATAAATTAACGTATATAGGGGAACTGTATGTGTTCTTTCTGGTGGTTTTTGAAGGTCAACCATTATTTGCCCCTTAACCAACTCTCTCCCCCCAACCGAGCGGATCTGCCAGTTCCGAATTCCATTTTCCGGATTATTATTTTTATCGTGGATTCTAAACTATTCCAGCAGATGAAACGTGTTTAGTTGACGACGGCGACGAGTACGAATTTTAAAAATAGATTTCCAGCAATGTATACATACACGTATTTGCCTTCTTAAATTTAAAATATAACTGCTTTACCACCGATAATTACGCGCCACCACTCTAAATCGAAGTTACCACCGTCTCCTCATTGGCGCTTTGGTTAATACCGGATGCTTTAAAAGACGACCGAAATAATAACGGTAATAATAGTAATAATCAAATAATAATATTAAATAATAGTATTGGCGACGGTGAAGATGTTGATGTCTGAAATCCAAAAAATTTTTAAACCCCGCGAATATTACAGCATCGACTGACTGAAAGGGTGGCTCGCAGCCAAAGTAATAAAATACACGGATCCTCGAAAAATAAGAGAATATTTTTTTTTTCATTTTTTTTTTCGGTTTTCCCGGTAATGAAATGTCTCTATTTTTGAAATTCTCCAACTTGGATTTAGGGTGGAGACACATTGAACGATATGAGAATTTTTTAGTCGATTAGTCGATTGCCATAAATTACATAAGATTCACTTGGGCACATATTTTATAACTAAACGTGAACGATTAATACATACAAGTATATATATATATATATATATATATATATATATATATATATATATATATATAAAGTACAAGCTTTCGAGCTATATCGTGGACGGAAAAGATCACGATTAAGATAGTCGTGCAGAGAATAGGCGGAAAATGTAGTTTATTATCTGCAATATGCTCACGAATTTTGCGCTATTTTGGTCGTATTACCAGACGAAGCGCTCTGCAATTAGAAAAGTTAACATTTGAAGCTAGACAATCTGGTAAAAGAGACAAAAAGGAAGGGCACATCGAAGAAGGTCAGATAAAATATTGGATTTAATGTGACCAAAAATAACAACATTAACAGACGCAGCAGGTTGCCAATGGACGGACGCAAGTGGAAAAAAACGATTCACGAGTTAATCTCATGATCACGAGACGTCTGCGAGATATAACGACAATTCATCATCTCATCATCATCGTATATATATAAATTCTCGTAGGAAATATCTCGGTCTATTATTAGTTCATCAGCTTTCCTTCGAAGACACGGCCGAAAAATTACGAAGTACTCTGAATAAAATTAGTGAATCGGAAAATTATGCTTTATGAAAAACAAATTGCACACGTTCACACGTTACGACGTTGCATGTATTAACCCGCGTATTTTTAACAGCTTCTTATCCTGGAGCAGATTGAGCAAAATACCCGGGTATGGATCCTTCGTAATAAACATCGTCCATATGTACGCGAATAAAATTAAACCAATTCCGACCAGCGGCATCTGACTATCCAAAAAGTCAAATGGGCCTGATTATTAACTTTTCACACTTCCATTCTTCCGTATTTATTCGTTTCAGCTTTACATTGTACGTTCTGGTTAAATTATTTGTTTTGCCATCTTCCTAATCTAAACTTCGTGACTTCCTTTTCACGCTAGTGTATAGTTTATTCAGAATTAAAGCAGCTATTTTCAAGTATTTCTTTTTTTGAAATTTTCTTCAAAAAATTTAAGTATTCCGCTAACAATCTGCTTTATTCTTTTTCGACTGTTTCTTGTATCTAGAATTATTACCGTCGTTATTATTATTATCATATAGATTTCGGATGAGAACGTAAATGCCTCGGAGCACCGATAAAGATTCTTTTAACTAGAAAAATAGGATACACACTATTATTTATATATATATAAAATATATATATGTGTGTGTATGTATATATGTGCTATTGATTTTATTTAAAAATATTTAGATTATTCTGTTTTCTCATTTACATATTATATATATATACATATATATATATATATATATATATATATATATATATATATAAAATATATGTATGCACTATGTACATATCGATATATGTTTAGTATGCAGTTGGGTAACACTTGTGTATTTGAATTTGTGCGTGTGTAATCATAATTATTTATGCGGATGTGATATTGAAGGTAATAATTGTTTATATTATTTAATAGCGCGTAATTTCTTCCTCGAGTAAGTTCATAATTGTGCATTGATCGTAATGACGTAACCGATTGACGATATTTGAAACGAATTTGTAAACAAGATTGATAGATAAACTGATAAAAAGGTTATCGTGTGCGCCGTTTATATTTGAAGAATAAAATACTATCAGGACTGCAGTTTTTTTTTTCGTATTTTTCAAATTTGTTGTGTGCAAAATTCTCATTATTATGATTTTTATTATTTACATATGATCAATAATAAGTAATAAATTTTATTTTATAAAGTAAATATTATTTACATAGTAATTCTGTATAACAATACTGGTAATAATAATAAATATTTATTATTTACCGGATTAATTCGATGCAAATTTTAATAATAATAATAATAATAAAATCGAATCAAATTATAAGTAGATTGCGCGCGAATTTAGAACTCAATAAAACTAATACGTTGAAAATTATTCAGCGTAAGTATTGGATTATGTATATGTTATATAATATATATATATAACATATACATACGTATACATTTTTCACTATTATCGGAGAATTAGAGAATAGATTTATCTATGACTTGAACTATTAATACATTCTATATAAATACTTAATGTATGTACTTACGCTACTATATAATAGAAAATAAAACAATGTCTCACAAACAATTCTGTAGTTATATCTAAACATATCAAAACTGAAGAAGAATAGGAAACGCACGCCATTTTTTTAAATTTTAAATAGAAAACGAAAAATAAGAAAAAAATTTAAAGAAAAATTAATAAAAGAAACTATAGATTTTAGCTTATATAGGTATTACTGAAACATAAGCTAACTGAAGTAACAGGTACTTAAAAGTGAGTATAGCTGACCAAGAAAAGATTTACCAGCCCGTGTTCCACATTGTAATGAGAGATTTATTATAACAGCACCGACGTGAAATATAATTGTTATACGTAAATAGTAAAATGGTATAAAATGATATACGATCATTTCTTATCTGTAAACCATCAAACGCTTATATGTAGTTTGTTCGAAGATTTTTCCAGGAATATAGTTTAGACGGGTCCAGCACGTAAATAATAATAATAGTTTCATTGATTCTGAAAAAGTCTCGATACAGTAAAATACGATCGGCTTGTCACAATTCTAATAAAAACTGGACTTAATAGGAAGGATATAATATAGATTTTTTATCAGTAACAAGAGGCGGATATAATCAAGATCTGAAGACTGAAACTAATAAGATTATGAAAGGTGTAATAAGACAAGTTGTTTATGTAGAGAAAATTGTCCAGCCAAAACTACAGAATGATAAATAAATGGAAAAAAATCAAAAATTTCTGATAGGTAGACGATTTAGTAATTTTAGCGAGAAGTCTGGAAGCGTTACACTGTACGTTAGACCAATTTTCTGCTGTAAGTCGAGAATATGGTATTCGAATTAATAAATCGAAGACTACATTTACGGATGGTTAAAAGAGGCGATTAAAACTTTACGAGTCACATCGTAAATGATAATTTAATGTATCAATCGTAAGCGTTAAATTCGATAATGACGAAGAAATAAGAACAAGAAGGTGTGGAATAGCGGAAGAAACCTTCAGAAAAAAATGAAAAACTTGATTTGCTACTTCAGCTAAGATTAAAAATTATATACTGCTACGTTATGCCGGTACTTTCGTACTGAGTGAAAACTTAGATCTTGGATATCAGCACTGTTAGACATTTAGATGTAGCTTCTACTATAAGAAGGATATTAATAATTTCATAGACCGAACAACAAGTTTAAAATAATAATCTATCGAAAAGAGTTGAAGTACGTATAAAGCTATTCGTAAAATATATTTTAAAAAAAGAAATAAATAAAAACGGCGTTTCTAGGGCATATTCTAAGAGGACAATTTTGTCCCTAATATCGCCAGGAAGGATTCGCATAAGATCATCAGTTGCTGGAAGAAAAAAATTCGTGGATAAAAACAACTTCGACGAATGTGGTGAATAACATTAATTATATCGGTGGTTTATTTAAGGCAGCGTCGGAGAGGATTACGTGGTACAGAGTATGCGCGGCATTAAAATAATAATACTCATAATAAAATAGTAATAGTGATTGTATTCGAATTTTAATTGTCCGGTAGGGTATTTTTTATTGCTTTCTTTTTATATTTTCGACCCACCAAATATATGTATATAAACGGTAAACTCTTAGTTATCCGCCTTGCGGATTATCCGCGGTATTTCCACGATGGACCTTTTTTTTCTGTTCTGGAGGAAAAACACGAACGAAAAAAAAAACGTTCGCTTACTCAGGTGTACCAGTCAGAATTTAACCAGAGAAAGCTTTAGTGCAGATTGATAATGCCCATTCCGCCAGAGGGAAAACGTTTTAAAAGCTCGCAAAAACAGAAATTTCGTCGTGAAGTTTTTTCCTCTTCCAACGTCACTTGATGGATCAAGGTGTGATGGAGTCGATGAAAAAGAAAAAGTACGAAACAAACTTACTGAAAAAAAAAAAGACTGGAAATGATCTTCGCAGTTTCTGGAAGGATTACACGATTACGGACAGCGTTCGGTTATATAAATACCGCTTAGGAGTCAGTTAAACAATCTATGCTCTAGTAAAGTCTTGAAGGAAAAATTTTACCTAAATACCCTTTACTGGAATGTACAGAAAAACAAGAAGAACAAGTTTCTACTTGCGATTAAGATAATTTAGCGAAATCCGTTATAGGAGGACGTGTCGTCGATGAAGCAAAAATATTGTTGAGTGCTTTAATTTGCGATGCCAATGATGCAGATATATATATATATATATATATATATATATATATATATACATATATATGAATGAATGAATACCTTTAGTATAACCATTTATGTAAGCTTTAAGTTCATATATAATATATGACTATTAATGTTATTTGTTATTATTATCATTATTATTATTGAGATAAAGTATGTATTTTTTTTTTTATTATAAAAAACAGTTAAAATCACTAAACTTTATTTATTAAGCAAAGCTTTTCGGCAACTACGCCATTATCAAGCTATATATAAATAAAATTAAATATATAAAAACATAAAATATTAATTTAAATCTAAGTTCACAATTTTTACATAATAAATGAATTATAAATACTTAAAACTATCTGACAGTGACTGTGGTAAACAACACAATCAATTATCAGTAATATAAAATATACAGAACAGTAGCTAGAAAATAATTATTTTATAAAAATATGTATTTGAACAATGAAAAATATATCTTATGTAATCAAAAATCAATAGCTAGGAATAATATAAATTTTACAATATACTTTTTAAAATTAATTCTTCCTCAAAATTTACCATCGAATTTAATAAATTATTTTTATCCCTTTCTTTTATTATTTCCATTTTTTCGAGTAGTTTTTTTTTTTTAAATGTTTTTCTGTGTGTAAAATTCTATAATTATGATTAATATTATTTATTTTGTGTTTTATTTCAAAATAATGATTTTTCATCATCAATATGAGTTTAAGTGTTCTTTAAATCTTGTTATTCTTCTCCTATGTATTCTTTTTCACATTGATTACAATTTAATTTATAGGCTCCTGAATTTTTAAATAAATTTCTATCTTCTATTTTGTTATTACTGATTGATTTTAATAATGTATTATTATTTCGTATTGCTAAATCGATGTTATATTTGTTAGTTATATTTGTTAAATATTTTAATTATTTTGTATGTATGACTTCCTACATAATTTATCGAACCTAAATAATTCTTCTTATCGTTTTCTATATTTATATTGACTTTAGTTTTATTCCATATTTGATCAACTATAATAGGGTAATACATATTTTTTTTTTGTTTTAATTATTGCGCTAGGTCCTTACGAGCGAAGTCTCTACTAAATGTTTGCAATTATATATTTATTGGTGGGCTATTCTATATAGGGCTCTTCTGTTTCCAAAAATTTCTTGAAATCATATATATCTATAAATATATAGCGTTTTAATAATGACGCTTCGTTTTCTTAAATATTTTCATATTTCGAAATATTTATATTTTTTATTAGATATCGTAACGAAGGTTGATTTTTTTTTTTGTTATTAAAATAAATCGATCACAATTTTAGATTAAATAGGAAATATACAGAAAAAATAAACTAAATATAGACAAACGAAATATAAGCAACCCTTATTTCTTGTATTTTGCTCGCGATCGTTTAAAAAGCTTTGATCCCTCGCCGACCTCGACAATTATACCTTTTTTTCCCTTTTTTTTTCTACCTTTTATTAATACACATGTTTTGTATATCTATATATCTCATTCAAGGCGGTGTACACGTGCTATTTTTATATTTGTGTTCATTTTACAAAGTTGCATTCACCTTGAATTCTCGCGTGCCAAATTAAAAATGGCCGTTTGCCGTTGTTGAAAAGTTGCGTCATGGTTGCACACATAACGACCGAAGTTACCCGGTCACATTGTTAACTTTTTTCTTCTTCATCTTGTTCTGCTTCTTCTTTGCCGTATTGCGTACCTATAAAACATATTTTCTTATTGTTTTCCGACGTAATTTATAAACGACCCTAACCGTTATCGTATACATAAGGGTGGCTACGACTAAATAGGGTAGCGAAAATATTGTTGTCGAACGATTTTTATTGGCAACACACTTTCACCACATTCTTTTCCGTCAATATTAAAGACGTTATTATTATCATTTTCACTATCGCCTTTCTATTTTATTTTATTTTATAATAATCGTAAATTATTCTAGCGATACCGGTTAATAAGCTAGTACATACATACATACATACATATATATATATATATAAAGTCTTAATTTGAATACACCAAAAATACATACACGAAATAGTCAAAATAGAAATGAGCAAAGGCCTCTATCATTTTTTTTGTTTCGTTTTTTATTTCACTTTAAAGATATATATCCAGCACCCGTTTTCTTCCAAATTGTTCTATCTCTCGCTATCCGCATCCAATTGATCCCAACATATTTTCCGATCGTTTTTTTTTATCTTTCGATTTTCCGTTTCCTATCCAACGGAATCCATTCTATACATTTTCCGGCCCAGCTATCTATTTGTTTCCGCATGTGTCCATGTTAGTTTTCTCTCACTATCTCCATGTAACTTATTTATTTGCTTTATATTACGTGAATGACACCTCAAAAAGTGATGGGATTATAAAAAGAATTAACCGTTTCGGTCACGATGTCCGCTACTATATGGTACGTATACATTTAATACTAACAAAAACAATTTTCTGATTGACATCGAATGTCTCAATTTTAAATATATCTCTATAAATATATTTAAAAATTTTCTACAGTTCATCTGTAAGCGGTATTGTACAATAAAACATCTGTATAAAATTTATAATTTTGTGCGGAAATTTTATAATGTATTACTGAAAGGGTAAATTGCGAAAGATGTATTAATTAATAAACGTACACGTTTATTCGATATAATATTGTTTACCAAAAAAAAAATACCTCGACGATATGGAATGAGATGGAAATAATATTATTGGATAAAGAAGGAAGTAAAGAGGATGCGAATAACTACAGATCTTTACAAACTTTTTATAAAATATTTTCTTATGTAATGTACGCACGTCTTAGATGAACGACAACCTCCAGAACGAGGCAGGTTTCGCGCCAAACTTCTCCGCTATAGATAATTTACTTTTATAATACGGCAGTCGATCGAAAAGGATAGAAATAATTTTTTGCATTTGAATCGCGATTTCCTTTATACTTGTTTGGAAAAGCAAAGGATACGTAAGAACTAGATAATAATTAAAGAATAGTTACGATAACATAATTAGGGAAAAAGGATGTCATAAGTTTTATTTAACGCGGTCTTGGAACAACTATAATCTATCGTGGAAACAATATGGAGTAAACACCAATGGTGGTACACATTTAACAAAATTACTCGGTTCCATGGCTAGTAATGTATCGAACGAACTCTATACGTTATTTCGACTCGCAAATAATATTCATTCGCTGGAAAACGAGCCGATTATCGTTATTTCGATTCGATATTTTAAAAAATTTAATTTAAAAATTATTATTATTATTATTAAATAAATAAAAGACAAAACAGTAGTTAATAAATTTTTATATATAAAAAGAGCTTTTCGGAAACCATACGAAGCATGTCTTTTATTCGTGATTTATTTATATATGGTTTTTGGCTCTATCTGTACCTCCTGATCGTGTTTAAATTTACTAACGTTGTTCAGAACGTATGTAAGTAACTGGAATCTCTATACAATTGAAGAACAGTAAGTGGCATTTGATTTTTGTGTTTTTAAAAGCGGTAAGAGAAAAAATCTTCTAATGACACTGATATATTTTGTATATGAATTATACTTTTTTTGAGAACACTCATGTGCTGCCGAGTTCCACAAAAATCAGAGTGTGTGATTTTTATCCACTAAAAAAACCCTTCCCTCTGGTGAAAAACTGTTTTTACACTTGCGCATAGAAGGGCCTATACAAGTGCACGATTAGATAACAAATAATGAAAATGGGGTAAGGATGTTAAAATATTTTGTCCCATCCCCGTTTATAATTATTTAATAATATAAGGAATTTGCAACTTAAGTTAAAATACAATAAGGTGCAACTGTATTACATATTATATATATACACTATTAAGTAAGAATACTACTTACATTAAATAATGTTAACAATATGTAAAAAAAAGGTCATAAAGGAAGTGCCTTTTAGTGTGCCACCCTCTTAAGGATAAATATTTACAATATATGGAAAAAGTAATAATGGAAGTATCTTAGAGTGCTACCCTCATTAGTGGTGTCCTCCCATTAGATCTATATATTGCAGGCAGAGCAGTCACAAAGTGAATTTCGTATACTGGGTGACTTGAATTTGTTAACAACCCTTAAATTTGTGGATAATAACATGCTACAAGCTCTTCAACATACAATTCCAATGAACCTGTTTAAAAAGCATGTTTCCCAAGTGCTTTTGACAGAATGGCAAAGGAGGTGGGATGCTGACATCACAGGAAGGAAAACATACCAATTCTTCCCTAATGTCACTAACAGAATGAAATTGAAGAAGTTAAATATTAACTTCTACAGCTCTCAAGTCTTATCTGGCCATGGCAAGTTTGCAGCTTATTTATACAGGTTCCATCTAGTTAATGTTCCAGGATGTACCTGTTGTTCGGGAGATATTATAGATGACCATGAACATTTTATCTATGAATGTCCTGCTTTTGCTAATCAGCGATTTAAGTATAAAGTGGGAAACATGCAGTCCCTTCATTTAAACAGCAATAATCATTCAGCATTCCTCAAGTTCTCTGAAAGTGCAATGCGACATAAATTTAATATCACGAGCTAGTATCTTACAAAAATAAAAAATAAAAAAAAAAAAAAATAATAATAAAACTAATTCAACCGTGATATCTGGAGCAACTGATCAATCTTCTGATACTGCACTCATTACATGTTTAAAAATTAACTTTGTAAATATAACAATAAATGTTTGCAACAATTGTGATTATTTATATAAAGATTTTTTCCCCGTTTTTTAATATAAAATAATTTATAATATTCTTTAGTCTTAAGTTTGTACATATGATATAATACTGCATGGTAATTGTTGGGACTATCCTAGCTGTTGCCAATAAATATAAGTACACTTGCAAAGGACCTCACACACAAGTTTGAAATACTTATTTATTTATTTATTGAATATACAGTCGATATATGTGTAGTTTAATTGATATATAATTCTCCTCCGGTCCTTTGCACCTTTATACATACGATTTTACCAAAATATATGATTGTTATGAAAAAAAAAAAATCCTCTTAACAATTTATGTAAAAATTTAAAGGATATCTTTAGTGTACCATCCTTTTGTATATAATTTTATTGAAATAATGCTTATGTACATAATATACACGTGTAGAATTCTGGAAAAAGCAGAGTAGACTACGAACCGTGGGAAAGTTTAAATTTTAAAGACATTCCTTTATTCGTATGTAAAATGTTGACAGTTTTTACTTGTAATCAAGCGTATTTTCTTCAATATGATACTTATTTCGCGAACCATAAAATGCTGGACATCATCCACATCAGAGATACCACATAATGGCCACCCTGAAGAATCTGCAAGATGGAATCTATTACTCGCTAAATTTCGCCTAATTAGCTAAAAATCAGTTGTAAAATTATGCAGTTTAGAACGACAAAACTAAACTAGGGGAAAACTGGTAGGTTTTTCATCCAGTGAGAGAGTCGTCCCATTTTGTCAGAATAACAGATTCAACTATATTTTTAAATATTTTCATAGGAACAACGTCATCGTCGAAAGATTACGATGAGAGGTTATCTAAGTATTTTAAACAAGAGACCAGTCCAGTCGCACCGGGTTAATTTACGACCAAACTATACTTCCAGTTATTTAATTTCGCTAACCGTATCTCGTTTAGCGTTATTTTCTAAATATATAATTGAAAATAATTTCAGCTTTATCGAATCTTGGTTCGAATAGACTACACACTTTGTTCTACTACTGTTAAAGTGATTTAAAATATGATTTACATCTTCTCGGCCTGACGTCTGAAGTAAACTTGTGTAACGAGAATCGAAACTACCAGTGCAGTATCATCTTCGTCGTCTAAATAATTGACAATTAACAGGTGAATTAGATAAAATAAAAATCGGTAATCATAATAATAATAATAATAATAATAACGTTAATTAATATAATCGCAGAATTACTAGTTAATTATACGTCGCTTATACGATCGTATCTCGTTGTATAAATCGTAGCCTAATCGATTTGTTACTATATATGAAAATTAAAAGTAGCGGAAAATCGCTAAATATTAGAAGGGGGAATTTAAACGTACATAAAAAAAAAAAAAAAATCTGCCCGTTATAATTAAGATTTCCGTTCCACGTTCGGTTATTTTTCGGGAACGTGTATTCTCACCCCGTAAACCGGGTCGCTATTTCGTTACAGGTCATTACGTCTAATAAGTTCTTCCGGTTGGTCGGTCAGCTACTAAAATGTCTTCCAATCTATTCACGTTATTTGGATGAATTTATATTACTAATATTTAGGCGAACACACGCATTTCCGCTCGATTGAGAGAAACAATTTTTCCAATAATTTCAGTTATTTCCAAGATATATATTTATATGTGTAGAAAAAAAAATATTAATATATATATATAGTTTTTATATGTGTACGTTTATATACGTGAGTAAATTGCGAAGTAACCTTTTCGAGATTCTGTTTTTCGCCGATAACGGGTAACATTTTCGACTTCCGTTTACTAAAATTTCAACTGCCCAAGTTTTTGCTCATTTTTTTTTGGGTTTTTATTAATAATAGTAGTAATAATAATCGCAATGAATTACATTAAGCGGATTTCTTATAACTGGCGATACGAATTTATGAAATTTTTAAATAATTACGCGTCGCTTATGATTTAGCATTTTAATCAACACGTTGAAAAAATACGTTTTTCAGTCATTGCCGGTGGAACGTTAACGAAGGTATAGTCTCACAAGGAAGGAAAACTATCCAACTTTTATAAATAAGCGAGTTAAATCTTAACTCGCGTGTAAGTCGTGGAGTAGTGATTATTTTATGAAAGAAGGAAATTAAACACATGTTAATTACTCATTAACAAAACCACGCCATTTTCGAGTTGAAATACAAATAAATTAAAATAAATAATCTCGTAAATAAATATACAATAATAATAATAAAAACAGTAATATACGAAAACTATATATATATATATATATATATATATATATATATATATATATATATACTTAACTTAAAAACCGACTAACATCGAGTGCATTTAGCTCCAGACTGAGATTCAACAGGTACCGTATATTATAATTATCTAGATTTAATACTAAAAACTATTAATTTATACGATCCTTAAAGCTAATTCATCGTCAAATGTTACTAATGTGTTTAATAAATTATTTTTATTTCTTAATTTTAGTATTTATAATTTAAAACATTATTTTTTTTCGTTTTTCTTTTTTTATACGTAAAATATTGTATAGTTTTCGTTAATTAGATTAATTTCACATTAATTGATGTTCCTTTCTGCTAGTACTCATTAGTGTGTACCCGTTGTTCTACTATTGGTATATTTTATCTTTAGGCGTTAACTATAAGGTAACTAAAATATGAATTTGGACATTGCTCAACTTTGGGGTTGTGCGAAGAAAACGAACATCAGTAAAATACACAGACTACAGAATAAAATATTACGACAGATATATGCCGTGGTGTACGTCCTGTACAGGAGGAAATCAAAAAGATCACTGAAAAACACCTACAGCGGCTAAGTATTCACCTTAATCAACTGGTACCCCAACTGGCGTACAGAGAATGACATTAGAAGATTAAAGAGAGTAAAGACAACGGATTTAATCCGGTAAACAAATAGGAGGATACTCCGATGGCAGTATTCTCAACACAGGCGATCCACAGGCTAGTCACAAATCTGCAAACAAAAGGAAAAAAAAAACGTTGCATTTAATGCTTATTAACGCGTCTAACTTAAATAATAAGAAAATGAAATGTAGTCCAAAATAAAACAAAATACAATTTCAGCGACAAAAAATGAATTATTATTTTTATTATAAAAATAAATTTTTAATGTAAAACATTCAGATAAACGAACGGACAAAAATCGAAATATTTTTCTTTTCACTCTTGTATCGCGATATGCGGTAATTCAGACGTCAGTCTATTATCTAGATTAAATTTTTCCTCTATTAATCGTTTAATGCTCACACGTGGACCCCACAACGATAACAAATTTTTTGGGGTTCTATATAGATGGTCAATAGTATTTCGATTAAAATATTTGCGTTTTTTTTTTTAAGAAAATAATTACGGTATATTCAAAAGTATACAATGGGCATATTAGTAAATTAGGAAGAAATCATTTGTAAACAAATTTTTAATTAACTCCATTAAGCGTAATATATAGTTTGGTAGGTATACGAAAAAGTTTACATGGGATGTGAAAGAGTTAAAAATAAATTATTTTTTTAATTCCAACAAAACGTTTAAAAAATAATTAACGAATATCTGTTCGAACTACTTCCTAAGCAAAAACGACGGGTGTAGATCGAGATTATGTTTATAGTACAGTTTGCACGCAGATTTAAGTGCATAATTTTATCTTTGTATCCTATGTTCTGTCTTTAAAATTTTGCCGTGTATATCATACGAATAATAATACCGACGCTCGTATCAGAGTTAAGTCGCCTGCATAAAAAAAAAGAATAAAGGAAAGAGAAGGAGGTAAGAGAAGTGAAAGGAAAGAATAGAGATATGCAGAAAGTTGCGCGTGAATTGATAATGTAAGGAGTACAAAACCGTGCAACCATATTTCAGCAACCACACATGTTTTTATCCAATGGCAACCAGTGGAAGACGACCAGAAACATAATGTGGCTTATGCTGAGAAATAAGGAGAGATAATCAAAAGAAAAAGGGATAAGAAGAAAGAAGGAAGGATGGAAGGAAAAGGAAAAGGAAATACCACTATCCTACCCTCGTGGGAGCGGATTGTTACTGAGGAGGTAACGGTTTAAGGTTTTTACGGCGTTCTAAACCAGCCGAGCGAGAGACAGTCATCGGATTTATGCAGACTTTTAGTAGACAGTTCCTCAAGCTGTCCATCTACATCCTCGTGTCTCCTTACCCTGTCACTACTGAAATTACCTACATGAGGCTTCCACCAGTAGCCGCTGTTGGTCTGCGACTGCTTATTCGACTGACGTCTTATTCGCAGCTAACCTACATATCTGTAGGCCGTTCCACTATCCGCCACCTGTGGACGCACCCCGTTCCGGTTGCAGCTCCGGATCCTTGAGAACACCTGTACAATATACGAATATATATTATATATATATATATATATATATATATATATATATATATATATATATAATATAGGGTAGCTAATCGCATCGGAAAGAAAAAAGATTAAAACGCTCGAAAAGTCAATTTATCGCCAGCTTTTACAGATTAGCTGCTAAAACAAAGTGTTACGATTGTCATGAAATGTCTAGAAACTGCTAATTGTGACAACTAGAAAGGGAGATAATAATTATCGGGGTGGTATTTTTACAACAGACGATAAATATAAACTATTACAAGTAATATTGCTGGTAAAAATAGATGAAGTAGGAAAAGGCAATAACATGTTTGCGTTTCGAAATTAATCGAAATATCACTCTCCTATTTTTAATTTCGTTTTTATTAAATTTCTCGTACGTAATTTAAAAAATTAGAAAATATATATATATATATTTCATAGTACAAAATGCATGCGAAATTAAGAACTGAATTAGAAAAATATAAAACTATGTTGATCTAATAAGAAAAATGTAGGTGATAACGTTGATGATATATATATATATATATATATATATATATATATATATATATATATATATATATATATATATATATATATATATATTTCGTGTTACACGAAAAAGCTTTACCTCTAGCAACAGTTAAATTTATTACTCAAATGCTGACAGAAAGGCGTATGAAATTGCGAATACATGATGTCCGCGTGGCAAAGAAAATTCTGCATGGTTTTCCGGAAATGTTTGAAGACCTAAACTGCCCTATAAGAATGTATTCGCCAATGATCTGAAAACCGTGGCAATAAACCAAAGAAAAACTAATTGTGAAGTGATTACACGAAACAGAAATAAACGGAGATAGTATAATACTGGCGCAGAAGGTCCCGTCCCAAAACAAGAGGAAAAATCAGAGCTGGTCAACTAGAGGTCGATTGCAATCAACAACAGCAGATAGTCTATAATCATCGTATCGACTGGGTATCCAATTTTCATCGTAAACATAAACGACAGTTGCAGCACTCATACTCGGCAACGAGGAAGATATAATAATGTTAATAAATAAATATATATATATATATATATATATATACAACATAAATTGTTACATATTTTCATATACAAACTATATTCATAAAATTATTACTATCGATCACGGCAGAATAAATGATTTCTTTTCACACTAGTATATATGCATACAGTTTCACTTGTTTTTGTGTATGCGTGTGATATACATATGTATATGATCATATGCATGTGTGCGTATATTTATACTACCTGTCGCATTATTGTATATTTTCTTTGTTTTTCTCGCAGTTCTCGTTATTCGGTTTTTTCTGTATAACCGAATATTTACACGTTATATTTTATTATTGTTCGCTCTGATACTAGTTTTAAACCTTCCAGTTATATGTATTATGAAATTCGATGCAAAATTATAAATTTAATACGGTTGCTTACTATGTAATACTCTTAGACTGTAGATAATTTTCGACGTATTTATAAAAATATTTTTTAAATTCGCGTCGAGTGGAAAATATTAAAAAATTTCGTTAGCGTGAAAATTTCACGATGTACCATATAGCGGACATCGTGGCATTAAAAATATGTTGTTCGCTTATTACATATATCGTACTATTTAAATAAAGCTCATTCTTCTTTGCTAATATTTATTATTTAATCAGAGCGAAATCTAATTCAGTAATTCACCTACTTCCTTGTCCTATATTACTGTTGTTGACAAATACATCTCCATTGTGTCCTCTGCCACCGATATATAGCTATTTTTATTGCACTCAGTCGATTTTTTATGGTGTCTATCCGTCGTAATGGTGGTTACCGTCTTTTCTATTCTGTTACCTACGTCTCTTGCGATGTGTTCAAACAATCGAAGGGCTCGTTTCTCACTAGTCGCACTGAGC
Organism: Coronaproctus castanopsis; assembly: GCA_032883995.1. Lineage (NCBI taxonomy): Eukaryota > Metazoa > Arthropoda > Insecta > Hemiptera > Monophlebidae > Coronaproctus > Coronaproctus castanopsis. Next base: position 272,146,473 of record CM065052.1, read on the forward strand.
CTGTTTGATTCCTTTATCTCGTCCATTATGGCAACGATATTTTCATGACTCTCCTCCAGGTCCGTAATTCGAGAGCATTGATTCGCCTTTTATCCGTTTCTTTCATTGTCTATGCGTTTGCCGCATGTAATATAATCGGGAAAACTAACGTCTTCGATAATTTTTTCCTCGTATCCAAGGGTATTTCTGTGCTGGCTAATATTGATAACGGTTTGACGTCGATTAATGAACCTAAGTACGTATAAGTGATCTACCGCTTCAAACTTTTTAAGAATTTAGTAATACTAGAAAGATTATCGTCGTGCATATATATTTAACGTCGTCCATTACGATAGGACATATATAATTCAGCAACTCCGTCATCTTTGTACGCGGACAAGTCGTTATATATAAGCGAACTCGCGATTGTATATAATTATCAATATTATATGTCCACGTGTAGACTCTGTATTTCTCGCTAATTTCCGAGACAGCAAAATTCGATCATCGCTAACACGCGACGTTACGACGAAATAATAAATAGCCGAATAGATAAATTCGTGTTGTGTAAAATCAATCGCGATATTCCGCAAATATACGCGCGCGTATAATAATAAATATTTACCATTCCGCTGGGTGAATAATTTATTTATTAGGTCGTCCGTTTCGATGAAAATGGACGTTTTTTTGACAGGATATTATTTAGAAAGAGACGTACTTTTGGTACGACCACCGAATACTAAAGTCAAATTTGGAGTTGTGACGTAATTCGCCTTTTAAAATATGCAATTATATTTTTGGCAGTTAGAGGTCGATTTTAACCTATTTTATATATATATATATATATATATATATATATATATATATATATATATATATATATACGTAATATAGAAAAAATAATTGGCGACCTTCCCTATAAACCGCCGAAAATTGATTCTATTTATCTAACTGGTAAATGGCGTAAAATTACCTTTTCTAGGAGCTCTTAATTATTAACGAGATTTATTTGTTTGTTTATATCGCCGCGTGTTCGTGATTAATTAATAATAAATAAATCTAAAAAGTCGAATAAAACCAGTAACAACGAGATTTTTGAACAGATACGTAGACATGATTGAAATTAACTTCACGACCGTTATAATATAACTAAATAAAGAATAAAAACAATTCGAACGCAACGTTAAGATTTAAAAAGCATAATTAATATATCGCGATATGCCTATATCAACCCACTGCCGAAGTAACTTAACGATTCCCATCTTGATCCGATTGATTCCTGTCCATTAAACAGTATCCTATTACTCCGTCTTCCATCCTCTTGTCTGGTCGTATATAAGAATAATAAATCATTTTTCGAGGAAAAGAATTGTAAACAATTAAAACACAAAATCGACCATATTAACCAAAATTATCGAAATTTTACGAATAGATACAAAAAAACTTTTTATAAAAAATAAAATAAAAATATTATCGTAAGTAATGTAAATAAAACAGAGATAAAAATAAATTATTAAATTCGATAACAAATTTTAATGAAAAATTAGTTTTAAGATGTATATATATATATATAAATTTCATCAATTTTCCAATAATATTAAACGAAAAGTTTTTATTTTTCCCGGCTATTTAACGTAAAAATGTAATATTGTACATTTCTCGCGTTGTTTATCATTATCGGATGATTTTATAAATAAATTTTTTCACTTCGCTATTTTCGGTAATATTGTACGTCTAAATTAAGTATATCATTTTTTTACACTTTCCGCTTTTTTATTCTTTTATATTAATCGTGTATATTTTTATATTTTATTTTTTTTACATCCCCACACGATGATATAATGGCCGAAAAGCGTCGCGTCTTTATATACATAAAAATTTAGCAGCGGTTTTAATTAATTAATCGTCGTGTTTATTTAATAAATAATACAATACAAAAGCACTTTATATAATGCAACACCTGAGAGTATGTAGTAGTTTCGTAGTTAATTCGGGGCACTATTTAAAATTTCCCATCTAGATAATCTAATAAAACGTTTTAGCTGGAAATATACACACTATTATAAATAACGTCGTTAATTCTAGCGAGTTTTAATTAATAACTAAAAATATCGAGACGGTCGTCAAGCGACGAATTCGTTAAAAAAAAACAACGTACTTTTAAAGATGGCGTCGTCAAATTTAGAAGTAAATTAGTTTAAATACTTTTAATTTTTTATATCTGTAAGCAAATTTTTTGAATTGGCTTACATAAATAAACTCATATATAAATATATACGAATATATATAATATATCTTTACATGCATACATACACACACATATATATATATATGTAAATATGCGGTACGTACACACGCACACACGCACACACGCATATATATATATAAAAAAACAGAGTTTGGATATTCGTATATACGTATGTGTGTGTATATATAAAAAGAGGTTATACACATTTACATGCGTATACAGTATCTCATCATCATCGTCATAAGTTTGACAGTCCTAGGACTGATTTTATTCCATAGTAGATAACTACCAGTCCAATCGATTCTCTGCAGCTCTTTTCATTTTCCAGTATTGATCCGTACCTCTGCATCATGCAACAATGTTGTCACGAAAATGTTTCGTGGTCTACCACGACTTCTTTTCCCTGAAATCTGTCCTTCTATTACATCGCGTAACAGACCACCATGTCGGAGTACCGTGTCCCATCCAGGTTAATCTTGTTTTCTTTATCGAATGTGATAAGACCCGTTTTTCGTTAATTCTTTGGAGAAATTTTTCATTCGAAACTTTTTCGGTCCAACTTATTCTTTGTATCTTACAGTATCTCATGCGCGTGTATATCTTGTATATATATGTGCGTTTATATATATATATATATATATATATATATATATAATCAGTTGTATCTTTTCCACGTAAATATGTGTGATACATATATAATCATAGTTTGGAGAGTTCTATGTGTATGTATGTTTGTGTGTGTATATTTAAACAGAGTTTATATATGCATATATATATATATATATTATCCGCGTATATGTGTGTGTCATATATAATATATATATATATATATATATATATATATATATATATATATATATATATATATATATATTATCCGCGTATATGTGTGTGTCATATATAATATATATATATATATATATATATATTACAGCGTATCTTTTACGCTTTTAACCGATTACGGTTGACTGCCCGTTCCGGAAATTTAAAAAGTTAAACCAAACATTTGTTCGCGTTAGTCTGCATGTCCCTAATACCGTTAAAATAAGATCGTTAAGTAATTTCCGCTTTTGCTTTATCGAAAGTGAACCAGAAAATTGCGCAGGATGTTTACCGGGTTCGTTATTTTCACTCTCGGAGCAGCGGCTTATATACTTCAGCGTATCCTTGAGGTGTTCCGATACGAATGAATCCACTGACGGAGATGCAGTTTGACCGAATTCGGTTGCAAGGTGTCTTCACCCTCGGTTGCAAAATAGTCCTTTCATTCCTTTATTATGCATATATATATATATATATAAAGCAAAAACATTTAACCGGAACACACCTTATTCGATTAGACGACTACTGCTCTAGTATAATACGCGTATTTGGAGAAAACGCGTTGGTAAAAAAAATTTATACTTACCAGTCGTTAATAAGGATAGTCGTCACACTAATTCAACGTGTTTTAAAGTCACCCTTTATTCCTATCATTTCTTATCAAGGAACTAGCAGCTGTTTTTCTGGATAAATATCTTATTCCACGTAAGAAAAAATAGATGTGCTACATTTATTAATAATGCCCTGCAAAACTGTGCATAGATGTCTTCGATGTGTATCGTCTTCGTATACACTTGGAAATGCGTAAATATAAATGTTCGACATTTTTTAACAGAGTCGCGGACATTTTGTTAATTAGTATACTCACCTGTCGCCTGAACTCTATATCTTCGTTTTAATTTGGACATTAGTCTTATAGTAGAAAGGAAACTCTCTCTCTCTCTCTCTCTTTATATATATATATAATAGTGACGGCTCGTGGTTTACCCCCTTCCAACATACACACATAACAATTTTCTTTTGTTTCACACAACATCACAAACTAACATTAATAATATCAAAGTTAGAAAAGTACAAACACAAGAACTTTTTAAAACCCCACAAACAGAAATACTAAAAATTATGAAGTTGGATTATGAATCTCAGGATAAAAAATTATAACCAAAATATATTAAAAATCGATTTCCGTATGAATAAGGACAACATTTATACAATTAGAAAAGTATAAAAGATTTTTAAAATAATAAAACGAAACAATTCGATAAACTCTACGTATAATAGTTAAGTATTTTTTTCACAATTTACACAAAACAACCCTCTGCAAATGAAATGATCAATTACATTTTAAATAATAAAGCTTCGGTAAGGAAAAAATTCTTCAATTACATTATTGTTGAGGTCAATAAAAGCAATTAGCGCAATTCATCCCCTTTGTTGCAGAAAATCATTTCTGAATTTGGAAAATAAATTAATACACCTTATAAAACTCTCATTCAACCAATTATTGCATATTCCTGTCTCGCTTGGTGCCGTGTCTCCAATATTAATTTTAGCAACTTACAGTTAATAAAAAACCGGTGCTGTAGGAATATTCTGAACGTTTCACGCAAAAAATTACAAATATACACATTCGAAAATTATGTTCTTTTCATCGCTCGAAAGTTTTTTATTAATTGTTGTACCCTACATTCGAACGAACTGGTTAATGTCGTTGACAAATTCGATTCGAGGCAACTACGGTAATTGTACACTAAATATAAGCTTATTTATTTTATTTTTATATAATTTCATTGCATAAATTTGTGCGTACAAATAATATGATTTTTTAATTTATTATCAATAGTCCTTAAAAAAATTACTATTATAAATTTTATATTCTTCCCAGTGATGATGTTAACTTTGTGAAAAAACCATTTTTTTTTAATTATAAATGGTTTGCTAATTTATATTAGCTTTTTGCAATTATTAATATATAACATTTTTACTCGATTTATGTAATATTAAGCTATTTACTTTAACGTTATGCAACTTTTAAAAAAATTATTTAATTGAAGTTAGCCCGAACGTTACATTATTAATCTATTATTGTACTAGATTAGTTCTTTTTATTAATTGCGTTTATTTTCATTTGTAACTAAGGGTGCAATATTTAATCGATTTATATGCGTACAAATTTATTAATATTTATTAATATTTACTACAAAACGAATAATTAATGTTTATAATTAGAATGAAATGAAAATAAGGAAGCTTAAATTACTAAATTCCAAATGTGCGTTTGACGAAACTCATTATGGCCACCGTTGTAAATAATTTTAATTTTTTTTTTTATATATATATATATATATATATATATATATATATATATATATATATATATATATATATATAATTGTTTACTATGAACATATCGAACGGATACTTCATACGTGAACAATTTTAAAACATGTGGGTTATGAATGAAGACCAGTTTACAAATCACACCCATAATCCATGTGTATCATATGTGAGTATAGAAAAAAAAAGTCGCTAATTAGGTTAAAAAAAAATCAAAAACAAATTTTTTCAATTAACTAGGTCATATTTAACAGGAATATAAAAAAATTATACGTACTTTTGGAAGATCAATATACCCGAGACGTGCTAGTCGATACAGAATTTTAAGTACTAGCATTTCTGGTATTTTGGAAACACTAACAAAATTCCACACGGGACTTAAAAGGTTTAAGATGAAATTTTATGGTCTCCGGTAAAGCGTTATAAAAAATTCACGACTCAAGTAACATGTCTGATTACGCGTGTGATATTTGAAAAAAAAAGGGAACTTTAACTTTTTCGATCCCCGCCGATCTGGTTAAGCCAGCAACCGTTTCGAAATTAAAATTAAGTTTATATTTAAATGCGGAATCAATTAAGCGTACACTTTATACGCTTCGCACTTAATATTTTCTTATCAATCACGCTTATTTAAAATTATTTTGCGTAGTTTACAAGGCAAATGTTCTACAGGTTTACTCAGCGTGAGGTTTATTTAATTACAGACGAACCAAGTGCGTGCTAGAGATATTGTCTCAAATAATAAAACAAAAATTCAGCTTTCTAAACTTCAATGCAGTCCGAGTTGTGTGGCTATTCCATCATAGATGACTGTCTAACGCCATTCCAATAATAATAATAATAGTAATAAATTAGTCATAAAGCTGTTGCCGGTGTCGTTGTTAAGGCGATGTTTGATGGCCAGAAGTATGGTAAATCAAATATAGAATGAACTGCACCTGCATATAAGCTAGTTAATAGAAGATTCATAAAAACAGGAAATGTGAGAATAAAAATGTGAGACTATGTGTGCATATATATATATATATATATATATATATATATATGTAAACGCGGTATAGAAAATATTCTCCAACAGCGAATCGCTCGACGGAGCATGCGATATTTTCATATATATATTAAGAAATTAAGCGATATAAAGTGAATGTTCTTGTTATATTAAATATAAAAAACTACATTCGTTGTTGGAGTAGTATTAGTAGTAGTAGTAGTGGGGAATAGCGAAAAAATCGTATGTAGAGAAAATAGACAAACTTCAAAGGAAATGTCTCAAACTAATATCCGAAACGAGTGAAGAATCGTTAAATGAACTTACGAAGGCCCGAAATGTACTGAATATAACGGGTATATATTTATTTGTGAAATTGTGGGAATATTTGACCGAACAAAAGTACATCAGAGTTGAAAATAATGTACTGTCAAATTATGGCGTAAGGAAAACCTTGAAATATAAAATGCCACTAAATGAAACCAAAATATGGAGAATAAACTGATGGGTACGTAATGGCGAAACTGTTAAATAGCGGATGAAATATTAAATGAAAAAACACTAGGCTGTTTGAAATAAAAGATGAACGAAAATATTAAAATAAAATATTACATTAATACGCGATAATATTTATATCAATGAAGAAAGAAAAACCAAATTTAACGCGTAAGTGGTAAAGAGAAAAACCAAGTAGACCTGCTACTGTAAACTGATGTAAACTAAAATGAGAAAAACGGATATATTAGCCGGTAATTGTGACGGTAAGTGCGAGTGGTTGAGAAATAAAAAAGGTGCGGTATGAATGAAGGAATGAAGATGAAATAAAATATTATAAAATAAGATTAATTATACGATAAGATAAATTATATATTACTAAAAACTAAAATATTATACGATAGATAGCTAGATTATAAGAGAAATTGTACATTTTGCGCAGATTGAATGCGGGAGAAAGTGAATTAATATGTTTAAATCGCTCGACAAGAACCCGCTTGACGGATTATAATAAATTATAACAACACTGGATATGTCAGAGTTGTACATGCGCTGATTCCTGTTTACTTTATAAATATACGTTTAAAAAAAAAAAACAAGAAAAGTTAAATATTTGCTGAAAAATGTAAAGGATGTTATACCGGAGAGGAAAGTAGCCGGGCGTGTACAGAATACCATGCTCTTGTGGTCTGAGCTATGTGGAACGAACAGACAGAACTGTCGCTGTAAAGATTAAGGAGTATGTAGCAGACTGCAAATATGGGCGCATCATGAAACTGTTACAGGGCATGCAATAAGGTTAGAGGATACAAAGGTTCTGGCCAAAGTGTAGAGATTGGTAGGTGAAAGAATTATTAGGGAATGGAAAGTGAAAAATTTGAGAACTTCAACAGAGAGCGTTAGAACTTGATCCAGCATGGAGAATTTGGCCGATTGAGAACCAATCAGATGTAGCATTATCAATATAGTTAATGCTATGTCAGAGTTAGTTTAGTTCCGATTTGAAAATCGTTTTACTTTTATTAATAAATCATTTTTTCTTCTTTTTGTACGCGGTTGTTCTGAAATTTATCGTATCTAAATTAAATTTAATTGAATTGAAAATTATAAATTTCACACGGGGGCGTTTGTTATACAATACGGGCTTCTTAGATGATTCTAAATAATTTTATTAATACAACAAAATTTTTAGAAATCACGATATTTCACGTCGATTCTGAAAATATAAAATTTTGGTAAAGGTTAAAATTCCGTATAGCGTATTATTATAGCAGACACGGTGACTGAAGAAAAGGTTTTAATAAAGCGATTCCGCCATATAAAAAGTTAACGAATTAATTTCCGTCACACTTTTAATTTACAAATTTATTACTAATTTTATCCAATGCGACCAGTGACGTTTTATTTTGCGAATAATCTAGCTACTTGTAACATTCTTTTCTTTTTCTTATTTATAGTTACGTTAAAGTTTTGATTGGGGATTTTTAATGTTTTGGGTTTTTTTTTGGGAGGGGGGCTTCCATACAGTTTACCCATAACTACTATATAGTACTGGATATTATAAAATAAATAAGCAGGGACTATTTATAATATATGCAGACTAGAAAGAAATGCATAGGTGAGTAAAATTAAATAATACCAAAATTTGAAATATAGGAATATAGGGCCATAACGTGAGTATTTTGAAGAGCTAAAAGAAATGCAATATTTATAGAAAAAACGGGAACATTATGACTATGAAGAGTTTGATAAAAACCAACACGAATATTACTATAATGAGAACACTCGAGGATAACACCGCATCGGCTAACAAATGTGTATCCGTAGGATGCGATCAATTATGAGAACTAACAAGTTTCAACTTATGTAGCGAAACAGGAAGTCGACTACTGCCGAGTATCAGTCGATAAATGGTAGTAATAAAACACCGCAATTTGATCGTTTCAACTTTAATATTCTAGAACCATGGGGATAAGCAGGTACGTCGAGTTGGATGGATTTATATCGCTTTGCTGTAAATAGATCAGACCATAAATTTTTCCGCTATTCCTTATGCGCAAATTTAATGCACGCTAGGAGATCTCTAGGAGGAGTATAAAATAAGAATGTTACTAATGTGACCGTAGTAGAGTTAACCAAATGATCAGCTAGATTGTTGCTATAGATACCGCCCGGTTATCTAAACAAATTGAACCGTCACTCCGAGCGAGCTTAATTGGCATTTTATAATTGAAAATTTTATAAATAATTAACGGTAAACGAGAATTGAACTGAGAGTGTTGTAACGCCAGCAAGCAACTGTTGGAATCGGAGAGAATTAGAATATTCGTAGAATGACGATGAATAGAGATGTATCGAAGAGGCAATCTATCCAGTGTATATTTTTTTGAGAATTGCGAGATGATCAAAAATTTTGAACGAAATTTTTGACATCGTCATAATCGACGGTTCTTTTATAGGTACGGGCTCGTGTACTCGTATGGGCTTCAAAACGAGGGCAAACTTTCTTTTTTATTACGTTATGCCTATCTCAATTTACTGCTGAGGCTTTCCTCGAACAATTCAAAAGTTGCCTATCTTGTACGACGCGAATCCAATTGATTCCGGTTACTTTCACAGTGTCATTTCACTATCTAGTCATTCGTCTTGCTTGTTCGCTACGACGATTAATCGGCCATCAGTGCAATTTTGGTCCGTCTATATATATATATCGTTTGGCTATATATACAGCCCATTTATATTTTAGCTCGTTCTACCGCCATCTGCTAATTTTGTTCGTTGTCTAATCCGTGCAATATTCTTGTGATTTCGGAGTCTGATATTAAGCATGACCGTTTCGTGCGTCGCATGAGTTTTTCTAATTCGTCTAATTATTTGTTTTGTTGACCCCGTGTTTCAGCTCCGGCAACACACATCGGGTTATGTACGCTTACCTCCGTAATTAAATAATAATAACTAAATTGAAAACTAGCGGATGACAAACGGACATCGTGATTTCATCCCTTTTCCCGTATTAAACGCGTTTTACAGCAGTTTCATTAAGTAAACGGGGGACGATTTATTTTACAAAATATTAATTTCCGATTGTAAATATGATTTACTCGAACCAGAAAGGCCATGATAAATTTGAAAAGCAGTTTAAAATATGTCAAAAATTTATATACATTTATAATTTCCAATTTATCAACATCATTTTTCGTTCTGAAAAATAAAATAATCCCAGTTATATGCATTTATATAACCAAACGTATAAAGATCATTATATATATATATATATATATATATATATATATATATATATATATATACATATCACGATCACGATAAGCCTTTGTCTATCCATTCCTGAATGAAGGCTTTAATGAAACTGGCATGTATAGTGTTCCCTTATCCTGTTACGTTGACGTCTTCTTACTTCCACACTGTTATCTAATTGATTTATCGTTAATGTGTTATCTCGTCAACCTGTTTTGTACTGCATCGACGAATTCATCCCTGATAATATAGGTTTTTTCTTCCGAGGTATCGTTAGTTACCTTATTATAACGAGGTGAAGAGACAGTCTTATCGCCTCAGTCGGTGCAATCTGCTCGGTATTTACATCTTAAGACTACGCAATGTTCACACACAGGCTTTATCGATAGTTTTATAAATAAATAATTTCTTTTCAACGGTTAAGCTCGAATACTTGCCGAGCATTACAGTTCCATGTTTAATTGTTTATCTTTTCTTTTTTTTTAAAATTAAATTAGTAGTTCAAATCAACGAAATTAACCACTTCCTCGAATTTTTTATTGTGTTCGAGGAAGAAAAATATCGTCCTTATTCGGGATTTCCGTCTAATCGATTCTTATCTCCTACAACGCGTCAAAGAAACTTTCTCTGTGATCCACCTATTAAAGTCTCGTCACACTGTTATTAACCATTTAGAGTCAAATACTTACACGTACGTATTTAGAAAAGATATTAAAAAAAATCTAAGTATATTCCCCCCCTCCCGTTATTTTCTTGTTTACGACGGAGTCATTCCTGTGTGTGTGTGTCTTGTGTCTATCCGTACCCTATAAAGAATATATTTATTTTATTTAGATATTCTCTATAGAGGAAAATCGTATTAAAATAAACGATAGGGTATTTTAATAAATTATACTATATTATCCATAAGGGATATTTTTATTGAAAAATTACAATTCTAAAGATTTTTGTTCGGACATATTTTCAAGCTCATAATGCCTATTCGGTTATAGATTATCTGACGATATACAATTTCACAGCGGTTGCTCGATAAATAATTAGACGGGCTCACCCCGCTATTATTAAAAATGATAAAGATTATTTTTTCATCGGTGTTGGCGCATTCGAGTATATATTTATTACTATATATATATATATATATGAAGTTGTTCGTTATCACGATAAACTGTTGATAAGTAGGAGGGGTTCAGTTTCACTTATCGAGAAATGGACACTGTGCACGCATTGTCAAGGTTAACCAGATATATAATGTCAATAACATAACTCGTAGAGGGACAGTTAATATTAGCATAATAAGCTCAGTTATGTTGTTATTAACAGAGTCAACGACAATAACCGTTCGAATGACGTTAATGCACGCATATTTTACTTATACACTAATAAATATATATACGCACACATTGACACACGCATTTGACCATATATATATATATATATATATATATATATATATATATATATATATATATGCGTGGATAATTACAATATGGGAGTCGAGTTTGTTAATTGACATTGATAAAATAAAGGAGCAAGTGCAGTTGAACTTACGATGGGCGATAGTTCGTTCGGGTAAGAGCGACAGAAAAAAAAATATATATATATATTAAAATTAAAATAAAAGAAGAAACGACATTTAATGAATTTACACCAGCGGAAAATTCTATACACGCACACACACGCGCATGTATATATGCGCATATTATAGAATTTACCGATTTGCGATTGTGTGTGTGTTTGTAAATATTTAAAAATTGTAAACAATTCGTCGCATCGATCAGAGTTGTAATGGGATTCATTTTATATAAATGTATATATTACGCATTCGGCTATAGCCGATATTTAAATTATTATTATTATCGTTAATTAATTATTAGCATTCCCGGTTAATAATTCGTTTCCTTTTTCTCGGATGAAATTATTTTTGTCCATTTTCAACAACTTATTGATAAAAAGGTTCAATTTTTAGATTTGCTGGTATAAATTTGTTTGGAAAACCACCTCGTTGAAAACGTAATAATAATAATCAGTCAAATTAAATCGAATTAAATCGAAAATATATTTCGAATATTTCAAATATTTTTAAAATGAAAATGCTTCAACGAATAAATTAAACAAAATAATGACACTCCGTAAACCGACAACAATAGTTTATAACGCTTAGGCTTACATAACATTTATAGTCGAATAACCCGTTACTGCTTACGTGTGCCATAATAACGGATGATTGTTAATAAATTAATCAATAAATTGTTGTATAATGAATATATAAACTTTCTAGCTCTGCTTAAACACCACGACGACATACTAGTATAAAATGTAACCCGAAATAAATTATAAACATTATACATATAAAAATATACGAACACGTAAACTCGGGTTAATTTTATATAAAATTTTTCTAAACAACATTTATAAATTCTTAATAAGAAATATATACAGGATTATAATAATAACGTCATAGCACAAAATCAATACTGATTTATTTCATTCCGGACGTAAAGAGTAAAACGCTTTCGTCGCTTTTTGCGATTTTTATCAAAAAATATAAATAATCCTGATATTATTATCGCGCGGAATAGCAAACCACCACGCGCAATACCGTATTAGCGCTAGTAATAATGGCATTGTGTCGGTGGCAATTTGCGCTAACGCCATAAAAAAAAAACGATGTATAGGTAAGTAGTCGCCTATCTCCGATACGGAGACGTCACCTAATGATGATGAAGCGACGATTTGGTAAAATGTTATACGCGACAGCTGCCGCATACAGCAATTGGATTCGTGTGTGAAATTTATTAAAATGTAGGGACAATTATCTGCACTACCAGCTGTTTTCCTCGTAACTTGCTTTACATTAAACCGCGATTTACGCTTCAAAATATAATCTAAAATATGTACCTGGTATAATATTTATATATATATATTCGATCGGAATGTCTATTTACTTTGTCAGCAATTGATCCGAATTACAAACGGCCTAATATGATATTTTGCTACATCGCGTAAATTTATACGTCCTAACTTGCGCAATCGGTTAATAGAGTGAGATGCGTGTACGATCTAAATTGACCTACTGAAAAGTACCGTTTTAAATAATAAAAAAGTTAATAGAGTTTCCTTCATTTATTTGTCACATAATTCACCCGCTTATCTCAGGATAACTTACTATCGTAATACCTAAAAATATTTAATCTCAGTTACTCAATAATAATAATAATATATTAAATTATTAAAGCAAATCAAAAATAATATAACTAGTAGAAAAATGGGGGAGGTGGAAAAGTCAATTGACGTGGTAATTTCAAAAATTTACCGTTTTGTATTCATAAACTATTATTCTATTGAAGAGTGGCCTGATTAAGTTTTTTTTTTTAGGGTTCTAACACGTACAATAAAGTTAAAGAGCATAACTCATAAAATACTAAAAATAAATAGAATAACCGTACAAAAGGTCTAGTACAGTAGAATATATTCATAATGATATATTACTATTTGATGCAAATATATGAATAAGTCGACGTATATAAATAATGACTATGTTGTGTAATAATTTCCTGTATCTGCCAAAGGTGGGTAGAAGTATTCAGATTGAAAACAGTTCTTGGTATCATAATATCGGGTAGGAATGAGTACTAAATATTTTTCACCTCTGCACTGAAAAGTAATCTATATATAATAACCCGTACAGACACACTCGCTGAATTTTTAAAATAAAATTCTGATATTTGGTATGTGAATTAGTTCTACTTACTCGAGTAGAATGAGCTTTGCCTGTACACCCTTTCACCCGTCAAAAACTACAGCGTGTATATAATTGTGGAATGTATTATTTTTCGATTTGGACGTTTTCATTTTTCCTACTAAATTATTTATTTAATACCTATTGAAAATTTCAAAAACTTAATGAGCTGTTGTAAATATTCTACAGTTGACAAGTTGGGTTATTAAGGATATTTCGCTTAGCCAGATAGAGAAATGATTAAAATCCGGCGGTCGCGCTAACTAAATTAATATTAACGACCGTCGGTAATTACGACCAGGGTAAGAATAGCTTCTTTACCGAAATAAATATCGATAATAATTATCTTTAACCGAGCGGACAATATCGATTATTTGTATAGCGGCCATGGTGGTAGTTCAACGATTATCCGGGTGGTGTGTCCATGTTTGTAATTGTTTTTCGCTGCCAGTGTTTTTTGGCCGTTTTCAAAAATTTGATAATAACAATAATAATAATAATAATAATAATAATAATGCCCTTCCTCCCATGGATCAGAATAATATTGCAACATCGTTACGCTAGCAAACACAGTCGAAGAAATGTAATGGTCAATTCGAGTGGGGTGATAGGTAGGCGTACGTATGTGTGAATTTGTACACACACACATATACATATATATATATATATATTGGAAAAAGAAATATGAAGTCAATTATCCCAAATTATTTAGCACCGTTATTACCGGTAGTTTTTCCAAATTATTGTTAATTTTATCATGGTCGGCGGTAGTAATAATAAAAATAATAACGTATTTAAATTTTACAATACTCCAGTACAACAGCTTTCGCCAATTACTGCGCATGCGCAGCACGGTATAAGAAAAAACATAAGTATTATTATTTTATTATTACCGTTATCATAATTATTATTATTTGAATTTTATTATTATCATTTTCTCAATGATTATTTATTCATTTTTTATTTATTTATTTTTCGATTTGTAATAATTTTCATTTTATATTTCTTCTTTTCAACGTACCGGTATGTTTGATTAAAATTGAAATAAATTTGGTTGGATTTGATTCGATTTGATTTTATCAATATTATTGTTAATAACTTTTATAATTTGCCACAGCTATTTATTTTCTATTTTCGATATTATTTATTTTTTTTATTTTTGATTTTATTTCAATTACTCTTATCGTTTCAATCGATATTTTAACCGATTTTACGGGTAAAACCGGATTCGTTGTTTTTCACGTCTAGTTTATAATTATCCCGAATTAGTGCGTCTTTTTTTTTGTCTCCATTTTTATTTGTATTTTATTTTCTTTTTTTTTTTTAAATGTTACTCCCCAAATTATATAAGAAAAATACGATTTTCGTTTAATATTATCTAAAAAATAATGAATTTACTGGTATAAATTATTAATTTCATTAGAATAATTTTTTAACCGCTCGCATTTCGTCAGTTTCGTCATTTTTAGGTTACAAAACTAAGAGAAACGGATACATAATTGCAAACAGTAAAAAAACAAAAACAAAAAAATAACAAAAAAAACAAAAAAATAACATAAAAAAAATGAAAATTAAACTATAACATTTTTCTAACTATGAACAATTTATATGTAATTATATGAGGATGATATATATATACGGCGCTACAAACACTAAAACAACGATTTTGAACATAATTTTTATTTATTATTTTATATATTTGTTTATTTATTAATTAAGTAAATTAACTGCAATAAATTTTTTTTAAATTTAATTTATTGCTATTTGTATTTCTTTTTCTTTTTTGTAGCAGGTTGTTTCAAATTTTCCTCTATATTATCATCGTTGCTTTTATACCTTGTTATTGTTATTATTATTGTATTAGCTACTAATAAGGGTGGTAATGTACTTAGTATGCACAATGTGTTGTATTTCATGTTTAAAATTTAAATAAATGATATTTCTTCTTCTGATATATACATATCCATCATACGAGATTACGTTAGAAAAAATTCGTAATTAAAATATTTCGATTTTTTCGTAATAATTCGCGAGCTATTAGCAATTTGAGAAAATCATTCCAACGAAAGTTACGGGCGATTAAAATACGCGTCTAACGACGGTAGTCGCGTATTTTTATAGCAAATACTCCATACTACTATAAGAAAATTTAACACTTTCTTTTCGACCCCCGATAACATTCGTCCCCGCGGTCGGATTGAAAAACAAGTCGTACGAAAAACACGCCAAATCACCGTTGCTACAAATCTAGCCGATCGTCGAAGGTGCCCATTAGCGGGTAGACTACGATATGGGCCACAAAATGGGTCGAAAAAACGTCGAAAGTGTTACGACACCCGCAGGAGATTTGTCCTTTTTACGAAGTCGGACGCGGTCTTTCGAACGGTGAACGACGGTAGTCGCGTATTTTTATAGCGAATACTCGTCGAGCAAATTGAGGTTAAAGGGTTTCGGGGTTTTGCGCCCTTTTTACGGCCCCTATGATAGATAGGGGGTTCGGATTGGACTTAAAAGAAAGTAGACGTCGAGATCTATAATTTATGTCCTAACGTAAATGTTTTAAAAATTAACCGGTAACGAGAAATCGCGAGTTTAAAATTTGCTTTTCGATTTTTAAAAAATTTTTCAGGCATAATTGGTCAGCGGGTTAGTAGCTATATATGGATATATATATTAATCATCAATATATATTAGGTTTTTGCGCGATAAATCGCTTAAGAATGGTGATATTCGACGAATTTAATTTATATATATAACACGCGCGTATATAAATAACCTTTTATAGTGGCGGGCGTGTCTTAAGTTCAACAGCAACTGCAGTATGACGTAATTTCGACGAATTTGGTTTTATCCGATAGCAAATTTCAGGAAAAATATATATAAATTAGCGATATTTTTGTTTTATGTAGACTTCCCACTTGCGGAGCCCATTCAAAGGGCGGGTTTGGCGAATTTTAGTCGGATTTGGATGAAACTTTTTTTGTTTTATTCGTCAGAGCCCCTGCACTATTTGAACGGTATTTAATCACAATTAAACCCCAACAGCTTCAGGCACTACCCCCGTTGGGTAGCAACCCCCTTGGGTAGCAGAGGCGGATAGAACCCCTAGTTTCTCACTCGATAAAATTTGCTTCTTCTCGTGTTTTGTTAACTGAACAAAATTAGATTATAAATTTTAAAATTAGATTATAAATTTTAAAATTAGATTATAAATTTTAAAATTTGATAAAAATGAAATTACTTTTTTATATCGTATCGCGATATATTAAAAAATAAATAAATATAGTATCGTCGCATGTAAGCGCTATAAAGTATTTTCAGTATGTGTGTGTTTGTGTATAGTAATAATTTCTCGAAACAACCCACATTCTACGCAAATAAACTATTTTCATTATCTAGATTACACATTTTTTCAAAAAAATGTATCGTTAATAAAGTAAAAAAAAATTATAAAATGCATCGTTAATAAAGTAAAAAAAAATTATACATATATTATAAAATTATTATTTATTTATTAAAAAATATTCAGCTAATTACACGTTGGTTATTTTTTATTATTTCGATTAATTTTTTTTTTTTTTATTTCGCTTTTTAATTTTATTATTGCCGGGACGCCTACGACGTTATTATTTGATTCAGCAATTAGCCTATTATCGTGTGTGTGTGTCTATTTGTCGTAGCGACTATCTCGTACATAATTTTATTTCGTCCATTAGCGTTTTAAATGTCGTTGACATGTTTTCAAATGACGGGAAGTTTAACTTATTATCTTCAATATCATCATCATTATCATCATTATCATTATCATAGTCGCGTCATTTGTCAATCGCGGTCGTGTAATAATCGCGATGCAACCTCGGCTATTGTGGTTTGATAATTTGCTTTTCCGTTCAATTTTTAGTTCGCTAAAGCCATCGCTCCTATCTTCCAGCTAAATAACGTTCGTCGATTATTACATACATATACATACATGCGTGTGCGTTAGTGCGAGTGCGTAAAAAGCAAATTTGCACGTGGCTACGTTTCCATCCGTTACCAAGATTCCGTCGTCTGGTTAATTAAAATATTCTATACGAAATATTTCGTCTCGAGTCCTGATTAACGAATTGTTGAAACTCGTTCCATCTCTATTCGGAACAAGACAATTTTCGGTTATATATATATATATATATATCTTAGCATATGCGTGTACCATCATCACCATCTCTCTTAATACACATACACATATATGTATATATGTAAACATTAAGCACCGTTTATTCGCTGTAAATTGCTACAATTCCATTCACCTCTATAATTCTTATATGTTTAATATTATTTTTGCGCGATGACCTTACACGTTGTTTTTTACCTCTTGCCACGTCCCTAACGATAATGCCGTAATACGAAACCCGATTTAATCTAAATTTTAATAACCTAAAATCTATATACGGGATAATGCGCGTGCACCCATAGACGTTAGGTATATTCTTGGCCTATTTCAGGAACCATCGTTCGGCGCCTTATTCGAATTTCAATTAACTATCTCCAATCGATTATTGTTTCCACTAATACGGATCGATATATATATATATATATATATATATATATATATATATATATATATATATATATATATATTTGTTATCTCCTACCCGTATATCGACCTATGATTCATTGTAGGCACGTGTTTGTATAAAATCTCCCCTTTTTATATTCACCCGTATAAGTAATATTACGTATTATTATTCGCTGTTTTTTTTTTTTTATTTTTTTGGCATCACCGCAAATTTAACCATCGCCAGAAGTAGTAATTCGCTAATTTCTGGGCTTCGGGTTTAATTAATCTTTATAACCTTAACGTATATCGTTGATTTTTGTTTATATTACTTTATATTAATACCGTCGCTTTTACTAATTTTCGTAAATTATCATCTTTATTTTACTTCTGCCAATTCATTACTAGCCAAATTAGCTTATTCAGCTCACCCCTTAAACTAGTTATTCTAGAGTTCTCGTCCGGAACAGCAACTATTACAACTGCAAAGTCCGCGTATGCGCATTGTATGACTTAGAGTCGCCGCTGCTGCAATGACGATGCAGACCCGAATTTCGCGATAGCTTCATTCATTTTTTACATTTTATATTTTTATAAATCGTGTGTACATTTTTATATTTTATTTTTTACACGTTCTCCTTAAACAGCTTCATGATTTTCAATAAATTTTACTCTCAAACGAGGTCCTTATTATTTGATAGGTAGAAAAAGAGAAAAAACATCGAGCGAAAGAATAATCATTTCCAGATGTTTCGCTAAAAAAATTTCCTTTACGATTATCTATGTTTAGCTCTTAAATAATGTTTTGTAAATAAATAAATAAATATACCCTTTAACTGTTGGTGGAGGTGAAAAATAATTTTACCTCAACGAAAGATAGATCTTTCATAATATTACTGTAATCTTATATATAATTTACGTTGTCGTCGTTATTATCATTTTATTTCGTTAATTTTTATTATTATTATTATTATTATTATAAAAAATAATAATAATAATAATTATTATTATTATTATTTTTGTTCTTATTATTATTTTAAGTTAATTTATTTATAACTCGAAAATAAAAGCTTTGCTATGATAATTTAACAATTACTTTAATGCTAATTTAATCGATGTAGATTCGAAATTTATAGAGTCGATTCCGAGATGACCGAATATCGATACACATATATCTATCTATATATATTTTATATATATATGTATTAAATACGCGTATTCAAACCACACTATTTCGCGGATTATTTTATTCATTTTTTAGCGTTGTTCACCACTTCCGCTATATTCGTATTAATTATATTTTAATTATTTGTGAGATTTAATTTTGCGATATTAATATTTTAATTATTCCGCCTGCCTTTACACGTTTAAGGTAATTGGATGATCTATAAACATTTAGATCATGTTTCGAATTATTTTTTAAAGAAATCGCTATAAAAATCCGAAATTTGTACAATCGTCTGAAAAATCGAGATTTAAGCACCGGGAGAATTTATGTATTAAATAATTTTAAAAAAAAATTGTAATAAGTGCACGTAATAATTATAATAAATAGGTGATACGTTAATACTGATTATAGTATACTTAAATGATGAGAAGCTCTGTTTATAATATTATCATAAAGGTACAAATCATGAATCAGTGGTGGAAATTTATAAGATCTGATCCGTGGTACTAATAATGTATATATATATTTATATATATATATATATATATATTTATATATATATTTATATATATATTTATATATATCTCACGATATGTCTTTAACTATCCATTCCTGGATGAAGGCTTCCCCCAATTTTTTCCATTCATTTCTGTTCTGTGCCTTTAGCAACTATTGCTTCCCGGCTACCTTCGATATATCATCGTGCCATCGTGTCCTCGGTCTACCCGGGTTTCTTCTTTTGGTTATCGGCCGCCAATGTATGACCCGCTTTGACCATCTGCTGTCACCGCTTCGGGCTACGTGGCTAGTTCAATTCCACTTTATTCTAGCAATTTGTTCCACTGCATCATCCAACTTCGTTAGTTCCCGTATCAGTGCGTTTCTGGTACCAATCCGATAATCTGATGTTAAGCAACATTCTCTCATGTGCAGCTTGGGTCTTTCTTATCGTCTGTATGTTTGTTTTCGTATGTGGCCATGTTTCTGCAGCATATACAAGGACTGGGAGTACACATTGATTATACAATCTCCTTTTCAGATTAATTGGCATTTGCTTGTTTCGAATTATTCCGCTTAACTTCCCGAACGCAATCCAGGAGAAAGATATTCTTCTGGCTATTTCCGTTTTCGTCATCATTTCTTTATTTGTTATTTTTTTACCTAAATATATATATATATATATATATATAGTTATCTACCTGTTCTATTTCCTCTGAATTTCTTGTTATTTTTATTGTTTTTCCTGCGTTAGTTATTATTTTTATTTTTGGAGGTTTATTTTTTAGTCCTATCTTCGAGGTGTGTTACCATCGTCTGTAATTATTTTGCGTTTGAACTTATCAACACTGTGTCATCTGCAAACCTGAGGTCGTTTAAATATTCACCCTCAACTTTGATACCTTTCGCATTCCAATTTAAATTTTTAAACACATTTTCCAATGCGGAAATAAACAATTTCGATGAAATTGTATCACCTTGTCTTACTCCTCTTTTTTTTGTAATATTTTGTGTTTTCTTCCGTAAGTTTAAATATATATATATATATATATATATGTGTGTGTGTGTTTGCGCGTTAATCGATATATATACATATACATATATAAGTTTGACACAAGCGCATGTATATATATTTATTTATATTTATATAATATAATATAATATATATACACCCATATGTAATATTCGTATTGATTATATTTGAATTATTTATATGATTTAATTTTATTTCGTCTTTAATTCCGATATTTCTTCGCACAACGCCATGGTTAAAGGAACGCGGCGATAACTATACCACTCCCAATACATTGCGAATATCCACTAGACGAGTCGCGATTAACTTTATACCGAGGGTATGGTTATGTACAGACGAGCACGCACGCGAATATTTCTTATACATATGCAAATTGTCCTAACAAGAACAAAAAGAGCAAACCGTCTTCTCAAGGTTGTTGGTGAGATAATGATTTATAAGTTTATTTCGCAGAATGTACGGGTTAACGCGAAAAATATTGACCCCTTCGCGAAGTTAGTCTCCACCAGTACACACAATTGTTAGAGGAAACGATATGGCGAAATCTTGACCTGCCGCAATAAGCTTATTCTTGAGTACCAGGAAATTCCGTGTCGGTTGTCAACAGTTCGCACATTTTATTCGCACTAATGACGTCATTCGCGCGAACGACCTTGACGCCATAATGGGCGAATTAAGCTCCGCCTACTGTCGGCCGAGCTTTATCATTCGCGGTGCTTCACGTCTGGTTCAATTAAAAAAAAAAAAAAAAAAAACTAAAAAAAAGAGGAAACTTGGCTACATTATTTCCCCTAACCCTCCGTACGTAAATTTAAAAATTCACCAACTCCTGCGAAAATTATTAGCGATACTTTCGAAGGACGATAGTTATGTACCGATGTGTGCATAAGCGTTAATATGCGGGAGCCGTTCGCGAATTTCGTCATTTTCAGGCGTTAAAAACGTTAAATAATTGCATAAGCAGTTATATGCGGGCGTACCGTTGGCGAATTATATCGTTGTTATTAAATTGTTTCGAAACTATTTTCGTTCGTCTGTATATCGTTGTTATTAAATTGTTTCGAAACTATTTTTGTTTTTTTTAGCAATATTTATTACGGTCTTAACTATTTCAGCTGGACATTATTATACGCGTCCAAACTTGCTTAATACAATAGAATTTGTAATTAAAGGAACCATCTGTATGTCGGTCCATTAACTCGGAATACGGATTTCCAGCCTGTATAGAAATGTATACCATTTTATTAGGTGAAGAACACAGTCCGGAGATTCGGA
Source organism: Coronaproctus castanopsis (assembly GCA_032883995.1). Taxonomy (NCBI): domain Eukaryota; kingdom Metazoa; phylum Arthropoda; class Insecta; order Hemiptera; family Monophlebidae; genus Coronaproctus; species Coronaproctus castanopsis. Next base: position 272,168,847 of record CM065052.1, read on the forward strand.
TAAGAGTAAATTAAAAAACAATTCCTGGACAATAAAATATAACATTCCAATTGTTTAAGCCTAACAATTTCAATTTCGATTTACTATCACGTTTCATTAAATGGTTTATATGCAATTTGATTCAAATTTTTTGTCATATTTCATTTTAAAAATTTTGCATACATAAAATAAAACATAGACCGACTCTATATTGAGCTCCGGTAAACAAGTTAAAATTACAGCATCTTATAAAACGTAGTATTATATACCAAATTTATAAATAATTTTTATATTCTATAATTATTTCGTAATATTCCGTATAAATTAAATTAAAATTGTTACAACGCGCGCGAAAAATTAAAATAAACGCAACTAAAATGTTATTTATATATATATATATATATATATATATGCGCGTGTATGTTTGTATGTATTTATGTGTGTGTGTATAAAAGCTAACGAGTGTTTGATAATAATAAAATTTACAATATGTAGAAAATAATGATTTGAGTTAGTGGAAATGTCAAGTAGTTTTGCGTACACCACAACTTATTAGATGAATCCCGAATAACATTTATTACGAAAATATGCGATTATTTCGGCGTTAAAAGTTTATATGTACCGTATGGAGGACATTGCGAGTGAAAGAGTTAATCACGAAGCAGGTAATAGTAGTACTAATATATATGAAGGAACATAGTCACAATGTCCATTATACGGCGCATAAATTTTTAACACGAAAAAAACCGCCTATTATTATTATTATAACGGATATTGGCGTAGAATATTTTAATTTTTAAAATATTTGCGTAACACGTAATTCATCTAAAAAGCGGTATTGTACGCAAAAGGTTACTTTATATCATCACATTCTCGAGTCGTTTTGTTTCATCAAAATTTATAATTTTATTGATAAAAAAAAACGAAAGAGTTAACGTACGTAATAGAAGTTAATCTTGATGAGATTAAGCTCCGTTGTCTGTTCACGAAGTGTAAAATTTAGATATTTTCACGTAGTCGATTGAAATCGAGCGAATGTCAAACGTCCTTCTATCGTATTCGAGCTGCTTGGACAAGGACGAATTTTAGCAGTAGTCACGACTTCGTAGAAAACTTTAAACCGAATACGGACAGGTGACCATAGAAACTGGAGATGATGTGGTGGGTATCTTTAATTCGGAGTCTCGTTTCATTGTAAACAATAAATATACAAATGACATGTTCGCATTAGTTGGGAAACGTTTAACTCGCTCGAATTAAAGCTCAGCGTATCTTTGGTGTTGACGAGAATCTGTCAACGCGTGAAGAATAACTTTAAATCTCCGTTGTAAATGATGACTCCGTTCGATTTCAATGTACCTATATTCTTGAAATGTACTATCTTAATAAATAATTTGAATTAATAGAGTTAACCTTCCTTTTAATACGCGGTTAAAAACATACACGTATTCTTCGTTTTTGTTGGGGAACTAAATTTCAAATTTGTCTTAAACCTTTCGGTCACACTTGAAATTTTACACAAAAAATTATCAATCTTATACAGGCTGTTTATTATAATAATTAGAATTGAGACATCTCACGGTCAACCAGAAAATATATAATTTTTTTAGTATTAAAATTTCACGCACCATATAGGGCATGGTGACTGAAAGGGTTAAAGTTGTCTATATGTTTTTTTATATATATATATATATATATATATATATATATATATATATATATATATATTCTTATGATAATCATTCGGAATCTAGTTTAGTAAGAATGGCGAAAAACGTATTAAACTTTTAATTAAACCTTTGAAATGAAAATTAACGGGAAAAATAAAGTGAAATAATTAAAACGGAAAACGTAATGAGCATAAGAGGAATACACACTTATTTGTAAAATGCATATTGAGAAAAAAATCAAATTTGATGAAAAAATGGGAAATATAGTATGGAAAACGAGCGGTTTTGTTTTTCGAATAGCGCAGTTGGTAACAATGCTAGAAGGCAAACCGCATGCTCCACGTTTAGTGCGTGGACATACCTTAACAGCCGGGTTTATTAAAAACACGTCCACGAGATCTTGAAGACCCGAAAACTCGGATTTATGAAGAGAGTTCAAAAATTCGGCGACCTGTACTCGAAAATGTGGTGAAAAGACTGAATTAATGCTTTGTTGCAACTGACGGTCATCCGAACGATATTGTGATCGACAAATGATTTTAAACTAATCTCTCGTTTTTCTATTTTTAGATAAAATTTTATTCGAAAATTTTTGGTTGAGTAGTTTTTGAGTCATTCGAAAAAACAACAAAATCATCCGTCTTCTCTGAGTGAGCCTATATAGATATTTTTAGAATTAACGCATTTCACGTCAGCAAGAAAATAAAAAATTTTGCGTCAGTGGAGACATCGTGACTGTAAATCGGTGTTTACAACGTATTTATAAGTGGCGTTTATTATCTCGAACGAAAAATCGTTAACCTTAATCTATACCCTAAAATATCATCTATATATAGTATATTTATATAAATCATTTTAATAGAACCCCTTTAATTTATTCTGAAAACTTAAAAATCAAATTGAAAAGTAGTTATTTCGGAAAACTATTAGGTATAGATTTTACTGCATAGGTCTAACGTGGGTAAATGAAATAAAAGAAAAGGTCAACTTTTTTGAAAGAATTCGAAGCAGAAATATGGAAGATACATCGTGTCGTCACATCTTGTTTATTAGGATACTAAACTCCAAATTGTGTCTTCTACCAATCGTATATTATATCTATCTATAGATATCTGTCCTTTCAGCTACCTGTTTCTTGTATAACATCTTTCCTATACATGGAACATTGCTCACCTCCATTTTATGTCTTTTTCATTCTCTTTCAAGAAGGTTAGATACGTTGTATTCGTTTTGTTTCCTTTTTTTCCTTTAATCCTACAAGGATGTTTCTAAGACGATCTATCTATCTATCTATATTATATATATATATGTAATGTAGTTGAAAAATAGATAAATTTCTGTTCATAATTACTACTTCAAGTTTTAGTATCATCCGGTATAATTGTGACGTACGGAAGAATAAGTAAGTTATTACATTTATCGCGGTAATGTAGATCTTATTGCTTGTAAGTTTCAAGCGATACTATTTTTATAAAGTTTATTTCGGGAATCATGTTCGCTGGTACAATAATTATCAATCAATCAATCAATCAATCAATTTATTTATATATATATATAAATAAATACATCATATTATAAATAATATCATTGCTCGTAAATTCGTATATCTGCGCGAGTAACGAGGAGCTACAATTGAAGTATCAATATAATTATAATCATCATCATCTTGACTCGTCAAGTAATCTACATTATAATCTAAGCTATCTATAATGTTACTGAGGTGCGCAACGAAGGTTGAGTATGGTGAGCTACGCTATGGAATAACGAAGGGAATTAGAAATGTCAGTACCATCGGCAATGAATGTATTCACATAGTTAATTTCATCGGACAAAAATATGTCATAACACCCGTATTCTCGCAACATCGAGCTTTCATTTTATAACCAATAAGTTGGTGTACTTTCATCATTATAAATTTAAGTCTCTGTGTGAGTAATTATTTGAAATTTCCTATAATGTTTCTTTAAAAACAGAATCAAATCGTCGTAATGAGCGGACTTGTTACGATGTAAAATGTTTAATGTAAATGTATACATTAAATGTGTGATATTCCTTAGATACTTAAAATAGTTCTCAAAACGTTATTCGCAATCACGGGTAAATAATTACGTCGACAGAAATAATAATAATTAGTTAATAATAGTTAATATTAATCATACGTTTAAAACAGTTTTTCTCGATACGTCCATTTTTTCACTTTGTGTGACGTTTGGAAAACAATTTTTCATTTTTATTTAATATTAATCATATCAATAACCAAAAACCACAATAATAATAATAATAATAATAGTAATAATCAAATCAAATCAAAGTTTATCGCTTTTGTTTTACATACAAAATGTATTAAGATAATTTCAATATAATACATTGCATATACAGAAAAGACACATTTAAACATTACTCCAAAGTGCAAATGCACATACAGTAATAGTGAATACATATACACATACATATGTAACACGTATACACATACTCTTGTATATAAATATATATACACACACATTCATACATATATATATAAAAAAAGCTGTAGATTCATACTTACAATAAAAAGCTGTAATTACTGACCTTTACGCTCATGTATGCACATATATACGATATTCAACTATCAGAAATCTATATATAAATATACACATATTTACACACATACATCATCTGTGCAACCCATATACAATATACAACGACGTACGTTTATACATAATAAAACATAAAGTATCAATATCATACACACATGTACACATTCACACAAGCGGTATAAAAACACTGTTTATACTTATACGAACACACATACAATACATGTATTATATAACACAACCTTTATCAGATATACAGTTTCACATAAAAAAATATTCACTATTGCACAATTATATACACACCGTCTCAATCGTAAATATATATACCTCTTTTAGAAGACAGGAAATTTGTAACAATCGCTCGACTAAAAATAAAATAAAAGAAAAGAATATTCTACGAATAAAAATAATAATCAATTAATCGATATATTTCAAGAAAATAAAGTTACAAAAGTAAACACTTAGATGAATAATTTATATTATATGAAAAAATACTCCCCCAAAAATATTGAAAGAGGCGAAGGTGATCTTATAAAGAAAAAAAAACGATAAAGGCCTAAATAGTGTTAAATCCTATCGATCAATTTGTCTTTTAAATGCTTTTGGCAAAATTTTCTAAAAGTTACTAAAAATACAGATAATAGCAATATTATCGAAAACACTTTTTACGTCGATTCCTACAGTTATTGTTTAAGTTCCTCCCTAATTTTGAAAATTATACAGTTTTGCTCTGTTGATAGACCATTGTCTGTTATTAAGAAAGTTCTTCCTATTTAGGCGAGACAATGGTCTATCAACAGAGTACGCGGTAAACTGTATAATTTTCAAAATTAGGGCGGAACTTAAACAAGGTAAACATATCCTAACTGTAGGAATCGACGTAAAAAGTGTTTTCGATAATATCCTGCTTTATTCAACAACTTACAAATATTGCTAGGCCAAAACAAAATTCTACCGCATACACTACTATCTTAATGACGGACGAATTACATTAAAAATAGGTGATAAAAGTGTAAAAAAAGGGACAACGAATACGGGATGCCCACAAGGTCTTGTGTTAGGTTTGCTACTTTGGAATGTTTTATTTAATGGGGGGGGGGGTAAATCTACAATATAATAATAAAGTCGATTTGTGTGCTTACGCTGACGATCATAAAAGGAGATTCTAAAGCTGAACAGTTGCAAATGAAACGGTTAAATAAGTTAGAGAGATGGTTAAATGACGTTAATCTATAGGTATCCGTCGATAAATGTCACTTTTCACTAAGTCATTAAAACTTAAGAGAAACACGCTATAAAAGTCGTATATCGAGGCTCTCAACTTGAAGTAGTTGAATATTTTAAATATTTAGGAGTTGACAAAAAAAAATCATTTTTAACTATCAGAAAATACGATATCAAAAATGAGTGAGAAATATCGCCAATTGCTAAAAGCATGTCAGAACACTCGGGGATATTAATTATACAATGATAATATACAAATCGGCAGTCGGAAACGCTACTGCGAAGGTTAACGACAAAAAATTTCCGCATAAAAAAAAATAATAATTTCACGACGAATGAAATTTCTAATTAACTAATTTTCGGTCGGAGGATATAAAACTATCTCACCGATTTACTAATGAAGAGCAGATCTGTTATGCAATATAGAATAGTGAATTTCAGTTTGTTAATGAAAATCTAAATCGAGAACTAAGCTCTTTATTACTGATAATACGTTTCCTTAGCCCCTGTAGCATTCTATAACAAACGAATTAAAAACTGTTTAAAAAATTACTACACTGCAATTTGGCAATCCGAAAAAGATACTTAGATAGACATTAAATTTTCACCGGATTTTTATACGACCCAACAATTAACGGGGCATAGAAAAATTGATGTCGTTTTGTCTTAAACAAAAATGATAAATACACTTGCGGATTGAGGGAAAGTGTAGAACATATTATTTTCAAATGTCTATAAAACCATAATCAAAATTTCCAAAAATTTGCTTTCCACCTACTTTATCCTACATTTCAGAATACAAGCGTCCTCACATAATGGTCCGTTCACATATCGCCATGTGTCTCTGTGTATATCTGCGTGTGTGTTTGTGTGATGTGTACGCGCAATATCGACTAACTTGGTTATGTATTAAAATATGCGCGTATGTTTACGTGTGTGTGTGTGCATATATGAATACACATATTTATTTTGTTTATACATTTTATATTGCTCGTTATTGCTTTCCATCGTGATTATATATATATATATTTTAACCTAGTAGTTAGGTATAAAGTTTTTTTATATGGATTACAAAAATATGCTTGCACTCGGTTACATTAGATATAAGCATCATTAAGCACCGATTTTTAATGTAGCATTTTATACGATCAGATATTACGATTTTTTATTTATTTATTTATTTATATACGACTTAAACATTAAATATACAAGTGCTAATAGTTTTTTTTTTTTTTTTCCTATTGTTATTTTACTGGTTACTTTTTTTTATTATTTCTTTAGTTTTGTAAAGTCATTTGGTTGTATATTTAGCTGGTTACGGTATACCTTTAAGGATAATTGTCGTATGTTTATGTACAGATAAATTCTTTAGAATTTTGTATTGAAATAAATATATCGTTTGACTGATTTCTATATTACACTTATATCAACGACCCGTGTAAAGTATTTACTTACGTGGACCGAGTGCATTTTATCGCATTATTTAATTATAGATTTAAAATTATTACTATTATTTATAGCCGGTAGCGTAATTTAAGACGGTGTATTTCGTATTAGGTTTTATATTTGGTTATAAATCTTTGTTCCGTTTGCGTTTACTATATCGACTGGGCGTAGTCGAATATTTGTTTTGATCATTATGTACTAATTATATAGATGTATTGAAATAAATTGTAATTATTATTGCTTCGTTAATCCCTATCGAAATTCTAAAATCCACACTCTATCGATTTACATGTTTTATTAGTTCGTAATGTGGAAAATTATAATAACCAAAAGTAATTCTATTACATCCGGGGGGGAATATTTTTCGATTACTATCGTCAGTTATCCGCTAGCTTAATAAATCGGTTTATTGGGAATGGAAAAAAATCATCCGTAACTTATCCAAAATAATACGATGTCGAATCTCGGAGAAAAATTTAATAACAAAAATCAAAAAAAAAACCATTGCATTAAAACGCAAAACGAATATTCGGGAAAACTATAAAAATTATATGTATTCTCGTGAAAATTATTATTCCATAATTATATTGCGTTTAAATGAATTTCTTCAAATTATCTATTAAATTATTTTGTCCTCACCCCTTTTAGCCTGAATTTTCTACAAATGAAATCGGCGATTCCTAATAATAATTTCTCGATCGAGCCAATTTTCAGATAATCTATCGGATTTTTTTAAATACATTTATAATTAACGTTTTAAAAGCCGGTCATCATTGTAACCGCATTAAACACAAAATCGTCATGTTTTATATTTATTAATGTTCCTTACAAGACAGTCGCTGTATTAATCGAAAGTTACTTTTCATTTTCTTCTTTTTTTTTTCTTTTACTAAATACGGATATTGCTTCCGTAATTAAAAAATAAATATATGAATAAATAAATTTATGAATAAATACTTGAATGTACGAATAAATACATAAATGTATGAATAAAGGCATAAATGTATGTAAATAAATAAATGTATGAATAAATAAATAAATGTATGAAGAAATAAATAAATATATTAATAAATAAAGAAATATATGAATGGATGAATAAATAAACGCGTGAATAAATATGTAAATGTATGAATAAATAAATAAATATCCGAATGAATGAATAAATGACATACACGGATGAATAAATAAACGTGTGAATAAATCTATACACGCGTGAATGAACAATTCAAACAATCAATAAACAAATAAATCGTTCAATATCAATCAATAAATAACACATCAATCAATAAAAAAATCAATCAATAAAAAAAATCAATCAATACACATCAATCAATAAACAATAAATCAACAATAATAAAATAAGATGAATAAATGAAAAAACAGATTAATCGATAAATAAATAATGGCGGATTTGATTGTAAAATGCGTAATTATTACGTATACTCGGCGAAACGCCATATGCATAATTCGTTTTTTTTTTTTACATCCGATTTCGATGCTGTTGCTGCTGTTACCTACATCGAGCAATGTACCAGGTTGGACGAGTGTATAATAAGAACGAATAAAAAATTCAGCTTTATATGAAGTCGGAGAAATGTGTATATATATATATATATATATATATGTATTCGGATAAATATGCAGACATGTCTGACAAGTCGCTAAGGGTAGTAATACCGCAAAAGGGTTGATGAGAAGAGAAAATAATAATTTAGTCTCGCGGGACTTGCAGACAGCGGCTTTTTATAAGTGGAGTAATAGGATGGTGTAATAAAATAATACCGATATATTCGCCTGTACGACGTGTATAAGCCTTAATATATCGATGTGCCTTTTGGGTACAAATATCGGGCTGTGCGTCGGTGTTGGGTATATTAGCGAAACAACAGACCCCCAAAAAAATAGAACGTTACACGTCTCCTGTAATAGTCACCCACATTGAAAGAATCCTCCCTGAAACTATATATATGTATATATGAACTATGACGATAGTTTAATGACGATCTGCGCACACAATGACAACATCGTCTTAACTAACTGACAAACAAACTTTAAGCAGCAGGTTCATCTATACAGCAGTATATACTTATATATTATATATATATATATATATATATATATATATGTATACATTACGTATGTATTAACGGAGCCACCTTTAGGAAATTCAGTACCTTTTTCTTTTGCCCTTCATCAGCGACCAGTTCGTTCCGAGACGATGTCTGGAGTCCTTCTAACATATATATATACATATACACATACTTTTTTTTTTTTTAATTTTCGCTTACCCTAATTTTACCCCTTTGAACCCAATTCACGATTCTTTGTACGCGAGTTTAATTCTTTCTCCACGCCAACCATCCGACCAACCAATCAACCAATCCTTTTTCACGTTTTTTTGTTTTTTTATCGAAGGCTATATTCTTCCAGGAGATCAGCTATTCCACGTAACTAGAACTTTTCTTTCTTCTTCTGCAGATATTGCCTAGTAAACCTTTCCGCTTTTTATATTCTAAATGCGCATTTCTTTCTTTCTCTTTGTCCTTATTTTACCGTCTATGATCCATATTTTAAAAACTCTTTTTTTTCCTCCTCCAATTCCCTTCAGTGACCTTATTCCTTCGTCGTACTAGCTCCCACTTATTAGTACGTCGATTTTTTTTTTTCGAGTCTAGCAATTTCTTTTCCTAACCTTTCTCATTTCACACGTAAAACTTTCTCACACTTATCGGAGTTACATTATTATCCAAAATATTAACATCTGCCCTTTATCGTTTGCGTAAAATTATATATATATATATATAATTCGATAATCATCTGTCGAAGTTAAGAGTTGTTACGACCTAGTTTTATTATTATTATTATTATTAATATTTTAAAATTACTACATTCCGCTTTCCATATTTTGATCTTCCTTTATGTATTATTATGTTTTTTTATTATATTAAGAGTCCCGTTTTGCATACCGGGAATGTATAATGCATTTCCGTCTCTTTAGCGACGGTATTAAAATAATAAATAATCATAACGATAATAATAATAATAATGTTTATAATGGTTATACCGGATGCGTAAAACTGCCAGTCGATCGTAATAATCGAAAAATGTGAATACCGTTTGTTTCCAACGATGTCTGATTTTTGATTTTTCGTTAAAATAATTTTTAAATAAAGAAAATTTAACGATTTAAAAAATATCTCTAATTAATCATTTATAATTATTACGAATAAAATCGAATTATGCCCGGAGATTGTAGAAAAATATTTACACTATAAGAAGAAAAGTCGATAAATCGATAAATAAATTAGCGTACATATCATTTAATTATTTACATTCTTTGATTTAACTTAACGAACTAAATAAGAAATGAATATTATAGCCATTTATATATATTTAGTATCGTATTCAATTATGGTACGGCATCCAATTCAAATATTTTTAAAATTGAAAAGTTCCAATACGTATCTTGATAAATACACCTTGATATATTAGAAATGATGACATTTATATAGTGACTTGAAAATAGAAACTGTGAAAGATGATATGAAGAAAATAGATGCGTTGGAAATGTGGTGCTGGAGGAGGCCGTCATGGACCGAGGAAACAACTAATGACTCTATTCTGTTGGAAGTTGGTATACAGAGCAGATTATCAACAGTGGTTCGCAAACGGATATTAAAGTATTTTGACCACAGCATCAGAGCAGGAACGTTGGAAATAGCTATTATACAAGGTATCATGGAAGGAAGTCGAAGTATTAGATGGACTGACGTGGTCTGCAAAACAATGGGTCGAAGTTTCCTTCAATGCGTTCGTTGTGCGCTAAACAGAGATTTATGGCGTAGACTCGTGTTTCAAAAGACAAAAAGTAATTTATCCCCAATGGAGATGAAACGGATGATTGATATTGATATATATATATATACAAATCGTTCAAGTCAATTTTCGCATCGGCGATGTACACTCGTCATTATGATTTCCGTCTTATTACGTAGAAGAATTTATTTGGATAAATAAAACGTCAAACTGAAAATAATAATATAAATAGGAAAAAATTCTTCCTTTATTAAAATTCCGTCTTTGGCGTGGATGCGTGTAAGTGTAAAGAGACTAAATCTCATATCTCGCATGGATCTAACTCTAAACTCTAAGATGACTGTGAAAAGAATGCGCAGATATGAAAACACGAAAATCGAAGAAACTGCGAAAGATTTCGTGCAGAAGGGAGTATGTTGATTGAATATTGACAGTCCTTGCAACACCTCCCTATTTACACACACACACACACACATATATATATACGTGTGTTTTTCTGGTTTCCTAATAACGGGACTGAACCCTTTACTTTAAATTGGCGATAACGGAACTTGGAGCGGTTACACGCTATCATTTTATTTTTTTATTTATTTATTTTTATTATTATTTTTTGTTATAGACTTTAATAACATTCTACTATTCTCTAACTTCTATTTGGTAGACGGATAAAAACAAATAGGCTTATTTCGATCTTTCCTATCCTTTTTCTGGGACGAAGTGTTGAATAGAGAGAGGGTGGAAGATAAGACAAAAACGAGAATACAACATTTCAAACCCCAATTTGCCACCTTTATCTGTTAAATCCGTGAGAATCTTATACATCGTCGACATCTATTATTCTTACGAGATATATATATATATATACATAATCGAAGAACACATTTGTAAAATACCATTATAACGGTTGACGAGGAATTATCCTATTACAGTTCATCGTGTATCACTTGATACGATGATAGATAAAATTTCGGAGAGTTTCAGCATTGTCATAAATTAGATTCGTAAGCCGTATTGCAGAGGGTTTATTAATATTTTAGGGTCCGGCTTGGTTTATCTTCGACGTGGCCTCGATTAAAAATGTAATTTTTTGGGTTCGTTATCGCAGTATAAAATTTCTACCAAGCCAACTTTCGTCCTTACTATTATCTATCATCATTATCATTGTTTTATTGATATTATTATTATTTGTATTATTATTATTAATGTTATTATATTTGCTGTTTTTTTATGTATATTGAGAATAGTTTACAGTAATACAGTTCAAAAATTACACATCGTTAGTTTAAATTATAGAAATTACGATTCTTAAATTCTCTCAATATATTGATATATAGACATAGCGAATCGCTCTATGTAGATTTATTAAGTGGGCGGTAAATAATATCAGAAATTCGTCTGACGATGTCGTTATAGATATCCTGCACGAAATAAATTTGAACGAAAATTTAAATCTGTTAAATCGGGAAAAGTTTTTTTCGAACTTTAATTACAAAAATCAGTTAAAATCACTAAAACTTTATTTTCTATTTTAACCGATTTTTGTAATTAAAGTAATGAAAAATCACTACATTCCGCGATCTAAAGTTTTTTTGAAAGTTTAGTAAATTAACTGACGTTTTTCTGAAAACATTTTTATTCATTATACATCGCCTGCCGGACACGCGTCATTGAGAATAGAAAATGTATACGTATGAAGTTTTTGGGATCGATTTCTCAAGTGGTGGTAGCCCCGATGTGTGTTTCGCTTGAAGAAGAAGCTTTATATCATAATGAGACACGCGTAACAAGGGGTTTATAAAGTTAAGTACATTACACTTTAAAACAGTTAACTTAAATAGTATTACTAAATCTAGAAAATTAACGAGACAAATGTTAGGCTACAGGAAAAAACCCAACAAAAACCTGTAAGGAAATAAATAAAATACGGTAAAAAGAAAAAAATATAAACGAGATACATATATATACAAATACATATAGCACATACATATGCACACACATGCAAACACACACACACCGTATTAACTACGCAAAATAAATAATACATACATTAAATGAGTAGCCTACGTTTAATTCTACGATATTTGTACCTAGTGTAATAGTAACGTGTGGTGAGACTTAGCATATCGTAAATTCTACACCCGTCGTAAAAATGTACTAATATAATCGGTACAAAATGTTTAATTCCGAGTGCGGTAATTTTTATATACTCGCGACGATTTAGTATAATTCGACAACGGTAATTTTGAATTAGTTTGTAATTTTTTCATAATGTACTGTTTCAAACTGATAGCCAATGCGTGTGTAGGTTAATCTGGGTTGAATATAATACGCGTATATAATAATTTCTTTTTTATCGCTTACATAAGATTTAATTAACTTTTTATTAAATATAAGGGGAATTTAAATTGAAGAAATTTAAAAATTATACCGTCAAGCCGAATCAAAAGCTTTTTCAATGTAGATTAAGCCCGTGTATATATATATAAGTATTAAGGTTAAAGTTGTCGGTTACGTAATCAGACGGGAGAATAATCCGTTCTAAATCCAAACTGTTCTTTTATAAGAATTTTCTAATTTCCAGAGTGTAATTGTAATCGATTTAAAATGACTTCTATTTAACTAAGAGAGCTTAGCAGACTACTTGGGCGAATTATCTTTGCCAGGTATAATTATAATTCTAACAGTTTTCAATTGTGTAGGAAAGTAACTTGTTTTAAGCGCATCGTAATATCTGTCAAATATGCAACCGCCTTACCAGGTGTAAGTGTTTAATCACTATAGTTGATCATCGCCACAGGATGTCACCATCTCGAAGATACCTTAGATCTGACGGACACTTATTTCTTCATAGTCGACCGGTAAACTGCGATTTTTGGCGAATTTAATATAATAATAACAGTAAAAGATATTTCTTGAACGTGAAAAAAATAAGGAACTCGTCGACTATAACAAAATAGAATTTAGAAATTTAAATAAATTTCCAGATTTAAAGGAAGCCCCCATCAATATGAAGAAATACTAACTGGAAAGATTGGAAAAGGAATTTGTTGGTTGTTTTCACGTTAGTTCATAGATGGCCAAAATTTGAAACGAATAATAATAACGTGATAGTAGTAATAATAAGCAAAAGGGCCATTTGCACCGATTTGGAAATACGAAAAGTTTATTTATACAATCGATGACGTCAGAATAGTATTTTGTATCGTACTCTTTGTACTTATCAAAGGACAAATAGACAAAACAAAACGAAAAAAAAATGTATGGAGAACATTAATTTGATATTATTTATCTGTACTTTCGGCGGTTTTTAATACGTTGCGTACGCGTAATATAGGAAAAATTAACCAAATAAACAGTAAATAATATGCCTATTCATATTATATATATATATTTATATATATATATATATATATATATATATATATATATATATGTAATATATATATAAAACAGCGTTTATCGCGTATATTAGTAATATTTTATCTGCACACGAAGAACGATGAGCGATATAGACATATAGTTATTGCTGATAATAGCCGATCGATAATAGGTCACGTGACGTCCAATTATTTATTTATCATCATCAAGTTCAGACGATGGTTGTATAGCCGTACACGTATATAAATACAAACACTAAAGAATATATCACACGTACGATACATAATACATAAACGAATATATACATTTATATATATATATATATATATATATATATATATATATATATATATATATACATATATATATATATATATATATATATATATATATATATAATCGTATAATATTATGTGAGTAACCTTAATTAAAATGCACGTATTCGGAAAATTCGTATATTTACCTTAAAAAAAAAAGAAAAGAATTGATAAAGATGTTAACGAAGAACGATGATTCGATAATAATAACGACCAGTTTAATGATAATAATAATAATACGTCTTAATGGACTACAAAGTATAGAATATTTATACCCATCTGCATAAAAATAATATTAACACCGTACACAATATATGTGTATAGTGGGTATATGATTATTATATGCAACATGGTGTAGTAACGTTTATAACGTCAATCATTGTTCATTTTATGTTATCACTAACGGACGTCAGATAAAAACTTCCTCACTTCGTACTGTTAGTAAACGTACGTGCTGTATCAGATTGCAGTGTTGCATAATTTTTTAAACTTGCGCAACATCTTCCGAAACAGTTACAAAAACATTTTCATCTGATTATTTCGTACGTTCACTCTTTCGTTTTATAATCTTTTATTATATATATATATATATATTTCTTTTTATAAATTTACCTCTAGATGCTTAGCTATTTGTACATGGTTTCACATCTTCCAATGAAGACGAGTCAAAAGCATGGCGACTTAATTATAATTATTTATTGATCTAGCGGTTTCTGTTTATATCGAGAAAAATTGACTTCTGTCGAATTCGGGTAATTACGAAGCTTGATTTTTTGTGCGTCTTCGCCCATCACTTTTGATACGTACTTTATGTTCAGATAGCGGTAAAGGGCCTTTTGTTGCTTAAGCATGGATCATTTGCCATCCCGAAAATATTGGAGGTACAGTTTATGAACCACTGTGTATGCCGGGCCTTTATGTCGAGTTCTTTTCTTTTTGTCTGGATATGTGTACGCCATTTTCCAGCCTTTTGTCCAGATTGTAATCTCAGACATACAGCGTTTTTTGTAAATGGTACGATTCTGTTATATATTGTTATACTTCCCAGATATAGTTATCGGTCTACGAGTGTACATCTTATATGTTTTATTGTTTACGCTAGATAGATATTTCATTAATTTAATTTTGCAGTTTACGGGGTTTTACATTTAACAGGACAGTATCGCATAATATCGCTGTGTCATCCGCAAACGTTGCCATTAGTGTTTCTTTCGACACTGGAACGTCATATATTAGGTAAAGTAGTGGTCCCAGTACACTGCCTTGTGGAACTGCAGACCGAATAGGATATATATATACCTGAACATATCTTTCACGTAAAGATGATTTAATTAGTTTGCAACGGTGATACGGTAGATATAATTTTGTAGAGTAATCAATCAACCCGATCGAAAGGCAAATTTCTTTTTTTTTTCAAGGCTAGTTTCAATTTTTTGAACAACCCGATGTATATATCAGCAAATGTTTCCGAAATCATACAGGTGATCAGGTGTTATTCCCTTATCCTCTACTTGGGCTGTAGTATTTTTAGTATTAATTTCTCATAAAGTTTTGAAATGACCGGGTAGTAGTTCGTAATTTTCTATTTGAATGCCTTTATACTGAAGATAAACTTTTGAAATATAATTCAGATGATTATACTTTGTCGATAATACGAATCGATGTAAACGGTTTAAACGTATCGAACTGGAGTGCGTTTGTAAATTATTGTAAGCTCGCTACGAGGAAAAGCATTTCAAAATTAATAAGCAAATTGTACAATAACCGCGACTGAGTCAATCGCTATTACGGTGGTAAATAAAAATTTCTGTACTTAGTCTCTTTTGTTCGAGCCCTTTACCTCGAATTTTACTATACGCTGTGTTAGGTTGACAAGTATTTTAACTTTTTTACATCGCGTCAACTTACTTTTTTATATTTATTCACAGTACACGTTGATTAGTCTGACCGATTCGCGGGCGAATGTGCTCGTAGACACGAAAGTCAACCGAATGTGACGAATTCTTCAGGATTCAATGGAAAAAGACTACGTGAAAAGCATTCGGAAAAACCAAATATTGAAAAAAACACGATAATGATGACTACAGGACTCGAACGAATAACACCCATAATAACTGTAACATTACAATGAATATAGTCAACCGAACGAGCAAACGGAGTAAAAGTATTTATTCGAATTTTGTGACTGAAATAAATATTTCGTCAATAATTATATACATTAATATTCTTCTTAATATTCTTTTAGTTCAGTCCTAAGACTGGTCTTTTTTTCACGATGATAATTTCCCGATTTTCCGCGTCACTTTTTAACTCCTTATAGCTACCGAGCAGCCCTGTGTCTCGTATAGTAAGGTTACTACGAATGAATTTCTGGATCTTCCACGTCCTCGTTTCCCTCTGATTTTACCCTCGAAAACATCTCGAACTATAGTTCTCCACGTCTTATAACATATTCGATCCATCTGAACCGATCAATCCTTTTTTTTCGTTTGTTCTATCCATAATTTCTTGATTTTTTATTACTTTGTTCATCTATCTTATCTTCTCCAATCTCCCCAGCACCACATTTCTTTTATTTATAGTCCAAATTTCGGCACCGTATAGTGCTATAGACTATGTACATACGCGTTCAACGAGCGTTATCGGCATTTGCCTTAGTATATCTTATTTCTTCCTAAACGATCGGGTCTGGGACATGATGGATTACTCCGTAAACTTAGAACGCGTCTACAGTATCACCGGTGCAAACTAATAAATTTTAGATTATTCTTACGCGAAAGATATTAAAAAGTGGAGATTAAGTTTCTAATATATATCCTATTCAGTCTGGAGTTCCACAAGGTAGTGTATTGGGACCACTACTTTACCTAATATATACCCCGAACCACCCGGTGCCAAAAAAGACACACTAACGGCAACGTTTGCGGATAGCACAGCGATATTATGCAATATTATAATTACAATAGGCTTTAGTTCCGTATTTTGAAGCGAACATTTATAATATTACACACAGCGGATTACTTAATTTTTACGATTATTATTAGAGCCAGTTAACGAATATTGGTCTCTACAGACGTCCACATATTTTTTTCGCGCCTGTTTCAATTTCAGAGGATTCTTTGTCAATCTTCATACATCTCCAACTAATATCTTAATTATTAAATATATATATATATATATATATATATATATATATATATATATATATAATGTGTGTGTGTATTATTTACTACTACAATTATTATTATTATTTTTATTATTATTATTTTTAATTTAAGAAGGGAAATTTTGAAAATGGACAGCAGGTTTTAGTCTGAATTTTATTATCGTCTAATATACACACCTATATATATATATATATATATATATATATATATATATATAATATTTGTGCGTTAGTTTTTAGATATAAAAGATCAGTTCCATAATGGAAAATAAGCCTTCAAAGGTACCGTATAGGGGACGAACAAATAAATTAGGCCAAATATTTGAGGCGAAATGTCAGAAATTCGGAAAAAAGGGTTCAATTCTTACATTGTTGAACTTTTTTTTTTTTTTTTTTTTTTAAATAATTTATTTAATTTTTTTTTAAATCGGCACGTCTTTCCAACAACATTTTCTGAAAAATAAGCGAAACCTTCAATCCGTTCCCTTCGCTTCGTCTATCAGTTGGTCATGATTTTATAGGAATATATATATATATAATTCGTGTACTCGCCAACTAGTCGCATTTTACCATATGTTTTTTTTCTTTTTCTGATCAATCCAAGATAGACAGATCATTTTTACATCATCCTTTGATAGTGATAGAAGTAGCGTCGTCGGCTGCAAGATAGGGATGCATTATTAAATATAACTCTTTTCGTCGACGCAGAAGCAATTTTAACCCTTTCTTCTGTCTCAGCTACAACTTTTTCTGAAAGGTTGTAAAATGGATCGTTGCCTATATTTTTCGACTTCGCGATTTGTTTACATCAAAACACACGCAGTATGAGGTTTATTCGTTTTTAAGTTATATATATATATATATATATATATATATATACATATATATATATATAATATATACACACAAAAAGGCCAATTTTTCAAGGTATAAAAGAGTTGAAGAGAAGGTAACGTGCGTCGTTTTTTTTTTCACGTAGTGACCTTGCTATATAAGAAGGTAATTGCAGTTTAATACTTGGATACGTCCGACTTTATTGCAATCCTATCTATCGTGTGTTTATTGGATTTTTCGATAGGAAGTAATAAATAAGAAAGAGAAAAAACTTAAAAGGGTTAGAAAAGAATTCTCTAAGAAGAGAGGTCGTTCCATTCTGTTTCATAAACTCAGTGGGCGTTATGACCGAGTAAATTACTTCGTGCTGGAACCTTCAACCCTTTATTTATATCTTTATTATTACTGCCCCAATAAACGAAAAAGTTTAAAGATATTTCGCCATAGAATTATTACGTATATATATGCACGCATACATTATTTATATATATATATATATATATATATAATTGTTTGAGTATATAATACAAAATATATATATTTTGTTAATATTATTCTTGTTCACATATATATAATATTATTTTCAACATTTATATATGAACGATGCTAGTTGAACTGGTATATATGGAAGCACGTATTTCACTATAAAGTTACCAAAATAAAATAAAATTAGAAAGAACAATTTGAACATCAGGTAAATTTGGAAAATCAGGTACAAGTATTAAGAATGTAGTAATTAAAGTTGATGATTTTGAATTTACGCAGTATAAAACTAACAAATTTAATTAATTAACAACAGGTTTTTCAAATTTAATAAATTGCTTCGACGACACTATAATACAATTGAAATGATACAAAGAAGATTAACATGGCCCCTGCATATATATATATATATATATATATATATAATCATTATCATCCTTCCCTTCTTCCTTCTGTCAAAATTTGCAAAATTTGAATATAACAAAAATATAATGAACGATACGGAGTAAAATATTATTAAAATATGTTTCACAAAAGAGCGAAAAAACTGTAGAAGTGAGAAAGATGCATATATACATATATATAAAATTATTTTCAACAATTAATAATGCTAATTTAGAAATGCATAAGTTTTCAGAGAAATCATCATTCAATATTTGCTGTCGCAGATATTCTGCGTCATTTCACTAGAATTATACGTGATGTATCTCGCTATGGAATCATTAATGAGTTCCGATTTTGATCAGCCTTTAACTACATGTTCTGACTCACTTCCAGCACTCAGGCATTCTCGGCGATGTTTTCAACCATGATCAGCATTACATTGCCAAAAAAGTTATGAAACTTGTACTGGCGGGGTCGAGTCAGTAAGCGACATTCCTGCGGCCGGCCAGGGAAGTTGGTACGATCTTTCCGATCCCGGATATTCCATTTCCAACATCTGATCTTAAGCAGTGCATCATAAATGGGTTTCACGGCGGAAGCAGTGCGAGCTGACTTCACAAAACAACAAACTACGGCAAATCAAACATTTGATCGACCCATGGATAACTTCGCTTCAAAACCGCGGGGACGATGTGACGATCACCGGATTGCGTCTGGACCATGCGCGTCTTATTAATAAAACTTCGGCTCCACTGTGTTCCAGATGTGGCGCTATCTTCTCTATTTCTAATATTCTAATTGTCTGTGTACCTCATATACCTCGCTTACAGCGTCTCTCAATCTCCCTTCTTCGCTTCAAAGGTGACCTCATGTTTCATTGTCGTATCTGATCACCTTCATCAGGGTCCAGTCTTTATTCTTCAATCTAATCCTCTTTCCCTACCGTGCCTCTAGACTTAGTTACTGTACACGGCACGTTAATTTAATTTAATAATAACGATAATTTATATATATTTTTTTTTTTTAACCTACATCGGGTCCACTGCTGGATCCCCCAATCAATAAATTGGGAGAAAATAGCCTAATCTCCCGTGCGGGCCAGGCAAATTGGGAGATACCAACAACACATAATACACTGAGCCGGCGGTCACCCATCCAAGTACCGTAGCTTAACTTCGGCAATTAGATGGAAAGCCGCCGTACTCAACGCGCTATGCCTGATATAAAACCACATATTTAACCACAAAATTGAATTTTCTTCTTCTTGTTTTGGACCCTCGGAAGGGTATAGTCATATTATGAGACCAGGTAGATTTCTGACGGAAGAAATCTGTCCAGCTCTCCACCAGCACACCAGTAATTTGGTGATACCGGCCGAACGCAATTTCCCTGGTTTTGTTCGGCGAAGGCATAATTGCTCGTGCGTTTAACAAGTGACTGACCGGACACGCTCCGGCTCCACAGACATACTGACGAGGCGTTTCCCTGAGAGAGAAACGTTGCTCGTAGCATGCAAATGGACCGTGACGTGTTCCGAAACATGTCAACGCCCTAAAGGGCACAAACCATTCGTATTTTTCCCGTTCAATTACACTCGGCAATACAGTCTTGACAGCACCGTCATATTTCATCCAAGACTCTTGCCATCTCGTAAGAGAGAGGCGGTCATTTGTAAAGGCGTCTTCTGTAACAGACTTGGTAAGCTTACTTAATATAGACGCGCAAACCAAGCTGCTGACTTTATATGCTCTCGAGCCTCGAACCATTATCCTTTCCTTGTCATCAAGAGTTATACCCATACTTACCGACAAATCATCATCATGTAAGCGGAATACCCTTCTTTTTGCCAGGTAACCCTCGCGTTATACGTTAATGCGAACATAACAGCACGGCAGTATACTTCTAGCTCGAACCCAGATAGAGCAATCAAAACAATTGTCGGGGTTATGAATGAGGGACTAAGTTTCGCGCGTATAAGTAGAGATTTGAAAACACTAGACAGTCCAACAGTTTTAGTTTTGTATTTATTGACAATGCTGTATAAAGATACGGCATTGTCAATAACACAAAGCTAAAACTAAAGCCAAATCGGACATAATCTTTTTGTCGCACTACACGCTAATATTTGTCTCCTCTTTATATTCGGCAAGCAGTTACTGTTATTTATCAGTATTAAGCCAAGATACGTGAAATTTTTCACAACATCCAATCCAAATACTTTCTTCCGTTTGCCGTTACCATTTTTATCTACTATCATGACTTTAGTGTTGTTCCTGTTTGTTAGTAATCCATGTTCTCTGCATCGGTCTTCTAGATTCCGTATAAACTTTGACATATTATTCTCCGAGCTACTTGTAATGACAATATCATCGGCGTATCGCAAATTATTAACTCTATTCCCGCCCACTGAAATACCATGTCAACGTTGCTAGTTGATAGTCTGCCATGTGTCTTTTCTGTTTTTGTAACAGACAAGTTTGTGGTCTGACCCGCATTCTGCTCCAGGTCTTGCTACCACATTCGCTTATAGAGGTTCTGCACTTGGACCGGATTAACACATAATCAATTTGATTTTTATGAGCTTCACCTGGTGCGGTCCACGTTGATAGTCGCCTTTTGAGGGTTTTTGAACATGGTGTTGTTTATCGCCAAATCATTTTCGATAGAAAACTGCAGCAGCATTGCTCCCCTTTCGTTTCTGTCACCCAATCCAAATTTACCGACATTCCTTCTGGTATTATCGTCGTTTTCAATGGAACTTCTACCGTCGCGTTAAAATCTCCCATTATGATCAGTATTTCCTTACTTGGTATTTTCCTCACTATTGCTCTAAGTTCTCGATAAATCTTGAATATTTCTTCGTCATCCGAGTCACACGTTAGCGTGTATATTTGTATAATGTGACAATTCGTTGGATTGCAGTTGTCATTTTAATTATTCGGTCGCTTATGGTTCCATACTCCTTAACATATTTTGTCATGCCCTTGCTGATGACAAAAGCGACATCACAATGTAAATAATTAGCCAGACCAGAACCGTATATCATGTTCATTTCAGTTATGAAATGTCCCGCATCCTTCCAGTGTGTTTCAGCCAAACCACATATCCGGATGCCTTCTCTAGCTAGTTCTTTAGCTTTCGCGGCTGATTAAGTCCTCTAACATTTCACGTACCTATCGTTATCTGCTGTGTTATTTTTAATTTGTGGTGATTATTGTTACCAGTAGTCCATTTTGCATGATCTCGCGGGAAAATAATCAGGTGGTTTCTTAGTGCCTGCCTGATCGCAGCTCTACAGCCGGAAGAATTAATTTCACCTGTGAATATCTCATTCAAGCCTTAGGTGAAGTCATTATTCATTAGCCTTGAAAGAGTATTGATGCCGCTGCTGGCCAGTTGTGGGCCTGTTAGCTTCATGCTCTACCTTGTTAATCTTACAGCCTTGGGTGGCCCTACCAAGAATATTCACTCCCGGCGGAATCTCTTAGCAAGGTCGCTATCATGATAAGGTGAACCCCCGGAAGGGAGAATGAAATTGGTAAGCTATAAACGATTTACTGTACAACATAATAAATATAAAGACGTGTAGCATAGTGAACGAAAATTATAATTATAATATAACAACAGTGAAAAAAAAGTATTCAGTATGTATGCTTTATGCAATAAAACAAACATGTGAAAAGTAAAAAAATACATAATTATTAAAAAAAGTAATAGTAGCGATGGTCCCTTTTAATTTATATACTTAAATATTAATGTGATTAATTTTCTTCTATGTTTGTATTATACATAAATTAAAATATCCCAGAATCGTAAATTTAGATAGATGAAATTAAATAATTCTCACAGACTAAGCGATTATAAGAAGGTAAATCGACTATATGTCTACACGCGTGAACTGTAGCGTGTGTATTCGCTGGAATTTAGTCATCATCGTAATTCTTTTAAGATTGGTGGGCAGCTAATTTGAAATGTCAGAATTCTGTGGATAGCGCCTATTTTTTCACGTTACTATATCCTGTTCCTTGTGTATCGTGTTGTATTTATTTCACATATCTTGGCCTTCTGAACTTTTCCCTTATACATCGCATCGTGTCTGAAAGTACGATCCTTATCCCTTTGTATCTTTTCTTTTAATTTTTCGAATAAACTTCTATTTTCACGGACTATAATTCTTCGTTACTAATTTCCTCAGTCCAAGCGCTATTCTCTCCATTCTCCTCCACACACCAACGGGTTTCAAATAACTGGCTTGGTATCGTCTTTTTTATCTACCGTTAAATCTTCCGAGTCATAAGGTAAAACACTCCGTACGAATATATTTTAATCGGTTTCTTCTTAATTTCCCCATATTCGTGCGTCTCGATGTTAATAGCCCTAATGCCAAATTCGGCAATATTATTTTTTTTTATATCCTTAAAATCCTTCCATGATACTGATCGAATATCCTCCAATCCACCACGAACGGCTGTACGTGGTCATTCGTTCAGGATATGATCCATTGTCTGGTTTCCTTGTTGGGAGTTGCAAGATGAATCAGATATGAAATCCCACTTTGCGAGCACCACTACGTCCATGTCAATGCGATTCAAGCGCATCGAATTTTTCCGCTCTAGGTTAAAGCCTAGTGGCCTACTATCCGCTGTGCCTATCGTTATGTTTCTATATGGGTTCTTTTGGTTCCATTCTTTCTTTCAGGCTGCGACCGCATCAAGATCTTTTACTAACAGCTTTGTAGCTAATCTGTGAGCTGGTCTTCTCGATTTTAGTCTTTCTGACCCTTCCGGATCTTGATGTATTGGTAGATTTGGATTACTTGTATACCTTTAATAGTTGCCACTTTCCTTCGAATGTGAGCATGCATGATGTTTGCTAGTACTGGTAGTCATTACACCGGGGTTGGTTCTACGAGGAAGGGAAAAGAATAACTCGATGAGAATGGAATGTATGTAGGAATAGGATACGAATGATTCAAATACAATAATTAGAAAGAAGACAACACTTTATCTTTTGAATAAGGAGGAAATCGAAATTTGTTAAATAATCGAAATTGCATCTCGACACCACTTCCTTCGCAGACGACTTGGACGTGTATTCTGCGGACGTCAGGACCGCGTTTTAGCTGCAATTTTTTAAACTATGTATATGTATGTGAAGTCTTAAACGGGATATTATAATTTTTTCCACAATCTACCGTATAATAAGATGTATGTTAATTATTAGGCGTTCTTAACCGATTTGGGATGAATAATCATTTTGACTACCTTCTAATCGTTAGGATAGTAACTTTTATTCGATAAGTCTGCTCGGCTCGTAACGTTTCTAACCGGAAAAGAGATGGATTGCTTATTATTTTTTAAATTGGCGCGAATAATTTAATTACGCGCGCTAATAATTTTTCGAATTATATGGGTGCCGTCCTAAGCAACGGAGGCGTTGACATTTGCCAACACACACACACACACACGCATATTATTATATACAAAGAGAAAATAAATGAAGATTCCATAAACTGGAAGATTAGTAGAGAACGTTGCCAAAAAACCCGAAAAAATTCATAACGAACCAGTTAGTGACGTTCTTTGGGTAAGCCAATATGCCGTGTAGTTTGCCGTTGCCTTTCTTAACCTTTTTTTAACTATCAATCTGTTATTCATCTAAAGACAAATTGCATGGATAAGTTGAGTTATCTATAGTCCATTTTTTGAGATAAAAATCACTTTTATCTACATTATAAAGTTTTATTCGTTGAAATGCCTTGTTGTTGCAGACATTGTGTCCTGTTAGTAGACAGTGCCCGAAGTTCTTAATATTTAGTTATATTCGAGCGACTATTCATTATATATGTTCTTAGTCTTCCTCTTGTCTTTTTGCCTATAACTTAACCTTGTATTATGTTTTTTATAATGTTATTACGTCTTATTACATGTCCTAACGGTTTTATTTTCTGTTTTTCTACGAGATTTATTAAACTTCTTTTTTCCTCTATTTCATCTAGGATTTCTTTGTTTGTTCCCATGTTTCACAAGACGTTTTCATTATTCGTATCTCCGCCGAATTCAGTTTATTTCACGCACCATTTTTCACAACCGTAAGTGAGCCCATTCCAAACATTTTCCAGACGTCTATAATATTATAAATAGTTAATTTTTAACTCTGTAAAAATAAAAATTAGTTATTCACTTAATTTTGACGAAAAGGAGTAATTATTTCAAATACGCAACTGTTACGTTAGTTGCGTAAGTGATAAAATACAGGCGTTTCGACATAACGTTTTAAATTGTTATTGAATTATCGAAAATGCAGTATTTATGTTGATATATTTATTTATACTTTTATAAATATATATATATATATATATATATATATATATATATATATATATATATATATATATATATAAAAGAAACAGGAAAAATTCGTACGCATTGTTTCCACGATCTAGTAAATTAACTTCCAATTGATTGTGGGTGCCTTTCTAACCAGTGTACATAATATACTATTGCGAATTATTGCTCACACGTCGGCTACATTTATATTGTGACGGAGGTACTTACTATTATTCTCAATATATTTGATCAGTACAACATCTTGATATTTGATACTGAGGTGTTGTATCTTAAAGGAATACTACACCAGACGCCCATATCGGCTTGATAATTGTGCATTATGCAGTAATGTTTACTCAGCGTGCAGTAAATCTTTCTAAGTTTAATATTTATTTCTATAACTTTGATTTTAATATGTTCTCTCTACGTCAACAGTTATCGATTGGACCATTAAAATCGACAGTTGGACATTATTTCTGCCTATTGGACGAATGCTAACTTCTGCGCGTTTTTTTAGTTAATATAAACCAGCCTGTAGTATTCTTGGCGTTGCTATCAGATCACTGTCTCTTGTACGAAACGCTGCTGCAACCACGTCTACTTTAAGTAGAAAATGGTGTGCGTGTGTGTGTGTGTAGAGAAGAAGGTATCGATCTTAAAACAGAACACTGCGGAACATCAGCCTGAACGAAGTAAAATTCTAACACATCAGTATGATTTCTTCGTGTTTTCTATTAACAAATTCATTCAAACCATATTATCATTGTATACCAATTCATCTAAATGATACAGTGAATTTATTATCGACGATATTATCAATAATTGAGGACTCATCTTTTTCAGAGTACGATTCTTCTAAATTGGATTCGTCATACACCGCCGTTCTATTTCCTTCGGAATATCTTAGAATGTACGCAGGTAATTTGAATTCAAAAACCCGACTTACACGCTATTGTACGAATACGTATGAAACAACTGAAATTGATGTAACATAAAACTGAACGTTTTAAAAATGCCGCATACACAAGGCGGATATTTTTTTACACGGTTACTACAACAAATAAAAAAGATATTTTTCTAAACGAATCAATTATTACCGGACGCCGAACTATTCTCATATGAACCCGAAGAATGTCAAGAAATACTCTTGAACGGTCGAAGCTAAATTCCAAAACAATGCCGTGTAATAATAATAATAATAATAATAATGTAAAGATTGATGGGGGTCATTTTTATGCAGACATCGTTGTAAGAAGGGTTAAACTTGGACGTATAATACGTATTTCGAAATTATAAAAAGAAAAATTGAAGACCGGATTCTGTAATGCGACGGAGTGTGGATAGTCGAACTGGATCCGTAGCGAGAGAAATAGATTTAGGAGCAGCCGCTTCATAAGAAAAGATTTATTGTCAGATCGCTCAGTCGTCGATATAAAACTTAAGTACGCATTCTACCGACCAATTGTTGATATGCTTGTCGTTATCTGGTGTAACCTTAAACAGCTCAACTATGAATAAAATACAAATTCTTCAGAGGAAATCTTTCCGAATTATCCTTACTTATTAAAATCTCTGACATGCACTTCGTTTTCAATGTAGTGCGTATCATTCTTCGATAATTAGGCTGCTAAATTTTTTCTAATAAATTCCAATCAACATCCGCTTCTTCGACAATTCATTACGTTCACCACCGTCTATAATTACAATACGGAAAATTTGAAAAAATGAAACATCCACTTCTTAGATCGTCAAATAATCTCTACTGCATTTAATGGTGTTTAACTTCATTTCCTTTATATTATTATTATTATTATTATTATTATTATACTTATTTGTATTTTATTCTTACATAACCTTTTTAAACTATCTTCTTCTTGTACTCCATGGTCAACCAGAAACGAATTTTACTGACGGCTCTCCACTCCTTTACTCGTATCCTCAATTAAACGGGTGATGAATTTTCGACGTGGTCCTCCTCTTGTTACCTTGTCGTTTATTAATCCTTCTATTATCGTTGTCAGATATCGTTGTTTTTTTTTTGTACTATCCATCCACATATCCTGTCTCTTACGATGCTCGGTGAGCATATTTTTTCATCGATATTTCGAACTATTCGCGTATTTTTTATTCTGTCTATTAAATTTGTTGTATTTTTCTACCGTATTTCGAACGCCTCCAGTTGATTTTGTCTTTCTTTATTAATAATACGAGTTTCTGAGCCATACAGTTATCTGCTTGGATTCCTAGCCATCGTAATATTTCACCACACGATGCCGTACACAGGCCGGCCCCCCGTTGGTCGTCCAAACTCGTCTTCCAATACATATAGGTGCGGAGTATGTTGTAGATTCAGTCCCGCATATACTACGATCATGGAGTCGATCCTTCCACTGTCAACCTAGTATTTTGGGTTGAATAAAAAAAAAGACCTGACAGTATGGCCAAAACTCATTGGCGAAATCTGTCTACCTAGTTTGGGAACAACGGTAAATAGAGTGTACCTTTGAAAATACACTAATCATCCTTTCGTACCTAATCGTATTGTGACGGCAACATTAAAAAAGTATAAAATCGAACATCTTTTACAACTTAATCATCTGGAAAACTTTGTGTCTTTCATACGGATACCGGGGCATCGAGTGACAATGATATTGTAGATTCATTAGCTAAATGTGAGTCTTCTAGTGGTGTGACATGTAGTTTGTACACATGATAGAGTAAATTAAACTCTGGGAACAGACGTGAGGTGTGTACAAAAGTCGCCTCTTACTAGGTACTATCAACCGTCTCTTCCTAGATTTTCATGGTTATACTTTTTAAAAACATTAAGCGGAGAGGAATTGTACTTATCAGCAGATTGCGGTTCAGGCATTGCTTGTTCCCGTATCGCCTTTTTCTTATGCATCTAAAAGAAACTTCTTACTGCCCTCTACAACTTGCACAATCCTGATCACGTGTTCTTCGAATGTCCTACTATACCTTAAATTGCTGCGCGCCTCTCGTAATGACCCTCCTTATATTGTCCCTTCTTCATCTTGAGAATTTACATATTTTTACATAGCGATATTTCTCGAGAAGTTGTACGAGTTTTTAGAAATATGAGTTAGTAAGTACAATATCACGTTGGGTAGGCTATAAGGGCGTATTCATTAAAAAAACATGTGTGTGTATATATATATATATATATATATTGATCGGAAATTATTTACCAAGTAATAACGGAATTTGCGTACTTACGTGTATACACAGACACACACACACACGTATATATATATATATATACGATTTTTTTCAATTGGTTATATCAGCCAGTTGATGATAATTATATATATTGTACGCGTATGTTTCCGCGTTTAATTCTAATATTAAAAATAAACTAATATTTACAAAAACGATTGAAATTCCATATGGAGCTGCAGTACGCCATACACGTATTCCACGTACTTTTTTTTATCAGTAACAAAAAAATGTACTTACAACCGGATTATTTTAGACGGGCTTAACAATTCGCAGTTGATAACGATTCTTATCTTCGTTGACAGATACCATAGATACGCGGATTAATGTCTGCTTCAATAGAGAAAAATATCTTATCAGCGGACGAGTCGTTTTTATTTTTGGGCGATTTTTCAAAGTCCGTTTTATCGCGCCAGGCTGATAGATCATTTCGTTTTTATAAAAATATCGATAACGAATTATCTGAGAACAGCCGGTGGTCTATTTTTAACTATGGCAATATACTCGACAGATAAAAACAGCGTCACGTTCGAGTTCGCAACCGTTTTATCTTATCCATGCGCTATCGTTAAAGAAATATCGACAACCAACTAGGTTCCGCATAATGGCGCCCCTTATGCTATACTTACCGTCGAATACGTTCTAATTTTGCGGTGAAAAATATAAGTTTTTATTTAAGAACATGCAAACACACACACAAATACGCATAACGTACATACGAGGGTGGTATGTCCAAATATTTTTTTCGTGGTCCACATTTCGGGAAAACTAGCGGAACAAATGTATTTATTTAACACTATTCTAAATGTGCAATGTGTCTATGTGCGGGAAATGAAAAATAATCGTAAAAAATGATGATAATAATAAAACGAAGATTAAATACCATCCAGATGTGAAGAGATAGTGCAGTATGATGTAACTTTTATGTATACGATGCGCTTATATCAATTCACTGTTGGATATAAGCGTTCTCTTTCCTCCCTATCTGTAGCGATTACGGGCCTCATTTATCCGTTTCACAACGGCTGATTTCTGTATATATATATCGTCCTGCCATTTTGTATCCGAAGACCGCGACTTTTGTGTCCTCTTGCAAGCCATTCCGTTATTCGTTTCGTCCACCTGTCATCGTTTCGTCTCGCTAGATGGTCTGCCAAATTCCATTTTAACTGCGCTACACGATCGATTACATCGGGACAATTTAGTATGCTGTCTTATCCACGTATGGGCTTTCTGGTCTGATATCTTGATGCACTATATTACTCTTTCGTGGACTCTCTGTGTCACTGAAAGCTTCTTAACGACACACTTCGTTAGATTCCATGTTTCCACTCCATATGTAAAGCTGATTGGTATACCTTTATTTTTGAGAACAGTACTGAACTTTCTAAAAGCTATAATTTCCTTACGCATGTTATATATATATATATATATATATATATATATATATATATATCATCATCATCTTCAGTCGTAATCCCCCAAAGAAATGTCGTGACCATTTTCAAACTACAGCTCCTCCAATTCTTCTTCGTCGTTGTATCCGATTTTCAGCTTCCCCGTTACAATCAGCCATTGACTTTGAAAGCGCTTTTGTGATCGTGTCTGTCCATTTGATGTGTAATCTACCAGGAGGACGCGTTCCTTGTATTTTCCCTTCAATTACTAATCGTTGCATGGAGTCATCGCTTCGCATGATATAAAATCGTAATATTCTGAAAAGAACATCGCTGGACAATCTACGCTTAATGTTGAGTAATATAGAAACGTTTGTTTGTTTCGCTGTCCAGGGTATCCGTAACATACGTCTCCATACCCACATTTTGAAATTATCGATACGTTGCCTATCTTAAGCTTTTAGCGTCCATGTTTCCGCCGCATATGCAAACACAGAAAACACCAAACACTGCGCTAATTTATTTTTACCGCGTTTGTAATTGATGCGTCGCGCCATATTCTAATTTACTCATAGCACTTGGAGCTAACTGGATCCATCGTTTTATTTTGTCAGTTGAAGTGCCTTTATCATCAATAAGAGATCCTAAATTTATATGTACCTGTGTAATGTTTCGTAACCGTCGATTTGTTTTTCAGCCTTCGGTATTAAGTATCCTCGATCAACCACCATTAGTTTTGTTTTATCTTTATTTATATTTAATCCATATTTGCCGCTTATCTTATTTAGTCGGTCGACTAATATTCTCATGTCATCAATTGAGCCGGTTATAAGCGTTGTATCATCTACAAAGCGTAGGTTATTAATGATTCTTCCACCAATGGAAACACCAACGCTGCAACCGTTCAAAACCTGTCTCATAATATATTCACCGTATAAATTGAAAAGTACCGCGAATAACATCCTTGTCTTACACCTTTTTTCATCTTAAATTCTTCTGATTCCATATGACCTTCGATACGCACCGTGTTTATATTATGTTCGTATACTTGATTTATTAAATATACTAGATGTTTTGGGATTCCCATTTCAATCAGTGCAGGCCACAATTTTTCCCAACGAAACATTGTCGAAGGCGTTGGAACAATCAACAAAGCATAACACTAACGGAATATTATGTTCTCTCGTTTTTTTTCAATCAACAGTCTTATGTTAAAATTTGTTCCCGAGTTCCTTTTCCTTTTACAAATTCCGCTTGCTTATCTGGAATCTGCCTGGATGAGAATCCTGCTAATCGATTATTTAGAATTCGGAGCATTATTTTACTGGTATGCCGTATTAATTCTGTAATTTTTACAGTTTGTAACTTGTCCTTTCTTGTAGACCGTCTTACACCATTCTTGTGGCCAGTTTCCGGTTCGACAAATTTCTTCACATATTTCGTGTATTCTCTTAACTCCTATAGAGTACCCATTTGTTTAATTATTTCCCCCGGTATTGCTTTATTCAATTTTAAATATTTTATGGCCTCTTCTACTTCTGATTTAAGTATATTCGGTTCAAGTTCGGATAACGGACTTGATATTATTGGTTTTTCCACAGATGTATTATTGTATAGTCCCTGACAGTATTTCCTCCAGACTTCTGAAATATCCAGTTTTTCTGTTTTGATACATCCCTGTTTGTTTTGGATTGCCCAACATCTTATCTTGAATTCTCTTGTAACCGAGTCAATCTTTTTATATAAATCCCTCGGTTCGTTTTTTTCTGCATGTTTCTGAATATCGACAAATAGCTGTATAGTAATTATTTTTATCTTAACGGCAAAATTTACAAATTTCTGACAATAAACGAGTTATTTTGTTCATTTACGTAAGTACCGTTTCTGAGTTTTCTCCTCCGTTTCTGAGTTTTCTCCTTTTCACAATTAATTGGATTGTCTCTGACGACATCCACGGTTTACGTTTCATTTCTTCTTCATGTGGTTCAGTTTCTCGTACTGCCGAAATAGTTTTATTTTTAAAATTACGACATAGAAGGCCAACTTTCCGAATTTGCGTATCTGTATTGTCGTTTGGTACATATTATTCAAATTTTTGCTTGAAATCTTGCGGATGTGTAATTTTCATCCTGGATCTTGATAATGCTGGCAATTTGCTTTTCAATCTCAACCGAATTGCCATAACTAATGGTCTATGATCCGTTCCAGATTCTGCTCCAGGATAAGCTATGACATTATCACAAGATATTTTCCATCTTTTTTTTTTATCAGGATGTAATCATTCTGGTTTCTACATCGATCAGCTTTCCATCTACATAACCGTCGTATATGATGTTTAAACATTGTGTTCATTATGCTGAGATTATTTTCAACTGCGAATTGAAGTAGCCTTTCACCTTGTTCGTTATTGTTGCCTATTCCAAATTTTCCGATTGTTCTTCGTAACTGTATGTCAAATGAACTACCCATTTTTAGCATTCATGACGACTGTGATTTCTCTGTTTGATATATCATTCATAAGTTCTTTTACTTCTTTGTAAATAATTCAATTGATTCATTGTCCGTTGCGCAAGTAGGTGCGTATACTTGAATAATATTAATACCGGTCTCGCCTCTAGCCTGATATTTATGGCTCTGTCGTTCTTTGTTTTATAACCAGTGACCATCTTATTGATACCCGTCACCACTAAAACTTGTTGTGTCTGTACTCGAACAATAAAGTGTTCCATTTTCTGTAAGGAAATGTCCAGATTGTCTGTAATGAGTTTCGGCTAATCCGCATATTTCAATTCCTAACCTTTCTATCACCATTTCCACAATACGAAGCTTGCCGGTATGTAAAAGTCCTCCAACATTTGGAGCTATTTTAGTATTTATTTTCGCGAAATTCTCAGTCATATTTTTTCCATGAAGTGGCTGGTTTGCTCCACTCACAAGGCTGGACGCATACTTCTCATTCCGACCCCGGAAGTCGGAACTTCGTCTGCTAGCTGGGTCGCATAGCAGATCATTATTGAGAACTGTAGATTTCATAATGGCGTTCGTGGGAAAATACTGAAGTGGTTTCCCGTTGCCTTCTGCAGGATTTTCTTGAATTCATTCATTTTCTTTCCGTGTATCACGTTGATCTAGCCGCTATTTGCCAAACCAAACTCAGCGATGTATGTAATTTTAAAATACCCGGTTATCACGTTTACAGATCTGACAATAAGAGACGTAGTAGTGGAATAGGTTTATTAGTTAGAAATGCACTTAGTCATGACGTTTTACCTTTATTACCGCTCAAATGTCTAGATACGTTGGGTATTGAGTTGCAATTAGGTAAATCTACCGTTAATATTTTTTGTGCTACCCCACTGTTTCAAAGTATTTAGACTATGATTTAAATATGCAGATCGTATGCTTCTGTTATTGTAATAGGCGATCTCAATAGTAAGCATAGATCATGGAATTGTTACAATAATAATGCTGCTGGTAACACATAACTTCAAGCATCGTCTAAATATAAGTTTAAAATATTATCTTCAATCGATCCTACGTATATTCCTAGCCAGCGGAAGCAAAATTCAAGTGTATTAGATTTAGTTTTAGTTAAAAAAATGTTAATAATATTACTATTCCTATTTCAATTTCATGTTTGTCTTCTGATCATAATCCCATTATGTCGTATATAATGACAACTGATAAATGCAGTTCATTTAATAATAAACCTGAAATTTTCAATTTCATAAATGTGGATTAGGAAAAATTTAAGTAAATAATTAATACTAACATTTGTTTGACAGACACTTTTGACTGTATTGATGCTATTGATGCTGCTGTTGCTAACCTAACCAAAATTACGTTAGATTCTGCGAAATTAACTATTAAAAAAAATCACGCCCTTCTACCAATATTTTCAGAAGTAATATCCCCTCCCGGTATTGTTAAAATTATCTCTATTAAAAATAAGCGCCAAACTGCTAGATTAAGATTCACTCCTGCGTACGTTAACGTCAGGTCTAAATATTTAATCCTAGCATGAATTTCTTGGCGTTTATTGAATTTTTGAAAAAATAATACCTGGAATTTGTATTTATCTACCTTATCGCCTAAAAACAATACTCTTTGAAAAATATGTAACCGATTGTCAAAGCAGAATGTACCGCTCCACTGTCAAATCCTTATAACAATCAGCCAGTTTATAAACTAGCAGACAAACTAGAATTAATCGCTACTCATGTATCAGGCACTAGTAAACTTATAAACCAAACAAAATATAACACAATTTAATCACTATTAAGTTTTTTATTGCGCAAAGCTTTTCGACAATTACGTCATTTTCAAGCGTACACAATAAACATTACTAAACTTTGTGATGATTCGGTTCCGCGGGATCATTATTATAAAATAAATAATGCAGTAAAAACTCACTAATTACAATTTCTTCGGATAGATTTTTCTTCGTTACACCATTTGAAACTAATAAATGTATTAAATCGTTAAGAAATAAAATGTCGTTCGGTGCTGATGATATTACTATGGTTATGCACCATCCTCGTAAAGCCATTGTCTATCTTACTAAATTAATCGATAGCATTTTTAAGTTTACTTACTTTCCGACTAAGTGGAAAATTTCAAAGATTATTATAAAAACCTGGTAAAGATATTAGTGATATTCGTAATATTCCTCCCAGTAGCTTATTATGTACTTTTAGTGAAGCCGTCGAAAAAATTATACTAAACTGGTTACAATCTTATTCTCTAACTCGCAATATTCTCAAAAATGAACAATTCCCTTTTAGGGCTATTCGACAGTGCATCAAGAATAACTGATTTCATCGCCGATAATTTTAACCTTAATAAGCACACTGTTTTTTTTTTTTAACTGATATTGAGAAAGCATTTGATGCAGCTTGGCACAATGGGATTTTGTACAAATTAATTAAATTCGGTTATCCACTTTCTCTCGTTAAATTAATTAGGTCCTATTTAAGCGATAGAACGTTTTCACATCACCTACACTTAAACACCTAAAACTCTTTTTGCGGGTGTTCCGCAAGGAAGCATTTTAGGTCCTTACCTATTTTTAATTAAACGATTTTCCTAATATATCCTTCGTCTATGCGGGTTTTACGCTGACGATCTGGCAGAACTGATACAATCTAGAATAGGTTACAAAAAGCGGCAAATGCTATGTAGAAATACTATAAACACTGGATGCTAAAATTAAATACCGAGAAATCGCACGCTATACTGTTTACTAGAAGATTTTCTCCTTCTCTGCCTGATATTACTATTAATATGCATCAGTTGGCAGAAGCAGCAGGTTAACTATCTAGAAGCTAGACTCTCGTCTTTCATTTAACGGACACATTAATAAATCTATCGGTGACGCGTAAAAAGCCATACACTTGCACCAATTTTCAGTTACCGTTCTCATCTTTCTTCAGTAAACAAGAAATTAATTTACACTATCATTATAAGACCTAGTTTATGCCCGGTCTGGTGTTCAGTGTTCGTTAGTACTTACAAAAAACTCCAGGTAATGCAAAACCAGTGTTGCAGAATATCATTAAGTGCTCCTCGATGGACTAAAATACAGTACATGCATTCCACACTAAATATTCCTCGTATTTATGTAAATTATCGAAGAAATTTTATGATAAATGTATCATGACAATAACTTAATTCGGATAATCGGGAATTATCTTGATCTCAGCATGCGTTACACTAAATATAAGCATCGCTGTATTAAGCATCGATTTCTAATGTAGACGATCAGATATTACGATTTTTTATTTTTATTTATTTATTTATATACAAGTTAAATTTAATATACCAGCTAATAGTTTTTTTTTTAATTTTTCCTATTTTTATTTTACTGTTATTTTCTTTATTATTTCTTTAGCTTTGTAAAGTCATTTGGTTGTATTTAACTCCTAATGTGTAACTTTAAGGATACATACGTGTATGTACATATAAATTTTTCGTAATTTATAAAAATTTCGTATTGAAATATACTATACTACTGTCAGGGTTTACTCCCTTAGCTTTTGGATAAGCATCCTAACCGCAAGGCAGCGGTTTGTTACTGAGGAGGTAACGGTTTAAGGTTTTTACGGCGATCTAAATCAGCCGTGGGAGAGACAGTCTTAGGATTTATGCAGACTTTTAATACGCAGTTCCTCAAGCTGCGCATCTGCATCCTCGTGTCTCTTAACCCTGTCACCACTGGAATCGCCTGCCTGAGGCTTTCCACCAGTAGCCGTTCTTGGTTCGCGACTGCTTATTCGACTGATGTCTTATTCCCAGCTAACCTACATATCTATAGGCCGTTCCACTATCCACCACCTGTTGCCCCGCCGGCCCGGGAGGTACGAATCCGGCGGGGATATATATATATATGTAATATATAATAAAGGGTATTGACTAGAACAGGAATGTTCCTGCATACTTCACAGTGACTTTATAAATAGAATCTTTGTACATAAACCCAAAAATATAAATGAACTAGTTTAAGGAGATCAAAAAATAATTAGGACACGTACGGTATTACGGCGGAATTAGAAATTGTTCATTTGTTTAGTCTTAAAATATTTTTTTTTTCTTTGCTTCAAATCTAAAATTGATAAGATATCTCGTTAATTAGATAGAGGATGAGTGACTTGAAAATCATCAGAGATCTGTCCACCAGCTGACTCGTGAAGTAGCTAATTCGCTGTTTTTTTGTTTTAATAATTCCGGTTGTCAGTATATTATTATGATTTTTTTTAGCTCGGATAAATATTTCACCATCATTTGATGAATTTTGTCATTTATATATTTGATGTCGAAGTCTCTGTGTAGTGGATTGCAAATATCAAATGCGCCTCTTATATGCAACGACAACAGGGGAGTGAGTCGCCTTTTTACTTGCATTGTTTGATTCAATAATATCTGCACTATATCCACCGGGGTTTACAGCGCTTTAAATCAAAACTGATCCTTGAGAAATATTTTATTTGTCGCCTTTTCATAAATTTTGCTTTAAAAGGTGTGCTTTTGCTAAGCGTGTTGGAAGTAATTTAAACTTCCCGACATGGAGGGAAAATTTTGCAGTTTCAAATATTGAACGTCTCGAAATCTGAAGTTCTAACGCAATGCCAACGCAAATTAATACGCTGTAGGGAGGCCATCGACTGATGATCACGTTGCTCTCTCGCAACCCGTATTTAGTTGTATCGCAACAACAGCCTGATAGCGTAATGCAATGCTTACGGTCGAATTATATCGTCACTATGAAACCGCATAATAACACTAATAATAATAATAATAATAATAATAAGTTTAAAAGCCAAGTTTGAACTATTTTTAAATTCTGGATTCCATACATATTCTTGCCGAAACTCGCCTTACTGACAACGATTATTTTAAATGATTACATCACATACTCGTGCTGCACACATCCATCAGGTTTCTAGGGTGGCTCGGCTGTACTGATTAAGACACAAAAACATCTCATGAACTCACAAATTTCAGGGAAGAGTATCCGCAGGAGACTAATATTATCGTACAGACAACGAGTGGTCAACTTATACTATCAGCTATTGTTCACCACGTCATAAAGGAACAACGTAACTTTTCAGTATTACATTCAGTCGATAGGCAGCTTCTGTCAGGTGCAGACTGGTAAGGTTACAACGTCGAGATTTAGGTTCGCTACAACCTTTGGTATTGTACTCTAGGAAGTAGTGGAGCGTAATAATGCTAATTATATATATATCAATTGCTGAACCAACATATTGGCAAGACAACAGAAAGCCTTAGAGAATATATTAAAATTTAGGTTAGAATGGTGGGCTAAAAAGTGACGGTCAGTTTATATAATTTTATCAAACGTAGCGACATTGAGATTTAAAATACATTAACTGAATGATAAAGGTTTAACCAAATGGTGCAAGCTGGGCCAAAAAAACATATTGGCCACTTGATAAAAATAAGTTGCGCCATCTTTTAGACTTCTTTGTTACTAAAGGAATGTCGTGAAATCCTGGTTCGATCATTTTCTGATCACTTCGCAATTATTTTCATTTTTGCATATTTCGTGATATTTATAATGAGAAACCTATTCGTCTGTATAATCACAAGACTGGGAATCGTTCAGTGAATACCTTGAAAATCTTTCAAGTTCGCTAAAAAAAACAAACCCCGGTGATATCGATAGTGCTGTATGCAACACAGAGAGTACTCCGATAATTAGACTAAGATGAATATTACCCTTCCGTAACTGAAAAAACTTTTGAAAGAAGAAAGAACACTCAGACGGAGGCGGTTTCGGACTAGGTGTTCGGTAGATAAAACCGTGGTAATAAAACTGAGAAAACAAAAAGAGTACTAACTGAACAAAACCCTACCTGATCCTTTCAGTCTTCCTAATTAAATGTCTGAGTATTTGGTGCACGAATTCCCTAGACTTCCGCGAGGGAGGTCGCAATTAGTTGTAGAAAAATTTTATAAATACGTATATATTACTCGTGTATTTATTTATATATTCTTTGTCGTGTATTATAGATTTCCGGTTCATTTTTCGCGGTATGTATATTCTTGTTTTTTCAGTTAAATTCTTTCGCGTATTTATTTACAAAGTCTAATTTTTAGCCGTATGTCGGCACGAACGAACGGTTTCTTTAGTTACCAGATATTTCCTTACTTAGAATAAAACAAGAAGACCTACTTTAGGGGGTAGGGTTTTTTTTCTTGTTCGATATCTATAAAGCTAAATATTTAACATCCGTACTGTTAGTTTAACAAGCTGAACTATAATTAGTTCTCGTAGTAGTAATAATCGGTAAAAACCCCAGACTTGTGACAGATACACCGTATCTTCGACTAATTCAGTCTAACAGCGCTATTAGTTTCTCGTAGTATACGTTGTAATAGTACGAATCTGTACAGATTATATATGTACTCGCGGTTGTTTAGATACGTGTTTAAAATCTTTGTTATCAATTCGGCTCTAAAAACAGATGTGGCTGATTGATACGTTTTATCGTATATAAGATAGGCGCATTAGGTTTACGGATTTCGTACGTATATATTTGTATATAATTTCTTGTTTTCAGAATGTTATAGAATTTTTTTTTATTATTATTAATTAAATCTATTCCTAGCTAGTCAGCTATCAGTACATGTTATAACAATTGATCACGACGCGAAGGGAACACAGTCCAATGACTATAGTGCCTATATTAGTATCTTATGTTTAATAATTTACATAATTTTTATTACTATGCCAGGTCTAATGGCGTAATTCTTCTCAGCCTGCGAATTTGCATCCGTCGTGAATTATCCAATAAGCTAATTGCGGACCGGTTATCATGACTATGCAACCGTTTCTGATGTTTTCGATTTCCATCTGTTTAATCACGTCAGGTATGTATTCCAAAGATCATCGTGTATATAGTTTTGTTCCTTACATACCATGTAGCACTTAACATAAGAGTAATATTCTAATATCTTTGTATTTTCATTATATTACTGTTTTTACTGCAACCCCATAATTCGCATCCGTATCACCATATTGGAGCGAGTATTCGGTTGTATAGTAGTAGTTTGTTCTTTAAGGTAAGTTGGGATTGCATTCCTATTAACCGATACAGCTTTTTAATTTTAGTTCAGTCCTTTTTGTATCAATATGCTTACACCATGTTAACTTTTGGTCTAGGTGCAAGCCTAGGTATTTAACATATTTTTTAAAGGGTACAATTTTATTATCTATTTCGATATTTAATGGTATGACGATTTGAAAATACTATACGCGTTGATTTCTTTTCATTTATTTTAATTCGCCATTTCTCGCTCCGTGACATAATTTTATCCACCGCTCTTTGCAAGTTACGATTTTATTTTCTTCGGATTTACATCTGAACTCTTGAGTGCTGTACCATCAGCAAAGTCGCGATTAAGGACGTATCATCAACTCATCAGCTGTAAAAATAAGATACAATAACGGCCCCAACACACTTCCTTGTGGAACGTATATATGTTGGATAATTCATCAACATATTTGATTTGCTAGTATATTTCGTCTAGATATGACGAAAACAAATCGTAATAATGGTTAGGAAATATCTTTTTAATCTTGTACAACAAGCCGTCATGCCGCACTTTATCAAAAGCCTGGCTTATACATCTAAGCTTCTAAATCCGATTCAATTTGATGTACCACCCTATGTGTACCTGCTGAACTGTAGAATGTTTAGCAGAATGTTATGGAACTGCGCTTTAAAAATGTTAAATATTTCTCGTATGTACCGAATTCGGTATTTATTAAGGGTGGTAGTTCCGGTAAGTTATTCATTTCGATTTGTGGGATCCGATGTTAAAATTCCCCTAATAAATTGTTAGGTTTAATTAAAAGTTCGAAATTTATTATTAGTGCCGGACTTTATTAGAGTACTAACTTGTCGCGATATTTTAATAAGACTAATTGTCTTTTCTATATACCGAAGCGGCAATGTGTATTCGCTTCCGCGTGTAAAGCTGTACTTTAGTATAAAAGCCGTTAAATTCTAAAAGCCTAAATTCCGAAGGTGTTCAGTTTCTTTAGTCTATCGACTATATAATAATAAATGTATCAGAATCGTCAAATAACGTATTTATTTATTGGCTACACGGATTATTTGTAATTTATTTATACGACCTTTCCGATTAAGTTTCTTTCCAGAAGCTGCAGCGTATGCGTCTTTTTTTTTTTCCGAGGTCAAGTGTATATTTGGGTTTTTCTTTATGTTATATATATATTTTTTTTAGATGTGCGAACCCTTCAGGTTTAGTCCAGTCATTTAAATCGTTTATAGTATTTTGTAACAAAGGTCCGGCAAATTTTTGTTTCACGATGTAACGAAAGTTTGTCAGCATATTCAATATTTTTCGTAGTAGAGCTGATTATGGATTCTGTAGGTGCGCCATTTTCTTGGGTTTTATATATTACGTACAATATACGGGAATTTATTTTTTACTAGAAATTTAAAAAAAATGTTTCACAAAAACTAGGTACATTCCAAATCTACACCGATATAAGGTGTGGATAAGATTTTTGTGGTTCTATAGTTTACTTTACTAAATAAAAGCTAAAAACCTTATTTTCAAAGATAGAGTAATCTTCGGAAGGTTGTAATATCATCAAAAAAAAAAAAAAAATGAAAAAAAAGTAGTTGAAAGTGGGTAAATTAATAAAAATAACTTAACAAATATAAAATAGATTTAGCGATTAGAAATAACCGAATCAATTGGAAAATAAAAGATAGAAATATATTTAGAAAATTCGGCAGTATATAAATCAAAATTGCGATTAATGCGAAAAATAATACATTGGTGAAACGAGCGATTCGCGATAAGATTTATTTAAATTTCTATACGAACAACGATGAAAAATCCTTATTTAGGAAACATTATAAAATAATCACAACACACAAAATCGATATTATTAACCCAAATTATAAAATTAAAAATATTACCAACAAAAAAAATTATTATAAAAAATTAGAAATAAAAAAAGAGAGGGAATTGATCAAATTCGACGATAAATTTTGATGAATTAGTTTTTAGGAAGTAGGATTATAAATTGAAGTCCCACATTATTAAGTTACGACGGAAAGTTATAAATTTTATAATTCGTTATACAATACTGCTTTTTAGAGATAATTTTCAATGTGTTTACATAAAAATATTTATAAATTGGGACATTTCGTGTCAACCACAAAATATAAAATTTTATTATTTCATATACTATATAAAGAACATCGTTACTAAAACTAAATTGCTAGAAGAACACGCTAGCCGTAGTTCCTCCTGAGTAATCCGTAAATATTATATAATCTTACATATCGATATCGGATTACTTCACGTAATTAATAGTTCAATATATATATATATATATATATATATATATATATATATATATATATATATATATATAACGCGCCTTATACTGTTGCTAAGGAGAAAGGCATGGGAAGATAATTAGATTAGAGGAATAAGATTAGATAATGAAAGGAAAGTTATAAGCTTAGATTCAGCGGATGGAGTGTACTGTAGGATTTCGGTTAGGGATGAAGCAAGTCCAAGACGAGATGGGTTGCGTAAGAAGGACATGATGAGAGAATGTGAGGAATAGTAAGAGGGCAGTTAACACAGAGAGGTGCGCTCTGGTTTAGAAATAAATGCTTAATTATAAGAAGTGTATGTCCACTAAGTATGCGGAACAGGGCGACTTCATATTTTCTGTTTTATATGTGTTTTGCCTTCTTCCGATCCGCGGGGTAAATTGTGATAGGCTTGAAAATCTTGCAATAGGCTCTTCAGCTGGTCGCGTATTACAGTTCGTTATTGGAATCGGCCGGTTCGGCATTGGAGCTAAGGTAGTGGATTCTTTAGCTGCCTCCTCGACTACATTGTTTGATTCTACTTTTTTTTTTACGAGTATCCACATAATTGTTAAATTACTTCTTTATAAAATGCAGCCTTAGTAAAAATTTTTCCAACTAAACGACGTTGTGGGCTGTGTTTATTCTGAAGACAGCGAATAGAGCTAACTGAATCGTATAGATGAGAATCTTGCTTTTGAGTTCCGAAGCGGAAATTTCGATGGCGTTGAGAGTCACATATAGTTATAATTTGAACAGTAAAGTAAAGATTTAAAAAAAAATAAACCATAAAAAATTAGTTAAAATCGTTAAGTTTTTCTTATATATAAAAAGACCAGAAAATTTTGCGACTTTAAGCTACTATCGAATGGACGTAAAAAAATAAAATATAAAAATAAATTAAATTTATAAAAAAAAAAAATATGAAAGGAAAACATACAATATAAAATGTAAGAAAATATTTAATTTAAGTGTACGGTATTACGAAAACAATTGCAAAGTGAAAAAAACCCCACTCATTTATAAAATAATCCGATATCGAATTTAGGTTATTTTATAAAAATTACCGTTTTTTCACTTAGCTATTTTTTTATATATAGTATCACGCGTCGAAATTATGTATTTTATTTTTATTTTTTTCCTTTTATATAGTTTTTTATAAATTGCATGTATATATATATATATTTAAAAATACATTTTAATATTTTAGGTTCGTCTAATAATGGTTTAATGGTCTCTTTATATATATATATATATATATATATATATATATATATATATATATGTTTAACAAAACAAAATAAAATTGAAGATAATCACTAAAAAAATTTTTTTATTACACGAATACGAAGCTTTTCGACTATTAAGTCATTTTCAAGCTTATGACTTAATAGTCGAAAAGCTTCGTATTCGTGTAATAAAAAAATTTTTTAGTGATTATCTTCAATTT
The DNA here is from genome assembly GCA_032883995.1 of Coronaproctus castanopsis. Lineage (NCBI taxonomy): Eukaryota > Metazoa > Arthropoda > Insecta > Hemiptera > Monophlebidae > Coronaproctus > Coronaproctus castanopsis. Next base: position 272,212,418 of record CM065052.1, read on the forward strand.
TATTTTGTTTTGTTAAATTCATAAATCACTACTCTCCAATACATCAACACATATATATATATATATATATATATATATATATATATATATATATATATATATATATGTATATATATATATAAATTTAACGATTTTAACTACTTTTTAAAATTATTTATTTAATATTTCTCGCTGAAAATAAGTTCTGGAATGTTGATGTATCGGAGAGTAGTGATTCTATGAGAATAAAACGACATAAAAACAAAATTAATCACTATTAAAAATTTTTTATCACGTCATTATCAAGCATATACAATAAACGCTACACATAAATTCTTTTTAAAAAATTATACTGATTAATTTCGTTTTTATTATGTTTTATTAAGTTCCGGAATATTGTTTTATTTAATTTATTTACTTTTATTTTTATTAGCTCGTGAATTCATTAATTTTTTGATATATATATATATATATATTTTTTATATATTCTACTTTCTAACAGATCGTTAGTAAGCGACGATTGGTCTCGAACGAAACGTTTCGTTATTTCTATTAGCATCGTGAGGTAACTAGTGATATCGGATAATTGTTGTCTATTTTTTCGCGAGATTTCTTTACACGCTGTTCGAGGAGATGATTTATAATTCGTCTGATCTGATTTAATTCATATATTCGCACATATTGTCGCGTTCGTTTTAGGCTTATTCCGAGTTTCCGTTTACTTACATATTTCGATAATTGGTTAGAAATGTGTAATAATATATCATTTATATAAAAAATAATTAATAAATTAAAATTAACATTAAAATTTCGTTAGACGAACATTAAAAAAGAAACGTTTATTTTTTACTACCGGAATATTATAATTTTTTTTCTTTTTGTTATTTTCTTATTATCAGGTGTTGACACAAATTTATGTCATCAACCACGTGTAGCCCCTTAAGAACGCACTTGATCTTTCGAGTGCCTATTAGCGAGGTCTCAATTTAGAGGTTTTGCATCGAATACACCAGATAACGTTCTACTTTTCATTGTTTTAATCTTTACTGTTCTCATTATCGTCGATTATCAATGGGTATAAATCCGGTTGGAGCGGAAGTTGAATTAGATTGTGCACCAAAAGGGTGTGAAACGAATCTTTTTTTTCCTGGAAGTGAAAATCACGTACGAAAAAAAAATTATAATATCGTAATAAACAACGCGAGTCCAATATCCAAAATTTAATAGAATATTATTATCCTATAAATAAATACGTACACACACATAAATTCAAATGCGCCGTCTTCCCTTTCTACTGTTAGTTCCGCGACCAAAAATTGAAATTAAAACATTTCTCTCTTTCGTATATATTTTTCACACCTACATCGTCATTGTCAACGGTCGTCATTATCGTCATCAGAAGCCGTTATTATCGAAATCTGAAGAGAAGCAGAAACTCTCATCAGATCCGCGGTTCCGACGATGGAGTCACCTAACAAGACCCAGCCAGCCGAATTCTGTATATTTTGTCCGAGGTCATCGTTGCCTGGCAGCTCTCTTACCTTAATCATTTCAACTCTTTCTAAGCTTAAATATATATAAATATATATATATATATATATATATATATATATATATATATATAAATATAAATGTGTCTTTTCTTCTTCTCAATTCCAAGGCTCTGCGTAGTTACCACTTTTACGGCATATTCACAACGGTAAAGCAGGAACTTACAATAGCGTTAGAAAGAATCCCTATCACAGAATAGTTAATAAAGGCGCACTGGCGGGACTTGGGTCGATGCACTGTTTTGGCTTTACGGATATTACTATCTATACACATACATACATATATATATATATACATGTATATATTTAAATTATGTACATGTGCGTAATGTTAATGCTCTGCAGTCACTCAGCGAGGCAGTTTAAATCTGTCCCGTTCCCTGCCCCTTCTATGACAACGACACATTGTGCTAGGCATTTTCGACTTGCGCTCTAACGGCGCGTACACCAACACATATACACGTATGCGCATTTTAATGTGTATTTTAATAACTTCTTCATTTTTACTTTTATTTTTACTTTTACCAACACTTCACCGCTTCTTATCAACTTGGTGAAACTAAAATGCCTTTTATATGCGTATATATTTTATATATATATATATATATATATATACACGTATGTATTATGCGTAACATCAAGATGGCGGCGGCTAAAACGCGAGAGTATTTTATATTATGCATGCGACTAGAGAACGAAAAACAAAATCGAAATAAAACAACTTTTTTGGCTTTATCGAGGACCGCCGCAACATTCTCCATATGACCCTTTACACTATGCAGTCCTTCCCGCCATTCTCTTTCTCCTATTTACTCATCCGTAAAACTTAAAACTACTTCCCTCCCGCAAGCCCGGACTCTTTAAATCTTGCGACGAGTTTCTGCGTTTTATTTTTGTGCGTTTATCGATAATATTCATAAATTCGACCTGGCCCGGTCCTATACTGTGTACGTTCTTTTTAAGCTCTCGCTTAGATTTCCGTTGGTTAATTTTTTTTTAGTTTATCCTTTTTATATTATATATATAACATATATATATATATATACATTTACTTTTATACGGTCGCCACGAAGCCTTTTTTCTGTTATTGTTATTATTATTCTTGGTATTTTTATCGTATAATACGTATCGTGTTTATCAGGTTTCCTACACCACTACCACTAGCCACTACACTACCACTGCCACTATTAATCGGTTATAGTCATCTTTCCGTTCTTACCTTTATGCGTTTCCCCCCCTCTCTTCGCGACTAATTTTATTAGCTTTTACGTAACAGAAAAATCGGCTACTTCGCTTTAATTAGTTTAATTTATTTAACGAACGACAACGTTAATAGTAATAATAATAATAATAATAATCATAATCTACTGCTGGTACCGGATTATTTGGAAAATTCTTCGAATAGTTGCCATTCGCGCTCTTCACCTAAAAAAAAAAACAAAAGTCCAAAGAGATAAAAAAATGATTTCTTATTTACTAGGAAACTGCTTCATTAAAACCTGAGCAGACGGTTTAGAAAAAAATACAAAATACCCGAAAAAAAAATATAAATTATTTAATAGGGGAAGATTTACTTTTATCTTATTTAATTAATTTATTTTACTCTTTACAGTAAGAACTAATGAAGTGCGCATATATATATATATATATATATATATATATATATATATATATATATATAAATCAATTGAAAATTAGTTAAATCACTAATATTTATTTTCTTATAGAAAACACAAAGCTTTTCGGCATTTACGCCATTATCAAGTGAAACATTTTTAAAAAACCATAATTTTCAAAATATAAATTAAATATAATTACTTAAAAATATTTGATGGTGATTATGAAAATATACACCAAAAATTTTGTTCTGCTTCTGTTCTGTATATTTTTTGAATTGTTGAAATTTAACATCCATATATTTGTTTTTTTATATTAATTTTTTCTTCAATATTATATTCCGGATTCTGTAAAAGTTGTATACTGGTGGAATTTTAAATTTTTCATTTACCGTTGCGATGTATGATGTCCAAAAGTAAAATATAAAATATAAAAAAAAAATATACAAACAAAAATTTTTTAAAAAACACAATTATACAAGTAAAATGAAAATAAATATTAAAAAATCTGATAATCCCAAATAATTTTAAGTAATTATATTTAATTTGTATTTTTAAAATTATGATTTGTTAAAAATGTTTCACTTGATAATGGTGTAAATGCCGAAAAGCTTGTGTTTTCTATAAGAAAATAAATATTAGTGATTTAACTAAAATCAATTGATTTTGTATGAAAAATCACTACATTCCCCATTATATAAAAATTAACATATATATATATATTCTTTTTCTTCTTTATATCAAGATTGGTGGACAGTTCAGTTATCTTTTAGAATTTTCTGGAAATCGCAATATATATATATATATTAGCTTTTTATATATAACTGTTTCAATCGTGGTTGCACCAATTATTACAGGGATCTTACCCACTGACTTAAGTATTTCCAAGTCGGCTTCGATGTCACAGTTCAATATGTTTAGTAATAAATTGATCATAATTAAAACTAACGTAAAAGTTAAATTATAATTTAATTGTAAGAATTCCTTCATTAAGAAAATTAATGCAATAATTTCGGAAATATGGCAGAATAGATGGATTAATAGCTCGGTGGAACAACTTTAAAGTTTTTCGCAGTATTGTAAATAGATTTAGGGTTAAAGACGAACTTGATGTAAATTTCAATGAACAATAATGAACAATAATATATTCGCACATTTAAATATTTTCCGTTTACAAAAAGTAAAGTTAACATTTAATAGAATTTTCTGTACCGAATAAATCAACGATTCTTTCCAGAAAAAATTAATACAAAATATAATTTTTTTAAATATTACTTAAATCGACGCCCTATTATATACGATTGCAGAAAAAATTTTAATACCAAAAAACTTGCTCATTTAAAATAACCTCGTACCGTATCAAAAATGTACTTATAAATATCAAAGCTTATTTATTAATACTAGAACAAGGATTTGTATTACTGTAGAAGGATGTGTTTTATACGCCTATGCTTACATCTTTTATAACTGTGTCGTAAAGCTTGGTAAATCCCCTATAGAATTTACCATTGGAATGTCGGAATATCTACAATCGGCAAACAAAAATTTCGTTTTATCCTTAATCATTTCCTGTACGTAAGGGAATTTTAACGCATCATGGAGAGATTTTATTGAAGTAAATCGAGGTTTATTCAAAATTACTCGAAGGCAATTTGGACTCTTTGCACGTGGTTTATATTACTACTGATAGTATAAGACCATACTGGGCAGGCATAGAGTAGCTTCGGTAAAATTACTTTTTTCTATAATAAAAATTTGTTTTGCGTTGATAGCACAGATCTTTTATTAAATATAGGAAATAGACAACCCATTTTCCGTAATTTTTCCAGAAGGATACCGTCTGAACATGGTAATTTCGTAGAGCTTGTTCGTATTGTAGTTCTGATGGCATACATGCGCATATATCAACATAATATATGTATTTGTAGTTTTTTTAAAATTAAATCATTACAAATAACAAATATAATTGCTTAAACTTTACATAGAATTAATAAACTATAAAATTGCAAATAATTACAGATACGTCAGTAAAATACGAATAAAATGCAAGAAAATGAAAAAATGTATCTTACATAGTGTAATCATTATGTTATTAAAATGGAAGTACATAATTTTGCCCGTTCGTTAATTACAATTTTTAAAAATATAGTAAAAAACAAGTAACTGTTGCGAAATCAAACTTTGAACTTTATGCAACCGCCTGCAGATACATAAGTTACGTGAGAAGATATCAATCAAATAAGCAGATCAAAGACCGCTACTCAGAAAGTCTGAAGCAGATGATTCCAGTAACAACAGTGCAATGAAAAGATATGAAGTGTACAACTTGAAGAACTGCCTATTATAAGTCCACAAACTTGCTATAACTATCTCACCGCTATAAGCGAGAGGTTTTGCTTGCTGCCAAAATTATTACGTCTTCTTCTTCCTTAACGTCCTTCTCTTTATCACCATGTCCTGTTCTTTTTTTGCGTCTACCTTCCACCTTCTATCTACTCCAGCAGTTGTTTAGGCTTGAATTGTTACTGGAGAACCCGGTCTGAATAGGTAGCGTAAGAGTTTCTGTGTTCTTTCTTTAGCTTTACTATGCTGTCACTATTCTCATCACTTTACTAAAAATTAACGCGCGAAAACATATATGAAACGCGAATAAAATTAATTGGTGAATGTAACAAGTTCGCAATGAAGTGGACGATCAGCTGTGGTAACACGGACTGGTTCGAGCTGGTAACGTCCGTTCTAGGTACGGAATTCTCCGGAAGGGTACGCATTAAAAGATGTTTAATAGCAAAAATTTGATACTTTGGTACTTGGAATATAGAGAAAAGTTGATAATAGTGTTCCAATGAGAATAACAGCGATCGTACTTCAAGAAAATACACTGACACAGTGGTATTAAGCAAGCCTAAATTAGTAGATAAGGGAACGATCACCGAAAGCGCTTCACCATACACACGTTATATTAGGAAGGATTGAACTTGTAGTGTTTACCAAAACCTGATATAACCGATGAATTGACTGTCCTAAATTAATATATCACCTATGTGAACATACAATTACCGTATACATGAGAAATGAGAATCCCAATTTATATACAACCACTTTAGACAGCGCAGAAGAAATAAATAACAAATTTTATACGACGACCTCCGGGAATCATACTTCTTCGAAAGAAAATATTATTTTTAAAAGAATTATTTGAAGGTATAAGTCTTGGAAATATGAACGAAAATGAAGTTCGGCTGTTTCTGCGCCAAAAAGAGCCTTTTTATTAAAAATACAAATTTCCAACTGAAGGTTACGTGTAAAAGCGTCCGGATCCATCCGCGGTTCAATATGTCCCACGTGATTGATTAATTAATCGCGAAAAACGGCAGAACAAAATCTTTCATAACAGGCTATGAGAGGAACCGATGGTGACAAAAATCGGGCGATTTCACTTTTGATTTATGGAAAATACTGCGTCGCATTGTCGTAACCACAAATGGAGACAACCCCCGAAATAAAATATAAATCGTAGACAGTTTTAAAACAGAAATGGCTGTTTCCCTTAAGGAAATTAGTCAAAAGGAAAATACGACAGCGACAGAATACCGGAAACAGCCACACCGATTTTCAGACAATGCTATAGAAATCGAAAAACTGTCGGATGTTAAGAAGGAAAAGTATTTAAAATGACGACAAAATAAAGCTGGCCGAGTGTATGAGGGCTAAAGCAGAAGCTCAAAATGGAGATTAAAGAATTGAAGAATGAACGAAGGAAATTAAAAATAGAAAAGATAACGAATGTCGCACTTCGTAATCAGTATGTTGAGAGAAAAGATTAATTTCTTTTATCTAAAATAATTTCTAAGTATTTTAACTGCGGCTTCCATTCAACCGGACAGAATCCGTTTTACTATGATTAATTTTAATTGTTTATTTACGAAAATGTTTGACTAACAGTTTAATCGTTGCTGATGTATATAAATGGTATCAAATCGATATGAATCTACCAAACAAATATGTATATATATATATATATATATATATATAATTTTTTTCTTATAATACATTTATACATAGATTATAAAAAAATATAGACTAGCCTGCGAAAGTAAGCTTATGGCTAGCGGTAGTGACTATCAATATCTATGTTTAATATTAAATAATTCCGAGATAAATATCGGAAATTTTTCTAATAGAATAATTTCATTAGGATTAAGCTGATCGATATTATACAATTTTCTCAGGTGGTTATATTTACTACACGCGTATACTATGTACTGTGGACATGCTCTATTTCATTATTTGCACAATTACGACATTTTCCATCATTGATTATTTGTAATTTATTAAAAAACATATCCGATAGAACCGTAGTAAGTATCTGTGTCGTATAAAAATTTACTTTAATCCTTCCGTTTTTAAAACGTTTAATTATATCTGGAAAAAATTTATTAATTAATTTACCATCATCAGTTTGAGCATCGTATCTTGATTTTAATTCATTAAAAATCTGCAAATCAAGTTGTTTACGATGTTCTTATTAATTCCATTATGTTCTCTTTTAATTTCAAAAATAAGTGATCGTTTTTTAATACGAAGATCAATTACTCGTGCGATAGTTTGAACAGCAATATTTGAAGCAATTATATATGAGAATGTTAAATCGATCAAAAATTTTCGGCAATTCGAATTTAATTTATGAATTAGCTGTTTGGTTAAGTAGTTATATACCAGCACAATATGAGTATAAACTCCGTACCAAGCCTTTCTATAGAGTATTAACTTTGAATTCTAATTTAGTCCCCGTAATTTACCACCGAGTGATTTAAAAATATAATAATATTTATCGATCTTATCATTTATGTATATATGCTTATTATATTTCAGCTGATTATCTGTAATAAAACCTAAATATTTAATATTGTCAGTATATCTGAAAACATGATTATTAAGCTTAATATTATTACATAAAATTTGTACAAGATTTTGATCACGACCAGTTACAATCGTAATTTCAGACTTGCTAATTTCAAACTTAAGGTTTAAAGAGTCCGTTATTGTTTTAACTTTACTAATTACTTCATTACATCTATTTATGTGAGTCGAAAGATTTAATTTAGAACATATATCTAAATTGTACACTAAAAGTAAGTCGTCATTATATATATATATATATATATATATATATATATATATATATATATATGTTAGAAATTATAAAGGACGTATAATATGTACTCCAACGTAAATCTGTTTATGTTCGACAGTCTTTTACTTCTACATAAAATAATGCGTGAATAAGATAAGATCGCAAAAGTATAATAATGTATATAAATAAGAAATTTATATCAAATTATAATTTATACGTTACATCATTGTGCCAGAGATTGTATCAAATGTTTCTTCAATTTCCAACGAGGCGAAATCTGTATATTTATTTCGATAAAAATCATCATCACAAACGTGTGCAAGCTACGAGGTTGTTAAATAAAAATCCGTGATATTTTTGTAGTTTTTAAACGACTTTTTCAAATACTTTTACTTATTAAAATTATAGGTTACACGCTGCTGATTATCAACGGATCTAGTATATACAAAACGTCATCCAACACGATAGCCAATTCGTGAACAAGAATTCAAACTTACACAACACACGATCTGCTTACGAGGAAATTACTCAATAAGAATAACGGGTACACTTTATCTGCGTATAAAGCGTCTTAATAGTCGTGAAAGCTTTTGTAGGCGATACAACTACAAAAAGGTAATGGGAAATTACACGATTGAAACGATATTTTAAAATAGTATTAGTTTAGTACGATTAAGTGATTTACTTTAGCTTCGTCAAAGTTATCGTATTGAAAGTGTGATGTATAATTATTTGCTTAACGATAATGGCGCGAGCATTAGTTACTTTCCACAGAGCATTTATTCAAAAGACGGGTTTTCGTGGCAACTGTTAAATTCGTTCTTTACGTTCATTTTTGTGTTTTGATTTAACAAGATTTTTTTTTCAAAGATAATATACACTTTTATAATTTAAATTAATGGTGATGCTTCGGAAATGGTTTCTTGACTATTGTGTACTAGTGGGGCTAGAGCACGGACTTCTATACAGGAGGTACTGAGGTCGAGAATACGATCGGCGACGCAAAATTATTATCAGAAAATAAAAATATAATCCTACTATTCTCGCGTGGAAGGCAATGGCAAACCACCACGCATAATGTAATACATTACAAAAACATGCGGGGCTGCATTGACAACAAAGCGATTACAATTATAATTAAAATATGTAATAAGTAGTCCCCTACCTCCGATAAAGAGACGGGACTTAGTAAAAAAAAATATATATATATATATATACTCGGTGTGAGTGGGCAGTAATTTTCGGTATACCGATATCAGCGGAGTTTAGGATTAGCGAATTAAGATAAATAATATATTAATTAAAACGAGCGAATGTTACCAGGGGCTAGAAGTAATATAAATATTTTGTTGCGAGGATTTACCGTATCTGTTGTAAATAGTGTATTATACAAAAAAAAAAAAAAAAACATATTTGTAGGAAATATAAACCGAATTAGGATCAGAAGAGAATTAAGCTAAAAAGAAACTAGATTTGTAAAATTACGAAACTCCTTAGAAATAAACATGTTAAGGCAGTTGTTTATAACCAGCAGATCCCGCTGAAGGATTCGACTAAATATCTTGCTCTGCATATTGTTCAACGCGGAAGCATCACGCGAGGCAGAAGGCGGAACAAATCCGATTTAAAATCCGTTAAATACGGTGATTATTAGGAAGAAATTCACAATTCGATATCTTTACACTACCACCAGTCGATGATCAATTCCATCTGCATGTACGACATCTAACTTCGGGAATAAGCTAATGGTTATTTAGCATAGTCAAAACAAAGTTATCCGTGCAATTACCAATGCGCAGTTCACGCTCATCTGTGAAGTGGGTATATGTCATCGCCGCCAAGCACGAAAATAAACATTCGAATTGACTGGGCGAGCGTTTCAGTTATGAAATACTTAATAAATAATAGAAATTAGTTAGGCAACTAATATTCTGCGCACGTTTAAATACTAATTAGTGGGTTATATTGATTATTTAAACGTTAAAGATTGAAATAATAAAAAAGAAATCCAGCTTAAAATATTATACGAAAAACTTCAGAATAAAAACAATACGAGTTTCTTTTATTACGGAGATGGTATCTCGAAATTTCCCGTACTATAACGGATTTCGGGATTTATTTGGTAATTTTATTTCTCGGACGAAGAATCATCCTATCGTTTGCCGCGAATAAATGTACGAGAACCCCAAAATCCGATACTACGACTAACTAGAATAGTATAAATCGAATTCACTTGTTGCAACGCTACTAGCTTAATAAAATGGCATCGTATATACTTTTTAAAAGGTCCGTTAATCCTACATCGTCTGATCCTTTATCTTTCACGTTTTATTATCCGTATCACCGTCGTAACTAACCACGTTTTCACATCATCGTCATCACTATTATCACAATCATAATCATCCGTAGATGATCCGATCGTTCGTTCTCTCGCATATTTTCTGCTTCTGTGTCTGGACCATCTCCGTAAAAAGATATCGTTTCTTTTTTCAACTTCCTTCATTATCGACACGCTAGTCGGTCTTTTTTCTCCGGTCCATTGCACGATTCGTTCAACCCTGCTAATATGATGTCAAAAAATAAAAAAGAGGAAGACCCAGACACTCCGACTTTAACAGGTTCTGAAATCAAATATATATATATATATATATATATATATATATACGTATATGCGATATTCTTTATCGTTTATTTTTATTTTTCCTTTATTTTTCACTCGCTATTAAAAACGACCTTTCTATCCACGGTTTGTCCTTCTAAATTCTAGACGTTGTCTGTCTATGTCAGACTGTTCGAATGATAAGTAAAGAAAATAATACTAACCAATCCGGGTGAAAAAATCTTGTGCCCAATAAATAATCATAATAATAATAATAATACACGTAAAACAATTTTCGATATTTCTTCAATCAGACAAAAGAAGTAAATAATATTACACATCAATACACGCGCGAACATGTATATATATATTTATTAATTTATTAGTAGTCTTCTTCAAGTGTCGTGTTAATAATATCGTCTAATACGCGCCATCTATCCACTACTTGAACAAAATTATTTCGGCTATAATTTCTTCCGTTATACCATGTACACTGAAAATGTCCCGTATTTTCATCGCTTACGCAGGCTTCGTGTAATTTAGTAATTTAAATTTTAAATTTATATAAGTTGACCAGAGAAGACGAATGAATTTTTTTTTTTTTTTAATAGTGCAATTGGTAACACTGGTATAACGCAAACCGTATACTCCACGTTTAGTGTATACGCGAGAGATTCGTTTTTGTCCAGTTTTAATTATCATGACATCCGATAACGAGAAGTAGCGCTCGTTTTGCGTGCAACGTTATTATATTCAGGTCAAATTTCATCGCGAATAATTACTATGACATTTTATACTACGTGTGATACTTTTTATAATATAAACTACCCGACGGTAATAACGATTGATTATATCAAAATAAATTATAAATAGTATTTTCAAGTGAAACTTCTATTGGCGCGTTGTATATGGGGAGTTAAGTCAAAGGCTTATACACGTATAGACCTATTCTCACGGTGTAGTCGGACTCCCCAACTCTTTGTCGCATGCTGTACTCATATAATTTACATACATACGTACAAACACATACACAAATTATGAAGTAATATTTTTTGCGCGTTCGTATTCTTTCTCTTGCGCATGCTCGCACGGCTATCCGTTATTTCGTTCAAATTTTCGCTCCACAAACAGCGTATGTGTGACGTAGATTTGAGAACGAATACATTTGAGTCATTGCCACATTAAGTTAAGCATAGTGGACAGTCCGTTACTTTTCTTTATGAAATTTACATCGTCTTTTTGGGAACACGTCTTTAAGTTTCACTTCTTCCCTGCGCCCTGAAGTACAGTGTTTTTTTTTCTTCCTCTTCTCCGGGGTTATTCAGTCCCAGAACTGCTCCGCCATCACTATATCCATCACTGTTCAAAATCTAACGCCTACCTTTTGAGTTGGACGTACGTCAATACTCTTACTTCTTGTTTTATGGTGTTCATTGATGTTAGCTTTCGATCTTTTCATCGCTTTCTTGCCTCCGATCATCGGCTAGCCTCCATGTTTCAGTACGTGTCCGATCCATTCCAACCTCCTTTTTCTTATACTTCGTAGCAGAGAACGTTGTTCTTGGACACGATCAAAAATACTGCGGTTTGATACCTTATCAGTCCGACTTAAGTTTCAAATGCTTCTAATTTTTGTTTCTCTTTTAATAGTCTAGATTTCTGCCCCGTACTACCGGCCATACGTAAGTTGTTAATATTCGTTTTCATACGTTTCGGGATATGCTTCGCTGTGTGATCAATGATATTTTTTTCGTGAACGCTATTTTTGCCATTGCAATTCTGACTGCTATCTCCTTATGACACGATACATCCTCCGTAATCCGCTGTCCAAATACTGTTCTAAAGTTTTTCCTTCCAGCCTTATTTTAACTTTCGTTTGTTCTTTACACGATTTCGGTATTTTACGCACTGATGTTAGTCTGCTGGATTCCGAGTCATTCAGACATCATTTACAACAACATAGCTGACAAAGCAGCGAAACAGGCATCAACTATGTTTCCAGTTCCATCGGTTGCTGTTCCTGCAGTGGATGCTATTAGTCATATAAAGCATCGATTCGGGGATACGTGAAAGAAATTATGGACAGATACTCGTACCACGAATAAGCTACGGAGTATCAGACACAACTCCCTGGAAAACGTCGATACAACCATCGCGCCGTGAAGAAGTAGTTCTTACCCGGCTCCGCATCGGGCATACAGCTCTTACACACAAATATATCTTCGATCGAAGGGACGCTCCATTGTGCTGTTATTGTGGCCAGTAAACTGCAACTGTTGCCCATATTCTCTATGAGTGTCTTATCCTCCAATCTTATCACATAACCCGACCTTCTTCATTCTCATCCACTATTTCTGATAATCCTAACATGATCGATCGCACCTTCCAATTTCTGAAACGTACTAAACTCTTTCCCCCTAAATGGCGCAATTTTAAATAAATTAAAAAAAAAGAAAAAAGTTGCATATTTCTTTGCAGTATGTTGTAAAGATTTTTTCCAAACCTTCAGGCCTCGTAGCCATCTGGTCATCTGTAAATTTGATGATTTTGAACTTTCGACCGTCGATCTTGATTCCTTCCTTGTATGTTTGTGGGGATTTCTTGAGAATTAAACAGTACTGGTGAAAGGGTCTTTATAGAAATTTAAATCCGGCTAAAATGACGGCGTGTTATACAGTGAAAATAAGTGTGCATAGATTTTAATTCGGGAATGGACCTCGTTCTTCACGACAAGATCAGTCGGAACATCCGAATATTCACTTTCTTTTTCTAAAAAAATGACTAAAAGGTACTAAATATAATTAAATACGGAGTACGATGAATGTTTGGTAAATATTCGGACAATAATTTATGAAATTATTACTCTTTTGAGTACTTTAAAAAAAAGTTAAACAAAATACATATAAAATGGCATCAGACTAACTGTTTCCTCATCCTGATATGTATAATTAATGACAACTGATGCAGGAAATTAAAAATCCCTGGCATCAAGGATTCATATAGTAAAAAAATAAGCGACAGATCATCTGGATATGTTAGTAATAAATTTACTAGATTATGGAAGTATATTTAAAACATAATAGGACTTTTCATTTTACCTAATACAACTACTTTTGAGAATTACTGTTAGATAGTGGCCCCTGTCGTGTCACTTTTATTACTCGCTATTAACGGTACGTAGGCAGAGTTACATTATATATATTGTATATATATATATATATATATATATATATATATATATATATATATATTTATATATATGTGCACATTATTAAGCGCTCAATCGTTTTGTGATAGTTATCAATTTCCAATATTAAATGTATTTTGATGCATTTTATTGTGAAGATAATTTACATTTTTTACTGAACCATTTCAGTATTTACTCTCTGTATTCGTATAAACTAATTTTTTAGATTACTTTTCCATCTACTGTTGTTTATTTCGAGTCAATTCAAATTTTTTTATAATTTCTGTTAGGGAACAACTTCAATTATAACACTTTTTCTGTGAAAACGTTATTTTCTCATTTATACTTGTATAATTTAGTTTCCAATAAAAAAAAAAGGTCTTTATTAATGTCAAGAAATTTAAAAGTAGATTAAATCACACGTATGTAGCATACTGATGTATGCATCAGAAAGTTGGACTGTATAAAAAAATAGAAGCCTTCGAAACCTGGCGTGCATTATAGAAAATTAGTCGAGCAGAAAAAGTGACAAACGAAAAACTTTTTAAAAACATAAACGAATCGCTTAATTCGGAAGTTAAAAAGTAAAAGAATTAAATGGATAGACCACTTATTTATCGTCACAATTCAAGTTTCGTACAACTAATTGAAGGAAAAATGGAAGGAAAATGATGCAGAGGAAGGCCAAGGAGTAAATATATAGATGAAATAATAGAAGACGCCGGGGCAAAAAATTCCCTTAAAAGAAGGACAGAAAAAAAGATAATTTTAGTTGAATTCACAAGGATCACGAGTCATAAAAGGTTATCCATCAATCTACGGATTGAGGAAAAGAAGAATTTTCCTATATTATGATCTTTTGATGGAAAAAAAAAAGTTAAACAAACGCAACAGTTTAACTATTTCGGTCAAATCACAAAATCTACACTGTAACAATGAAATTAACTCGCGAATAATCGGACTAGGTAAATATGTTTTCCAAGAAAATCAAAGCGTACTGAGATAAAAGAAATCTAAGGAAGCGAATACTAAAAAATGTGCGTATTGTCCATAGTAATTTATGGTGTAGAAACATGAACCTTAAATAAAAGAAATATAGATAAGTCACAGACGTTAGAAATGTAAAATGAAGCGGATAAGTTGAACGAAGAAAAAAATTAATTAACAGCTGCGCCAACACGTTGAAGAAAAAATATCTCAATTGACTAGAATAAAGAAAACACACCTAAGCTGGGTGGAGTACATATTTCGACGTGTACTTAGAGGACTGCAAGGCAAATTATAGGAAAAAGATCAGTACATTCGTAGTAACATTGAGAACTGAAGCGAGCTGCTGAACATCGTATCGCTAGAAAATGATTTTTATGAAGAACCAGTCTCCTACGACTGAAGAAATGATATTTTAGCATTAGAAAAATTCGTTTCAGATTTTAATTATCACTTCACGGTTCCTTTTATTTATATACTAAATATCCGTTACATGTTTCACTTTCCTTCTTCTTTCGACTTTTTTTATTCTTAAGAATGCACTTATTAAATGTATTACAAACATATATTATACAGAAGAAGAACTTGGCAAATCCGCAATTTTTTAGTATCACGTTTCCACTATTGATCCACTATTTGATATACTCATGAATGTTGCATTCAGATCAACATTCCATATACTGCGAACGTGTATCCTAAGTTTTGTTTCTACTTCATCAATACTTGGAATCCATCTAAATGATACCTTAGATTTGTTATCAATAAAGCGTTATATTATCTGCAGTCTAATCCCTCAAATATTTCCTTCTTATTTACACATATAAAGTGTATTGTTACTTCAAAGTCATTAATGATTGTTTATATATACATATAAATATAATGTATGTATATCTGTGCGTATATAATAAAATTCATAGTAGCGTGTTATCTGTAATCTTGAAATATATTCTTTCTTTTAAAGAAATACAGAAATGCTTGGTCTCCGAGATAATAATAAGCTCGGGAACCGGTTCAAGTGTTGTTCATTCGGGTTGTTAACTCATGAATATTTCCTTTCCTAACGGTTACTTATCAAAATATTTTTTTATTCATGTGGAACTATAATTGGCGATTCGATTTTCTCCATTGTATTAAGGCTACTACAGAATCTTGGTACACAATTTGCGTCCGGCTTTAACTACTGTATTCTGAATTGTCTACGAACAGGACACACATCACTAACACATAATTCCATACTCCAGCTCAACGCACCAACTAACTTTTGTCCATTCTGCCTTGAATGCGCAAACATACACACGTCCCATTAGCATACCGAGTTTTCGTTATTCAACGTTCCCCTCTTTAAAATCTACTTCACTCCGTAGAATCTTTTCTAATTAAGATTCTCATTTAACATTAGATAGCCGTATCTAATCACTTCCTAGTGCTGTAACAGCCTTTGCAGCTAATCGTGGCATTTCATCATCACATTTACTGCGCGTGACCAGTCATTTTGACTCAAATTCACCGTTTTTTCGTTGCTTCTACGAGTTCGGCTATCGTGCATCTCCCGTTCCAATTGTCGTATGTTTCTTATCCATCATGTTTTCCTTCGTCCTCTACTACTACTTCTCTTCTTCCGTCAATTTTTCCTCGGATAATTGTTTTCAATACGATCTTCCTCTAAAATTGTTTTCAATACGATCTTCCTCTAATGATGTGTCCAAAATAGTTTGTTTTCTTTTTCTTAATTATGTTCAAGATTTTCCTTTCACATGACTGAAAATATTTCAGTGTTTTTGCTGTGTATGTGTGTCGTTGCCTCCGCTCCATATCGTCGGATGGAATAAATATAACATGTTATGAAATCGCCTATAATTTTCAACTTCAAAGATCCATTAAAAAATTTTTCATCCTTTTAAACGACTAAATTAAAAAAAAAAACACATCTTCGTTCGTGTAATTTTATTTTCGATAATTAACCACTTATTTTTTCCGCACGTCGTTGTGAGATTTATAAAGTCAACGCTCGCGGTAAGACGGTAGCGATTTTAAATATTCAGTATCCGCGTCCGGTGATCATTTAAAGTTGGAATTTTTAAATTTTCAAATTTGAATAACTTTTCAAATTTTTTCAAACACTGTGGCACAATTAAACTTCAAAAATTTATGAAAAAATAAATTACGTATAACCGGCTGTTAGTTAAGAGTTTTAAACTGCGTTTTTCTTCTTTCAGTAAATTATTTAGCTGGATTATTGAAGGTTAAAGTTTTTTCTTTTTATAATATTTTCCCACAGTTGTCTCGTTAGTCCATGTCAGCGATTAATTAGCGTAAAACATTAAACAGACAACGATTTTCGTTAAAGGCTTCTTTTCTTTAAAAAAGATAAAATATAGGAAAAGATTAATAATTGAAAGAAGAAAGTATAGAAATGTAATTTTAAAAAGTTAATAAATCGTAAAATCGAACGCATTTGTGGTGTTATATATATATATATGTAGGTATATATATAGGTATGTATGTTTACATGCACAGTGCAACGTTAAGGTTCTTACTGAAACGTATTTTATTAAAGCCAATTAACGAGTGAAAGGCCATGTAATAATTCGACACGGCTCATTTTCGTTTTCCTACCCTTTTGTTAGCTTTATCAATTACTACGCTGATTCTACCAAAATGCTCTACTAGACCGATTCATTCTTCTGAGGTGCGACCTTTCGTTCTCGGTTGTGAATTTTTATACTTTTCAGACTTTTATTGAAACCCTTTTTTTCTCTCGAACTATAATTTCTATTCTTTCAATTACCGTTATAATCCGCAGCTGTTATACCGTACCTACTAATTTTCAACTCAGGCGCTGCTGATTTCGATGTATCTTTATTTTTCATTGTTTTTCTTTTACTCAGATTATCCCTGAAGCTTCTAAAAGCAAATACACACACACACACATATATATATTAATTGTATAATGAAATGCGTGTAATGGTGCAAAAGGATTTTGTCTCGTTCTTAAACTTAATACATATAAAATTTTTGTCCATATTTATCGTGTATTTACGTATATGTTATGTACATATGTACGAAATTTAACTTCCAAATGAGTTAGGTAACAAGTTATAGCATCTATCGTAGACTCCGACGATTAGTTTTAATCTATCACTTCAGGGCGTTTGACTCTGACTATACATTAATCAGTCTATAAAATTCAAAACTTCAAAAATCCGTTAAAATCTTCCGATAGATTACGAAGATAATCTCTTTGAGTTGAAATCGTATCTGATGAATGAAAAAGGTAGAAACGTGTATAAGATGTTTTATTAATTATAAACACTTAATATAACGTAACATAATCGGACAACTTACAACGTAATACGGTAAACAGTGCTGTCACTATTAATACATGAACTTATGTGATTGCAGAGTTTGTTACACTTAACACTCCCCCTCAAACTCTGCACACAATAATTTATATATTATAAACAATAACGAATTATAAAATATTCATACCCCTAATCCCATTAAGTCACGAATTTGAATAAATGCCAGCTTCCGCAATGATTCATTTAATGCATCAGTCGTTTGCTGTTTAGTATTAATAGATTTTTAACTTCTGTAATACCTTTCTCGATATAATCACGAATGAAATGATAGCGAGATGTGTTTCGTTCTCTTAGTGCCCTCAACCGCTTTACTAATATGTATAGCACTCTCATTATCTTCGAAAATGACACATCTAGTCTTCACACCGAGATTCTCTAACACCTGTAATACTCCTAAACACTGACTAATCGTTACAGACAATGCATTATACTGTGCTAATATAGAACCCAGAGCAACAACATTCTGCTTTCTCGTTCCCATTCTACTACATTACCATATACTTCAATCACAAAATTTAAACGATCTGCAGTATAATCGGCATCTGCATATCCATTCAATATACTTCCTTTTCCATGAGATTAATCCAAAATTCATAGTACCCCTTAGATATCGAAGAATTCTCTTTAAAGCTATCCATTTCGACTTTATAGGATTTTCTTGGAAATGACTTAAAAAATTTACAGGAAACGTTATATCTGGACGAGTACCTGGCTAAACATAATAATGAGCCTACTAATTCTCTGTAAGGTTCTTCACATATTTTATCCTTCGTACATTCGTTCGATAAAAAAAAAAATTCGTTCATTGGCGTAGCAATGGGTATACATTCTCACATACGATAATCGATCAATAGCTTCTCAATAAAATCAATTTGACGTAATTTCATTGTCGATACATTACGTACAATATTAATACCATCAAATTTACTGGCAGTACCTAGATCCATCATTTTAAAATTGTTACGCAACATCCTAATAATGACATCATTTCTCCCAAATCGTCAGATACTAGCAAAATATCGTCAACATACACCAGAAAATAATTACACCTCCCATTTGTAATTCGTACATACAAACATCTATCCGCTTCTGATTGAATAAAACCTAATTTTGACAAAAGTTCATGTAATCTCTCATTCCACGACTTCGATGCAGACCATAAATTGTCTTGTTCAACTTACATACGCGATCCTTACCCTTCTCAAAACCGGGTAGTTGTTTTATCACAACTCTATCCTTTATCAAACAATTCAGAAATGCCGTTTTAAAATCCAATTGACGAATATCTATATCACGTTTGCTACGGATAGCACATTTCGTATTGTAGTTTATACCACAGGCGCATACGTTTGTTCTAAAGGAGCATTATTTGAAGTATTATACTCTTGAGCAACCAATCTTGCCTTATATCACTCGTTCTTACAACCTTTGTTCTTAATCGAAAATACCCGCTTCGTTTCAATTATATTCCTCTTTTCTCTCCTCTAAGTTCCATACATTATATTCCACTTTTTCAACTTTTCATGGCTTCTTCATAACTTTGTGGTACTTCATCTAAACTCGCATAATTAATCTCCAACTCGTAATCATTAAATTTCTTTGGTATAAGCTTTCCTCTTCCTTCTGATCTCTCTTCCGATTCATTTTCACTAACTTGTTCTCATTCACTTCCTTATCATTATTCTCTTTTCCATCATTTACCAAATTATTCATACCTAACATTCATATCCTTATAAACTTTCGCTTTATCAAATTCTACATTACTCGCGACTTTAATTTTATTTTCCTCAGGCAACCATACTCTGTAACCTCAACTTCTTTCACTCTTTGCATCAAACTTTCCACGAAATTATTTATCAACAAAACTGTATCCCAAACAACCAAAAATTTTCATCTTAGCAGTAGTAGGACGTTTACCATAAAACAATTCAGCCGGAGTTCTGTTACTACTCGTTCTCCGTGTACTACTCCTATTCGCTGTATAATTAGCATATTTTATCGCCTGCTTCCAAAAATTCTTTCGGTAATACACTCTCAATTAACATAGCACGAGCCTTTTCACAAATAGTTCCATTAAAACGTTCAACAACAAACGTTTAGTTGAGGCTCATATGCGCTAGAGTATAATTAACACGAATACCTTTACTCCTAAAATACCTTCAAAGAAATTATCACGATACTCTCCTCCTAGATCGCATAGAGCGTTACAAATCTTCTCTTTCAGCCAAGTAGAAATACATTTTTCATATTCTTAAAATTTTTCGAACATTTCATTTTTATTTTTCGAAAAAATAGATTGCTTTAAAACCTGTATAATCACACCAATAAAAGATACAAAATATCTAAACTCATCTCTAGAAATTTGCTGAATTCACAGTTGTATTATACGGATGTTTACGATGTTTTGCTAAAACACAAACATCACATTTGTCACTACACGTGTCCAGCTTTTACAACTATTAAATAATCTAAAACATTCTTAGTAATTATTTATTTCAATGTATTATAATTTAAATGACCAAACCTACGATGCCATTTCTAGTTATCAGTAGATGGATAATTACCTTGATTTAACAACAAACATTTAACAAAATATAAACCATTTTTCCTATATGCAGTTGCATAGATTTCATCAATTTTTTTTTTTTTTTTGGTCCAGCTTTCGCCATTTGGCCAGTTTAAACCTTTATATAGTTAGTGTATTTTAAATTTCAATGCAACTACGCTTGATAAATTTATATAAACTAATTGTAACAGGAGACAACGGTTCAGAAACAATTGACTCAGTACTCACCACAGGTAATGTGTGCCACTTTTATAAAATACTAGCGAACAGCTCATCCCTATGCGTTAGAAATTTCGGACAAACCCAAATTTGATGCTCAACACAGTTGTCAACATAGCACGTGTCACATGTACCATCCGGAGTTATGCCTAATTTGGCAAGATGGGAGGGAGAAAGATTATGCCCAGTTGATATATAATCCCTCGAAACGTTTTCCACTCCCGACTTTCATGTTAAACCCTTTCATTTCAATTTAAGATATGGGCAATAAATTACAACGTAGACTTTTAAGATATAACATATTACTGATTAACATTTCTTTCCTTGATTCAATACATTTAATATCTACGTCACCGTGAGAATTATCTTTCTCTACCATTTTCGACAATGTTATCATCAGGTACACATTATTATCTAAAATTCGAGTATTATGTAAAACACTATGTTTTACCATATGTTGATTACAGCCACTATCAAGAATAAACGTTATACAATTTTTATCATTTTTATCGTTTAACTCAGTACTACCTGCGTACACAAAAAACGATCATTTTTTAACGTCTTCACGAATACCTAATTTTGTATTACTACTAGTATTACCACTGTTATTTCGAATAATTCTACTGCCCCGGCAGGTTGAAAAATTATTTCGATCATTGATTGCATTATAACATTCTCGTCTGATATGCTCATATGATCGCCAACCGTAGCACTGAATATTATTCCGATCGAACTGTTCTTGTTGGTATTGTGATTACCATTGCGATAATCATTTCGCCTCCGGAGATCATTTTTTTGTTGACTATATTACGAATTATCACGATGTCTGCCTGGATATCTATTTGTATTTCTTCTGCTACCACGGTCAGCACGCGTCACCATAAATGATTCATTTTGAGAGTCTTTACTTTTCAATTTTAATTTAGTTTCAAAATTCACCACCAACTGAGCCTTTATATCGGCTAATGCAATTTTTTTTTTGTTTATGTGGACAGCAGTTACAATAGATTCGTATTTTTCAGGTAAGCTGTTAAATAATTTTGTACATTTACTTTCTCTTCAATTGGTTCATTTCCAGCCACCTTCGTTTGACTTAGTAATTCATCAAAACGTGTCATTTCAGTTTCGATGTCCGTATCAGGTTTTACTTTAAATTCACTGTATTTTCTTTCTAATAACAATTTATTACATAAATTCGTTTTTTCATACCGTGTGTTCAACCACATATCATACGCAGTTGTACAATCTTTTATGTCTTCAAGCGCATTCCAAACAGGCGACTATTATCGTTTGAGTCAAAATATCATCTTTATTATCCGTTTTGTCTCTATATAGCCATGTACAGCTTGGGATTTCAACGCCAGCTGCAATCTAAATTTCCACGAACTAAACCGTCATGATTCTGCCGTATCTCGTTATTAATACGCGAACCGTCGAACACAAGTTTAATATGCATTACAAATTAAAATTAACACTATTAATCTATAAAATTAAATTTAAAAACTTAAAAAATAACCACGGACTGCTATCAGGATGAATGAAAAAGGTAGAAACGTGTCTTAATATAACGTAACATAATCGAACGACTTACAACGTAATAAGGTAAACAGTGCTGCCACTATTAATATATAAAATTATGCGATTGTATGCAGAGTTTGTTAACAGTATCTAATGAACAGACAACTTCGTGTTAAATGCTGCGATGTCCTACTCTGAATTGCACCCAATTAAAAAGCCGTTCTTCCTCAGGGAAATGTACTAAAAGGCCACTAATATACAATTTATATACAGCAGACCTTCTAACAGTGGAAAATGTTAAAGTGGCTTCTTTCAACGTTTATTGTTCAAGACGAGAAGCCTGAAGCGACATTTGTAATGCTACAGGAAAGCTCGTATGCCACTCTACAATGAGCTCAATCCTAGAAACTAGAACGGAATCCTGATAAATGCACCCGTATCTTATTTACCAATAGAACCGATCATCAAAATCATCTGTCACTCCAGCATCGGATATGTAGCGGTTTAGATCGCACACTAACCTGGGAAATACATATGCAAAAAAACAGGAAAACAACTAGATACCAAATGAAAATCGCTCTATCGGCTAACAGAGTATCATTCAAATCTCTCCTTTACAAATAGAGTACTATAACGCGATAATAAAGCCAACATGGACTTATGGTTGCCCTAATATAGGGATGTATAGATAAATAGAAATATAATACAACGCGTTCAAAATAAAATTTTAAGGCTGATATACAAAATGTCGTGGTACGTCACCAGTGAATCTATCGCGAACTTGTGATCTACATGGTCGACGGAGAAATAGAACAGCAGACTCGAAGTCGTGTAATGCGCATACGCGGACAATGAGCTAATAGTTGCCCTTCCGGACGTCACGCTAACCGGACGATTGAAAAGAACTAAAATTCGCGAACCAGCTTGGGAGATAGGCTGAATACATCAATGGACGTATTCTCCCATACAAGAGAACACGATGATATAGCACAAATATATAACTTAAATACTACCCATTAGACTGATATTATTATTACCTAATGTATTACGATATTCTATTTCACTACGTTTCAAATCATCGAGTTTCCTAAAAAAAAAATCAAATACAATATTCTTGATGCGTACTGCATTTTAAAATCGCCACAAGTACTTCATAATTCGTTAATTTCGCTCCTACGTAAACACAAAACAGTCCGGGAAATGTATGGGATTTCGTATTTAAGAATAACTCAAAAATTTCTGTTTGGACAAAACAGGGTAAAACCGGAAGCTGAATTAAAATACCGCGTTTCAATAAATACGACGCTCGGAACGCACCGAACGTACTCTTTAATTTCTTTAACCCAAAACTGTGAAAACTGTAATACGTGATTACCAAAATGCAGAGACCCTACCAAGTACATTTCCACCACATCCGCAGTCTACTAAATCTTGTATCTAAAATTAAACAGTGTATATGGGTTTTCGGTGCATGCGTAGAGTTTAAATAATATTTTCGCACAATATATTTGATGAACGGATAAGTGTTCTTATCCCTTTTGTCAGGTGGGCGACGTTTGGGGAGTTTTACTCGGAATGAGTTGGAAATAGAATTACGCGCTGAGTTACGTATACCGCGTTGAATTGCGTATTCTCGTTCATTTCGTCCGGTGATTTTTTCCGATGGAATTAGCCTAACGTCAAATCCATAATGAACATTTTCGCATAAAGTAAATTCGTAAATTCGTAGAAAGAAGTTAGAATTTCAACTGCCAGTTTGAAATATAATACTAACTTCCAGTAGTCCGATAGGATTAGTCGCAGTTTTTCGGAAACCATCTCTTAACGTCGACGTACTCTCCAACCGATTAACATCGAACCTTAACATTAAACTTACGCATCGTACTTAGATGTACGTACACACACACGAGCTTATGTGCAGACATAAACACGAGCGCAAGTTTTATATACAAAATTAGATAGCGAAGAATATAGGTAAGTCTCCATGCACACGGAAGGAGGAAATTCGATTGAAATTCGTCACGTCATGTTCACGTTAGTTCGAATTAAGCGACCGACGATTCGTAAGATGCTTCGCTGTCTAGCTGATGTGTATGCGAGTTATGGCGTATTTGAACGGAGAAGGGTTTTTTATTTCTGCTAAGCTAACCGAGTTAAAGAGTCTACGTCTGTGCCATTAGTATGTACCTTTCTTTCGTTATAAGATTATTAATTTTTCTATCCTTTTCTATTTAGACAGAATTTCTTACCGCGAAGTGAAAAACCCCGGTGTCTATCCGTCTCTATACACATCGCCTTTGGATGTAATCTCGCAACCTGCTTTTTCTTCCCTCTGAAAATATTCTAGTCATTTCGAACCACCGCCATATCCTATCCGAAATTTCCTTATTCCTTAATCTTCTAGCCCCCGTCATCGTTATCGTTATAATAAATACGAATACACGAATACGTATATAATAATAAGATATGCGCGTCTACTACGTCTATGTCTGGATATCACCACGGTCTCTGCCCTCAATAACATCAATAATAGCAGCGATAATAACAGTAACAACATTAGCGTAGCGAGTTAGGTGTGGGAAAATTCTGTGCGCCGTTTTATAAGTATATACATATATGAAAACTAAAGGGTTGAACGGAGTTCGCATCGAAACAGGTGTACTTAATTCTCTCTCTTTTCCATTTACTATATGGGCGAATAATAATCTGTTTCCACCCCACCCACACACCCCCCGTATAAAATTATCCTCGTTCTTCTAAACAGTTTCTAGATTATCTACCCTAGCGGTTTAAAGCCGCTGCCGGGGTGTATATTCCGTTGGTTATTTTTTTTTTCCGGGCTGCAACTACTTCGTTCTGGATTTATTCGTCCGAAATCTTAAAACATACTCGTCAAAAAATAAATTCCCCGCGACTCGTAATTTAAGGTCGCTGCTATTCCCGTAGTCGATAGAAATCCTCCCCCTGGGGTATAACTTCTCCCACCTGTTACGGATTATTATCATTACGATTATTATTATTTCTAGAGACTTTTTAACGCGACTACTTCGCCAGGCTTGCCATTGTTAACCGAGACTGACTTATTCGGCCAGTGAAAATGATTAATGTTATCGCCTAGTCTTATTTATACGCGGTTTAACATTTTTCTTTCTCTCTCTTTTCTATTATATCGCTTACGTTGTTGTTAATAATTTCGACTCAGACGATATTTCCCGGAGACTGTCATTATGTTAATCATCGCGTTGCCTTTTTCTCCAGAGTACGAATCCTTAACGTACACATGTTTACGTGTGTGTGT
The DNA here is from genome assembly GCA_032883995.1 of Coronaproctus castanopsis. Classification (NCBI taxonomy): domain Eukaryota; kingdom Metazoa; phylum Arthropoda; class Insecta; order Hemiptera; family Monophlebidae; genus Coronaproctus; species Coronaproctus castanopsis. The sequence goes on from CM065052.1 coordinate 272,238,436, forward strand.
GAGTAAGCGCTTTTCAAGCGTATGTGTCGTCTGATCGCTTTTATCAGATTTCCACTCAATTTGATTAAACGTTTGATTCAGGGACGAGGTAAAGTGCTCCGGTGAAAAAAATAAAATAAAATAAAAAGTCTATTCGAGATAAATATTTAAACGACGAATACCTAAAGATGCGTGTGTAGCTTGTGTGTATCATCGAGAGATTTATAACCACTACCGGGCACAATGATAGACCCGATTCAGGTAAATATCGATGGTTTTACGCGTAATATAAACAAGACCTTTTTGGTATAGGCTCGCGAAACTAATAATTCATTAAACGCGTTTAAAAAAAAATAATAGATAAAACTGGAGAATTAAGTAAAAGCAAATTATAATTTAATACTTTGTTTTATAAATGTCACAAATTAGTTGCTCAGTCTTTAATCGATATTCTCTGCTACGAATGTTACATGTTTTATTAATGAAATAATTAATAAATAAATATTTTTTCTTCTCTCCGTTCTGGGCGAATTAAGTTCGAGAAAATTTGATAAAGTATTTGTTCGATATTAATGTTTTTAAAAATTGAAATTATTTATTTTTTCTTTTACGTTGTATTTTATTAAATCAGAAATCTTCGTTTATTCACTTCGGTGACGTAGATAGACTTGGTTGAAGAGGGGGGTTCAAACATAAATTACAACAGTAAATTCGAGTTAAATTGAACTTTAAGTAAATAAGCGAAGCTCAAGTAGGTTAAACCCCAATAAGCGATCCAACTCACCGGAATTATTTTTATACTTATTAGACGTGGAATATGTAATTTTATTAGAAGCGATAGACGACAGAAATGTTTAACGTTACTGGAACACATTAATAGTATGTTATTGAGGACAGAGGGAGATGGTTACAATAAATTATAAACGATAAATAATGATTTTATATTTTTCGAAGGAATAATACGTAGTAATACTTCAAATTTAAAAATTTAAAATCTATTCTTCGCGTTTTTCTACAAAATTATTTTAGTAATATTACAAAACTATTTATTTACTTCAAAAACAACGAAATTTAAATAAAATAAATGAAAATAAAAAAAAAACGAAATAGGTTTAACAAATGCAAAACGGCATTTAACAACGAGTATATATTTCCTTATTATCAGATTGATTCCAAGGGGGATTTTTTAACTTGCAAATAGTACATGCACATTTATATAGTAACATAAACACCCCTTATAATTAACGGTTCTCAATTGTTCCGTTAAGCATTTGATTATCGACAGATTTACTTATATATAATTTACATCATCTTAATATAATTTGTAATAATTTTCATAACTTAGATATATATTGAATTACACTCACACTCGTTCCCACTGACACATCATTTTTTCACATCCTTTTCCACATTTTTACTCGCATTCTTATTTTTAATTTTCTTATTATGTAATTATTTTAATTCCTTCGATATATATATATACATATATGTTTGCACTAGTATTTGTAGCAGCACTTTCGTAGCGTCGCTATGCTCAATCCCTATTTTCTTAGAACGACACATATCTTCGCAGCATTAGATCCTTTAGAACTATGAGCCTATACCTGCTGATTATTGTGAAAATCATCGTTACACCGTAACAATAACGCTCCGATGCTACACGTAAAACCATTGTTCGGAGATAATTTTCAGATATCGCAGTCGTTCGATAATAATAATTTTATCTAATCGTCGATTTTAAATTTATGTTTAGCATTAGAAGACTTCAATCAATTTTTTCTTGTTGCGTTTTTTAGGAAGAAATTTACAACTCGATTTCTACACGAATACTCTAACAGTCGATCATCAAATACCCATCCGGACCTATTGGATGATCCAACTTTGGAGGTGTGGAAAGCCTGCTAATCGAACCGTTAATCGGCGTAGTCCAAATTAAAAGTTATTACCGATTTGGTAGCTAGAGAAACGAGCATATCTTACTAGAGATCTGAATCTGAAGTGGGTAGATGAGGTCATTCGTGATTTCGCCACCAAGCATGAAAAGCGACTCTATAAACATCCGAATATTATTGATAATTCATTTGGTCGACACATTAACAGATGTTAGACATGCCTTATGCGATTTAAAGCCAAGCGACTTAGTTACGTAAACAAGGCTTACGTACATAAATAATAGAAATTAGTCGATGAATTAATATTCTATATACATGTTTAACTACTAATTAGTCGTATATATATATATATATATGTATATATATATATATATATATATATATATATATATATATATATGTATATATATATATATATATATATATATATATACGTATATAATATAATATAAACATTTGTTTCAGATTGCGATATACATTTATATTTTAAAATGTTATGTTTTAAATGAATTTTTTTGGCGGGTGGGAGAATTTTAACAAAAAGTAAATAATTTATAAGGCTTTAGTACCTTAAAAATCCGACAGATTGCGCTGTTGCACAATTATAGTGAAGTATTTGGAGAAAAGTAATACTAATTATTTCGTTCGTACTTTGAGGAGTTTAGTTTTTTTTTTCATTTTATTTTAAATAAAAGATGTAATAAAATTGCAAACAATTGCTACCTAGCGAAAGTTTTGTTTCGTTCCCTTACTAAGAATGATTAAATTGGTATTTCTATAGTTTATTTAAATTGGTATTTCTATAGTTTATTTAAATTGGTATTTCTATGGTTTATTTAAATTGGTATTTCTATAGTTTATTTAAATTGGTATTTCTATAGTTTATTTAAATTGGTATTTCTATAGTTTATTTAAATTGGTATTTCTATAGTTTCTTATCGGAAGCAAATTATTCGGTATGTAAGAAATTTAATCAACTGATTTTCTTGTAGTTGCGTTATCGAGAACAACGAACCAATTTTACCACCACGGCCTCGATAAAACCCACATTGAGTTTCTAGAAAGAGAAAACGATTCAGACCGGTGCAATACGATTAAGAGTTTTATTCTCGCAAATAATTCGCCTATCGACCAAAGCAACTTACTTCGTTCGCAGTTGTTACAGTCGTTTCAACGGCCCTTGTTCTTATATATCGCGTATTTTTAGGACTGTAACTTGAAAGTCTTTCGGAATGGATCCGGTCAACTGCAAGTTCAGAACAGCTTGTACGTGTAAAGCTTTTATCGATTTTTACTTTCCAGCTTTAGTATGTCAGATGGTATTCTATCTCCAGCTTTTCTGTCTTTGATTTGTTTTATCTATCGCAACATTTATTATATATTTTAAATTAATGCGTATGATAAAAATGTATGACAAAATTGTAGTAGCCTGTAAAGATTAGTTTGTGACTACCCGTAGCGCTTACTTAATTTAAAACGGATTAGGAAGTAAAAATTGGAAATTGAATTAATAAAATAATTTCATTAAATTTAAAACTAGGGGTTCTAACCAAGCCTATGGTCTCCGTAAGTGGGAAGCTGTAGGGGTCTAATTATGATAAGGGGTTGTCGTACTTTTTACTTTTATTTGTTTATTACGAAGTACGCGATCGGGAGGTACTAAACATTTAAAATAAAATTTGTTATTGACGAATGTTTTGCTACATTTTATCTATCCACTTTTGAGAATTCTCAGGTTGCACCGCGTGAAAGTACTCAGCATAGCAACACAAAGCCTAAGAGAAGATCTCTGAAAAAAAGAGACACTGATATCTAGATTGAATAGTGATATTAAGGAATTGAAATAAAGTATTCAGTTCGTCAGAAATTCAATTATAAAATTAGCACACATATATAATCTAAGTGATGAAGACGAAATTAAGAAATGAAAGAAGCTCAGAATCAAAAATATGTCAACTGAACACACTTGAAAAACAAATAAGGAATGCCGGAATACAAATATAAAAAATTACAAACAAAACAATAATAACTTAATTATAAAGTGAGCATTGTTAATAATTTAACATAAAAATTACATATAAATATATTATACATTATATATATATATATATTTCATAAATTTGCTGTTTTATAACTAGCCAAGAGTAAGGCTATCTACTAAATGGATATCATAAAATATATATTATATATATATATATATATATATATATATATATATATATATAAAATCACGTGTAGGAGGAGTATCCAGTGATACATCCCCTCAAAACGATTATAGGATTAAGTTTCCTGTTTTGGTTGATAACGGTTCAGTGTGTGAAAGTTCGGCTACCAGCTGATTTTGGTGATTTTGTAACAGCTTCAGATGTTTTTGTGCAAGCCTCCGGATAATCTCTTCCAGTGAATCGATTTTCAGATCCCGATGTATAACGTCATTAAACACGTACTATGGCATAAGGTATATTAGTCGCAGAACCTTGTTTTGAAAGCGCTGGATAATCAGTCTGTTTGACGTCTTTGCGCAACCCCAGAGAGAGTTGCGCTGCGTAGGACCATATTAAGCGTCATATTATTTTATGTATTAACAGACGGTTCTGCAGTGATAGCTTAGAGTGAGTAAAGTTGTTTCATTTCTTTTCTTTTGTAAATGCGACCTCCAATTATTTATGTAGCTTTAAAAAAACATTAATAATTAACTTCATTATAAATAACTGACATTTAAATTAAATACGCTCAAACATGATACAAATCATAATAGGCTTAATTAAACGATAAAAGTGATAGTAACTTAACATTAACAATATTGTAACTAACATTAAACATAAACAAAATATTTTATATATTATTTATACAGCAATACACCAGACTTAATAATTAAATTACACTTATATATATATATATATATATATATATATATATATATATATATATATATATATATATATATATACACCTATCATCGTCATATTTTTCGTTGCCAAACTTCGTGATTAGCTATTGTACGTTTATTTTTACGTACAAAATGAGCTAGCATTCAAGGCACTATTTACATGCGACGCAGATGCGTACGCATATGATATTATACGGAGAGGAGTGCCACTGACTTCCCGGTAATAATTAAGAATTACATAATGATGAAAAGCTTTTTATGTCGCGTGTTGGTTTCGAACCCCCGATCATCGAGTTGACAGTTGAGTACTCTAGCAAATACGCCACCGCGACATATATATAAAACATGAAACAAATACTAAAAAATTTAATTATATGATAAAGAGAAATAACTTATTACAAACTTAATATAAAATTATTGTAACTTACATTAAACAATAAATATAAGTTAAATAATAAACAAAATAAAATCATAACACAGTTTAATCACTAAGAAATTTTTTTTCTTTATTGCAAAGCTTTTCGATAATTACGCCATTTTCAAGCATATACAATAAATATAGATACGTAATATTTATTGTATATGCTTGAAAATGACGTAATTGTCGAAAAGCTTTGCAATAGAAAATTTTTAGTGATTAATTATTTTGTTTATAATTCATAGAATCACTACTCTCCGATATATTCAACATTTAAGTTAAATAAACCTTAATTATAAATAATAATCACTTTTTTTTTTTTTTTTTAATTTGAAGAAGGTTGAATGTAGTGATTTTTAAAAATAAACAACAAAAAAGAAATTAAAACTAATAAAAATTTTTCTTTATGAAAAGTCACAAAAGCTTTACGGGCTGTTAGACCATTATTAAGTGAATATTTAAAAGAATAAAAAATAAAATGAAAAATATTAATTTAAAATTACAATTCACAAAAATTAGCAAAATGAAGAACAGTATTAATAAATCAATCTGCCAGTAAATGTTAAACAACACAATAACTATCAGTAATGTAAATTTTTTTTGCATCTAATTGAAAAACAGTTGTCCTATATAAAATTTATAATGAAGCAAAAATAAATCTTCTTCTTCTTCTTGAGCCATCTTCGTTATCGAAGGTTGGCGTCCACATCCTTTATAGCTTTGATCCATGCTTGCCGGTCCCGTGCCAATTGAACCAGATTTCCGCACTCTGCTACAGCCATCCATTCCTGGATATTGCTTAACCATGATATTCTTCGTCGGCCAACACCTCGGACACCTTCTACAGCACCCATCAATATGGTTTGTAGTAGCTCATATTTCTCTCCACGCATCACGTGCCCGAGGTAATTAATTTTACTTAATTTAACAAGTTTGACTAATTCAAGATCTTTCTTCATCCGTTTCAAGACTTCTTTATTTGTAACTTTTGCCGTCCACGGAATTGCGAGTAATCGTCTATAAATCCGTGTCTCGAAAGCTTCTAATCGTCTTTTTTGTTCCGCCTTTAACGTCCATGTTTCTGCCCCGTACAAAAGCGTTGAAAGAACATAACATTTAGCTATTCTCCACCGTAACTGTAAGCTAATATCATGACACTGCAGGAATTTCTTTAGTCTTTGAAACGTTAAGCGCGCCATTGCAATTCTGGCTACAATTTCGAGACCAGAGGAGCCACTACTAGTAATCCAGCAACCGAGATATTGGAACTTATCCACTTGCTCCAATGCTGTCTTCTCAATTTTAATCGTTATTTGTGGGATGTCATTTTTATCTACCATCACCTTTGTTTTCGTCATTTTAATTCTCAAATTATATTTTTTACATGACAATACAATTTAACAATTTTTGCAAATCATCTTGCCGATCTGCTATTAAAACAGTGTCATCAGCGTATCGTAAGTTATTTATTAACACACCGTTGATTTTTATGCCTTCAGTCACATTATCTAATGCTTCTGTAAATATCATTTCTGAGTACATGTTAAACAATAAAGGGGGACAAGATACAACCTTGTCTAATTCCTTTTTTAATCTTTATATCTTCTGTGTATGTGTCCTCCACTTTTACTCGAGCAGTCTGATTCCAATATAGGTTTTTTATTAGCCGTATAGATTTCAAGTCTACTCCTGTCCTCTCTAAAATTTCCATAAGTTTGACATGGTTTACTCTATCAAAAGCCTTTTCGAAATCAATGAAACACAGGAAAACTGGCTTTTGACGATCTAGACATTTTTCTATTAAAAGTCTAATACTAAATAAAGCTTCTCTTGTGCTAAGACCGTTTCTAAATCCGAACTGTGTTTTTCCGACATTCTCATCTATTTTTGGCCAAATACGTCTATGTATTATTCTTAAAAGGATTTTAAGCGAGCATGACATCAAACTAATCATTCTATGTTCATAGCATTTTCTCGCATTAGATTTCTTTGGCAATGCTATAAACGCTGATCTTAACCATTCAACTGGCAGTATTCCAGAGTGGTAAATTTTATTTAGTAGTTTTACCACATGCTGCATATTATCTTCATTAATTAGTTTCAAGATTTCGGTCGGTATACCATCAGGACCTGCCGCCTTATAATTTTTTGATAGATTTGTTGCTATCTGAACTTCATCTTTTAAAATCGGTGGGCTATCGCGTGCACAATATGAGGATTTAGTTGTATCTGGACGTACCTCTTGAAATAAACACTCGGTATAGTTCTTCCACATTTCTATCTTCTCTTGTCGAGTCGTTGCAATGTTTCCTTGATCATCAACAACATTAGATACAATCTTTTTTATCCACGTATTTGTTATTTCTTTAATCTTCTTATGTAGTTGAAAGTTGTGGAGTTTTTGCAATTTTTCTGCCTCTATACATTGTTCGGTTAGCCAGTTTTTCTTAGCTTCCCGTATTTTCTTTTGTATGCATTTTTTTATTTGACTGTACTTGGTTGGATCTTGGTTCTTATATTTTCTTCGTTCATTCATGAGGCCCAAAATTTCTACCGTCATCCAAGCTTTTTTTGATTTTTCCATATCTGTTGTTAGTCAGTAAAAATAAAAATAATTGAAAAATAGTTTTCCAACATAAAATTTATAAATAAACAAAAACCAATAGCCAGTAAAATAAAAATAATAAAAAATTAAAAAATTTGAAAAATTTATAAATAGTTGTCCTGATCAACGATGTTTTTATATTTTACAACAGGTAACAACTGCTGTCAATCACCACCAATCAGCACCACTTTACCACCAAATATATTTTCACATTGGTCAGCGGTCATTACTCTTCTAATAGAGTTCTTATCACAATGTTATCCACTACTGCGGTATCGCCTTTTCTTTCTGGAAGATTAGTCAAATATTCCAACTCCTTCGATATGTGAGACATATGAGGCAATTTAACTTCTCCGTACAGAAAAACATAGCTGGAGTTTCATTTGACAATAATAGTGCATCATAATGTTCACAAACACATTATTAAACTTACCATTATCATGGTATTTATATATAAATGATTTCCATTTATAGCAAAACGATCAAAAACTCCATGTTTTTTACGACAATAATGCACATCTGTATAATTTGGTTTTTCGTGGCTTTAGATGATCCATATAAAATTACTGTTCTTATTCCACTTGATCGGCGAGATCCAGCAGAATTATCGAATTTTATTGATGATAAAGTAGAAATATTTGAAGCTGTTTCATATTCCGTTTCAATGAGTGATTCGTGTCCGTCACTTAAATTATCAACTTCATCATCATACTCATGTATTATCATGAGGAACAAAATCTGAAACGACGAACGCACTTACATCTGCCAGATAACCCAAAATTCGATCCGATGTAATGGAAAACTCATAAGTTTTTTTAAATTAATGAATATGATAAAAATGTATGACAAAATTGTAGGACTTGTAAAGATTAGTTTGTGAATACCAGTGACGCTTACTTAATTTTAAATGATTCGTAGGTAAAAATTGCAATTTGAATTAATAAAATAATTTCATTAAGTTTAGATGTACAGTCCATTCTATGTATATGTCGCGGATGGTTATATTTGCTACGTTCATGAACTATCATTATTTCGTTACTTTTGCAGTTACAACACACGTACGCGCACAAATAATATACATTTGTGTGTGTGTATCTTCAAATTATCTTAAATTTATGTAGATAATATCCAATCGAACCATGCGCAGAAAGTATGGTGTCATGTAGTAATTTAGTGTAATATTTTTATTTATCTAATACATTTAAAATAAGTATATAAAATTATTCGAGAAGTGCTTTTACGTATAATGACACTATTGTTACTTTTCGAGCATTAAGGATTTAAGATCTTTTTTTTAATATAATGATCAATAGAAAAGGTTCGAGCTATTATATATAATGTAGTAGTATATATATAACATACGTACGGCCTCTAGATTTGGAGGTTATTTGCGAATAAATAACCACGGACTATGTGCGCTGATGTATCAGGGTGCAGTGGGAAAGAAATGGCAAAGCTTTCCTTAAAAAATACTGCATAAACCACTTAAAAGCATCGTGTCAAAGGGAGGATGGCAGCTATAAGCCTAAATTCCAGTCAAAATTCAAAAGCGTCTGTCTCCAATAGAGCGGAGAGGCTGTTTAAAAGACGGAAAGGAAATTCTGCGGATATCTTATACAAAACAAAAATAATTTACTTAAGGTCACCACATCCGGATGCGGATAACCGAAAGAAGAAGAAATATATATATACATTATATATATATATATATATATATATATATATATATATATATATATATATATATATATATATAAATACAGCTCCTGAAAAGGATAGTCGCTTTATTTCTACAATCTTAGATCTAAACTGAATAAGCAGTACTCAAATAGCATAACATTGCAGAAGAATAGTCCAATGGCTAAACCCTGCTAATTATATTAATTGGTAACAATCAATTGATGACGTTTGATGCGTTTCAGCCTTCTGAGATCCAGATCAGTAGACAAAAGTGGCGATGTCACTGGATTCGGATGGCAAGAAAACCCTTTGTGATGCTGTCGACTCATTCGTTGACCCATTTGATCTGTGGATCTGCTTGGAGTGTGTCATTTCGTTCAAACCAACGAGCATTAGTGATCAGACGAAGAAATTTATTCTGAACCGTTTAGACTACTTTTCGATTCGATGCTTTAGTACATCCCCATACTTGTATTCCGTAAGTCCATATTGGACGTATAACAGTTTTATATATATATATATCTTCTACCTTATAACGTAACTGAAAATGTCCTTTTCGATAATTACGAATTGGTCATAGACTCCTTGTACTCCTCCACCAGTCAAAGTTTGAATTTTTTCCGCCGTCTTTTTGTCGATACTTATTCGTTCAAATTTCACCTCCGTTCGAATGTTATAAACTTAGAAATTTTTGATGTTTGTTTCATCACGTACGTGTTGGTAAATATAATTAAAATTTTATATTTCCGGTACCGTTTCGATTTAGGGTAACTGATTTTCCTGAAATATTCTTTAATCTGCGATAGTATTATTTTAATTCGATCGAAATATTCTAAAATTCATTTACAAACCAAAACAAAAGCCTTTCACCATTTTGATATTCGTTAAAACTGTCATTTTTGTTTATAACACCGGGAATTTATGAAATGAAATTCTAAACGGTGAACGTACTTGTTAATTTTCAAAAGTATATAATTCGTATTTATATTTATATGTATATGTATATAAAATATAATTTGTTTACGGTGGTGCAGATTCTTACACGAAAATGTATACAAGTCCCAATAATCAGTCTTCTCTTTCAATACAAACATACATACACAAACACACGTATGTGTATATATATATATATATATATACACGTTATAGCTTATTTTAATACATAGTATAAATAAACGGCCATCGTCGTCGTCCTAGGGAGACTATACAAAATATACGTAAATGAAGCGAGGAGAAAATGTGCATAGCTTATAAGGCTGCTGAATTAGATGCTGAAAAAACTGGTAATTGACCAATAGAATTATCGGACAAAAACTGATCAAGGTCGTCAAACCCTGACTCCCGAACAAGACGCTAGATCACGCGGTATGTGCGCGCAATAGACGCTTTTGGCTACAGTATTAGAAACTTTGACAGCGGCAGAATACGGTAACTTCACCTCTCACTGACGACCGAGGCTCTACTAGTAGTAATAACTAGCACTACTAGCAGGACTTGTACACGTTAGACAACAAATTCGAGAGGAACATATAGACGGAGAAAATCACGATAATAATAACGGTAATAATGATTATAATAACAATAATAATAATAATAAAGGTAAAAAAGTAAGAAGCCAAAAAAAAAAGAACGAACTAAAAACCCTTCCAAAAAACAAGCGGTGTTTCATCTTCAGCGATATTTCTTCGCTCGATCGTTGGCATAGTTGAAAGTTAGCTGATGTACCAAAAAATAAAAATTAGAAAAAATAAAATAAAAATAAATAAATATTTCGAACGGATAGATAACCAGTGCGACGAGGATAGCTGTATAGACTATTAACGATGCTCCTCCGTCTCTATCATCAAAATGCCGAAATGTAAAAGGTGAACACGGTCCAAGGGCAACTAAGGTTGTTGAACGTTCTGAATACAACGCCACATTGTATACAACCCTTTCCGATGGAATCAGTATGGCCCACGTATTATACGTATCTTCTATATATTTATACTAAGCCTTTATTCTACTTGATGTCGCCTATTCTACATCCTAGGCAATATTTTTATTATTACGTTTAGTTTAACGCGTGCGTGTGTGTGTGATAGTAAAAAAAAAAAGAAAAGTTAGGTCGATGTAGTCACATCCGTTACCATCTTCCTGTTTCACGATGAGGCAATATACTCGCGCATATTCCTATTCTTTTCGACGAAATCTCTTCAATCGTATTTCAATTTTGTCATCCCTCCCCTCCACATATAAATAAGGTGACCCAGAGAAGACGGACATTTTTCTTTTTTAATAACTCAAAAACTACTGGACTAAAATTCTTGAATGGAATTTTATTTAAAAATAGGAAACCCAGAGATTAGCTTAAAATCATTTGTGTAACACAATATCGTTCGGATAACCGTCATTTGCGATACATTCATTCGGTCTTTTTACAACATTTTCGAACACTTTTTCGAGCCTGAATTTTTGAATCATCTTTAGAAATCCGAGTTTTCAGATTTTCCAGATCTCGTGAACGTGTTTCGTAAACACGGCTTTTAAGGTAAAATCGCCAAACTTTGAATTATTTTCGAAACTCTCTTTGTACTGTCGCGATCGATTCACGCCGTAAATAACGTTCCACGCAAAACGTTATAGGATGCCGTGATAACTGAAACGGGACAAAAACGATGTAGCACGCGCTTTGTATTGTAACACACTACGATATTAAAAAAACAGTCCGTCTTCTCTAAATAACTGAGTGGTTTGATGCGGAGACCGAAGTAACTCCAAACAATAATGGTGGTCGCCGTAGAATGCGTTTTGCGATAATATTGATCGCGGAAGGACGTCGTGTATTTCTAACGTCCAAAAATTGATGGTTGTTATCGCGGAAGATTTTTTCATCTGATACGTGGTTCAAACAGCTGAAAAATGTGGGGACGTCCACCTTCGATAGAGAAGAGACGGTTCAAAAAGTTTGATAAAACGTTTTTACGGGAAGATTAATCGAATTAGAAGGAATGATATAAGTAAATTTTACGAACGAGTTTAATAATAAAATATCGTCGTAATAGTTCACTAAAAACGGAGAATTGAGTCTAGCAAATTGTAATCGTATTAACATCATTAAGTGTCGTCCCCGTATCGGAGGTAGGTGACCACTTACCTATACATATTTTGTTTTGTAGTGTAAATAGCGTACAAAGCAATCATAATATGGTGCCAGCGCAGTTAAACACACATACCCGGGAGAATTGACTATAATCGCTTCGTTATCACAGTGCAGCCCGCGTGTTTTTGTAGTGCGCTATATTGTTACTAGCGCGCAAACGATGTTACACGTGGTGGTTTGCCATTTCCTTACACGCGATAATAGTACGATTATTTATATATTTATTTTCTGATGATAAATTTCGCGTCAACGATTTCGTATTCGAACTCGGTGCCTTCCGTATATATGCTCTAACCACTAGGCTGTCCGGACGACTAACTTCCGGAATTTGAGAATGTTAGATGTATCGTAAAAAGAACACGGCCGGAAAATAAATTTTAATACTGGCCGGAAAATCTCCCAACGCTCGCAGTAAAGAATGAAGAGAAAATCATTTTCATAATGTAGCGATGATTTTGTAAACTGAAAAAAGAAACGATAATCCTCTAAGTAAAAATCATTCTTCTTCTTCATCTTTTTACGCCATATCCGACCGAAGTCTGGCGATCAGCTGTTCTGGTTTGTCCTTGGTCACCTTTGCTAACTCTGTACATGTCTTGTTGTCTATATATCAGCTCTCCATGACATTTTTCTTCTCCCTGGCTGGGATGACACCATTCAGGACAAGTTGGGATAAATAATACCTTTCAAAAATCATTAATTGTTAATAATTAATAACGATATTTTTCAGCCGTTATGCCGTTTTTATGTTATGATTAATAGTAAATAATAAGCGATAAATTATATATAATAATAACAATGAGTTAGTCTACGAAAAATATATATACTTAATTAATAATTAATATTTAAAGTACACGCGCTAAATATTAGATATTAGTTCAGTATTTGGGGACACGTGTACTTGTACGGGTGCTCCCAAGGATCCGGAACTGCAAAACGGAACAGGGTGCGTTCACAGGTGGCGGATAGTGGAATGGCCTACAGATATGTAGGTTAGCTGCGAATAAGACGTCAGTCGAATAAGCAGTCGAAGACCAACAGCGGCTACTGGCGGAAAGCCTCATGTAGTTCATTCCAGCAGTGACAGGGTAAGGAGACACGAGGATGCAGATGGACAGCTTGAGGAAATGTCTGCTAAAAGTCTGCATTAACCCTAAGACTGTCTCTCCCTCGGCGAGTTTAAAAACCCTACATTGTTACCTCCTCAGTAACAGACCGCTGCCTTGCGGGTAGGATATTGATCCAAAGGCTAGGGTGCCACCCCAAAATAGTGATATTTCCTTTTCCTTCCTTTCTTCTTTCTTCTTATCCCCTTTCTCCTTGTTTCTCAGCATAAGCCACATTATGTTTCTCGTCGTCTTCCTCTGGTGGCAACTGGATAAAAACATATGCGGTTGCTAAAATGTGGTTGTACGGTTTTGTATTCCTGATCCTACATTATCAATTCACGCACAACTTTCTGCATATTTCTATTTTTTCCATTCTTTCGTTTCTTTCCTTTCACTTCTGTTACCTCCCTCCCTGTCCTTTATTAAAAAGTCCTGTATCGATGAGGCATGGCGGTGGGGACAGGTGTGGAATCACTGCAAGTCTTTAGCCGTAGCTTTGCATGCAGATGGCAATGACCTTTGGTCGTTTCTGTTTTGGATGTAAGACGACAGACAGGTCCGGCAGCAGTTATTGCAACCAAGCAGCTCTATTTACAGATCACCCTGCTTTCCCTACGTCAAGGGACAGACCTAGAAAAGGTGGTCTAAAAATGGTTCGTTTTAGCTAAAACCTGTCCGGTTTACCTCAATCGGAGGAATCCTAATTAAAGATAAAAACTTGAACTTACGGATTGGAACATGGAACATACGTACCTTATTGGATGGCGAAAATTTAACTCGGCCTAGCAAAGAACAGCATTACTTGCGACAGAGCTCAGCAGATATAATGTTGATATTGTTGCTCTTAGTGGAACCAGGTTAACAGGTAAAGGACACCTTACAGAAAATGATTACACTTTCTACTGGAAAGCAGCCGATAACTCAAAGTCGAGGATGCACGAGTTTTGCAGTTAAAAATAGGTTGATTGGTAGGAAAATGGAGTAAATAATAGAATGTTTACACTCCGATTACAGTTTGATAAAGCACAAGGTTTGACAATGATATCTGTGTATGCACCAAATCATGAAAATGAAAAATTATACTAATCAGCTAAGAAACGTCCTAAGGAAAGACGGATAAAATAATACTACTAGGGGACTTCAATGCTCGTGTTGGAAATAATCACCTACTGTGGCCTGGTGTACTAGGCAGAAATGGAGTTGGAAACCAAAATGAAAATGGAAATTCCCTCTTGGAATTGTGTACAGAGCACAATTTGGTCATTACGAATACGTTATTTAGATCGAATGAAAAAATATAAAACTACATGGCAACATCCACGCTCGAAACATTGACGTCTCGTGGATTATATAATTGTGAAATAATCAGATATTTCAGAAGTTACGCTTATCAGGGTATATCGTGGAGCAGATTGTTGGACAGACCATAGGCTTGTGCTTTGTAAATTGCAAATTAAAATCAATAAAAGACGCTTCTATCGTAATGCAGTGACAGAATAAAAAAAAAATCAGACTAAATACTGTGTGCTTAAAGAATAAATATAATCAAGATCAAGAACTTCTAATTTACTGATTATTTATTAATTAATCGCTTATTTCGATCTACTGCTGGATGTAAGCTTGCTCCTAATTTCTCCGTGCAATCCGGTCGTTAGTTTTGTTCAGCCGCTCTATTTCACGTATGTCGTCTTCTCACCTAGTACACAGCCCGAAGGGACCACTTTATAATCCGTTTGGTCTATCTATTGTCTGTACTTTTACCCTATATGTCCTACTCAGTTCCACTTCAGATACTCTGCTCGTATTATAACATATATTACTTTTGTCTTCCGTCAGATCCATGTGTTTCGTTTTTGACAATATTCGTTTCTTTATTTCGGTCTGCATAGAGTTTTCATCCGCGCTAATTACTCGATTTAAATATATATGCCGGTCTACCTGGTATAAATCTAATAGCATACTAATTCATTGCGGACTATCACCCGTAATCTTGATCGTGTTAATATTTATTGTCGGTCCCATTGGTTGAGAATACTGATAAATTCGTCGACATTTTTCGTAAAGTTACGTCATTCACAAAATGTAAGTCTTTCACCATCGAAATTAATATCTATCGAGTCCTGATTGTAGATTGTTCAACATACTTTCCAATGCTGCGGTAAGTAGTTTAGGTGAAATTGCACCACCTTGTCGGACCTATCTTTTTAACGGGGTTTTATCTGTTTTATTTACGAGTTGTATTTGCATCGTCGCTGAGCTGTCTATGTTATTTATCATGTTGCATATTTTTTGTTTATATCACGTTCTTCGAGTGCCTCTAGAACTATCTAGATTTTTACGGTGTCAAATGCATTTTTGACAAAAATCATATATATAGTTCCAGATTCACTGTAACACGATCTAAGTTGCTTGTTATCTATTTCATTATTCGATCCGATCGGTGGTTATGCGCGTAAATAATTTATATATGTACGACAGCAAGCTTATCGGCCCGTACTTATCTAACTTAGTGATATCACCTTTCCTGTGTACGACTTCAGCGTTATTATTATTTAATATTTTAACTTAAAAAAAAAAAAAGAGTAATTGCTGAAAAGTTTCCTTATGAATTGTTAACGATTTTTACTAATACCTTTACTATTTCAATCGTTTATTTACAGAATAGTAAAATTAATTATAGCGATAAAAACATCGGTCTACTTTTTAAATATTTTAAAATTGTAAATATTCGCAATTAAATCAACGATAGAATGAATAAAACTTATTTCAAAACGAAATATGCAAATTGCTTATTCTAATTTCAAAAATTTAAGCAAGACAGAAATCCAAGGATATATAGAAAATAAAAGATTGTCAGAAAAATTATCCGATTAAAAAATAAAATGTTAAAAATACGTTTTAAAAAAACGAATATTCCAAATAAACGAAATAATTTAAAGGAAGTGAATATAAGAAAATTGGTTACGAGATCGTTTCAGCCTCCGTATGAAGAATAATATAATCAGAAGTTAACTGGATCTGGCTGGGTCTCCTAGTTGCACACGTTGAGGTATTTGATTCCGAGTATTTCAGTAGCTGAATATGCAGCGCGGGTTTGGAAAAATGCACGTCATACGAAAAAAAAAAGGAAAACTATACCCACTCGTGGGAATAGCACCTGCTGAAATAATAAGAAAAATAGAAGCAATTAAGGAACGAGCCTGGTATATGCTGGACGACAGTTATGTTCCGAGAAGTTGATTAAAATCCGGAAAAAATTTCCTGAGTGCAACCTCTGTACTGATGGAATAACTAGGATCTCTAGAGAGAGATTACGAAAATATGCAGTTGGAACTAGAGAAGCTGGCGCTAGGTCATGATTTCTCGTAGAAGAATTGGCGGTCTCTTGATCGATTGACGAAATAACAGAGTATAAAGCTAGTCTGAAAGTGAGGTATTATTGACGATGGTAGACGAATTCAAACGTCTGCGCATACATTACGCTGCCCACTAATGAGCAAACTTTGTGATACATTTGTGGTCGATAAATGACAAAGCCATTTAACCATGCTAGGCTGTGGGTGAGTTTTCACGATATGAAAATTAAGTGAGTAAGTACCTATGAAGGAATCGATATTTTTAGGGTATAGTTCGCTCCGATGCCGGATACTCTGACGTCAAATTTCTTCTTTTTTACTGAAGGCAAGGCTACGGACTTTCTTTCCTAGTCATTAGGAACGAACCGTAGAATGAGTTATTTCTTTTTATTCCTTTCATTTCGGTTTTCATTGCTTCGCTGTGTCTTTTGGCATCGGTTTTCATGCTCGATTTTCCTACAAAACTGCCAAATGCATCTTCTAAATCTATTTCAATTCAAAATGTCATCATCCGTGATATTAACTTTCTCTAGGTACGCCTTAACTTTTCGGGACCGCGCGATTTGCGTTCTAGGGTTTCTGACGAGGTATCGAACAATTCGTTTTGTTAAGCATTTTGTTACCATTTTTTTCAAGCAACCGTAGTAACTAAATCCATATTTTTTTTTTTTTAAGATCACATTTCACGATCAAATCTCGGTCCTAGAATTTTGCGTACTATATTCCATTCCTTCATTTTGATCTGTTCCATTTCTTTACTTATATTCATCGCTAACAAACAATCTAACGCATGCAAACATTCCGGTTTAATCATTACTTTTTTTTTTTTTTTTAAATATTTACAATACAATCTTAATCGTACAGATTAAATAGGAATTCTTATTTACATAGTGCTGATTTAATACATACAGAACATATCTTATATACTAAATGCGAACGTGGTAGATCCTGTAGCTCAATAGCTACAATCACGAAAATTATAAATTTTTAATTATTTGCACGACGTTTTAATCGTCTAATGTCATTGTAACAGTCTCAGCATTTACATGTTGCTGCAGACGCTGTTCGTCGTGATTATTTGCGAATAATAACTTCCTGAACGAAGGATACGCCAAAATCTCTGGAGATATTATCGTTGCGAGAATAGCGATATGCGTCAACTATATCTCGCAAGATCACGCTTTTTTTAGCCTGTATTTTGTTAATATTTGATTTAATGGCACGTGCCCATAATTGAATACCGTAGGTCCATATCGGTTTAATAATTTGTTGATATAATAGTCGCTTATGGATGGCGCTGAGCTTTGAGTTGCGTCCAATAAGCCGGTATAATTATTTTGTCCTGATCTTCATCTGCTTGATTTTTGTTCTAACATGTCAGTCGTTTGTCAAAGTTCTTACCAAGGTATTTAGCGGATTCTGCATACGGAACGAGCCAGTTACCAAGATATACACGATGCTGCGAATTGGTATGACGATATATAAACATAACGTGAACAGATTTTTGTTCATGAAGCTTTATCTTCAAGGTTAACGCCCATTTTTGAGTGCGGTCGATAACAGACTGCAGTTTAGCCGTTGCTTCAAGCTGTCTATCACTAACTGCAAGTATCGGTGTATCATCAGCAAATGCTGCAATTGTTGCTGTTTCATACACTGGCAAACCTGTAGTATACAGCAGAGAGAGGAGAGGACCAGAGACACTCCCTGCGGTACACCGGCCTCTAGTGTGTAACATGAAATTGCCGATCATCCAGGTATGATTCTAGCAGTTGACATAGATTACCTGGTAATAATCGACTCATATTTAATTCCTTGGTGCCGCACTTTGTCAAAAGCTTGGGTAACGTCAAGAAATACAGCGGCACAATATTTCTTATTTTCAAACGATCTATTAATAATTGCTACAACGCGATGTACTTGTTATAAAGTCAGCAACTTGGTTTGCGCGTCTATATTAAGTAAGCTTACCAAGTCTGTTACAGTAGACGCCTTTCCAAACGGCCGCAAAACAAGCAGGACCCTGCGTAATAAAGTTTATAGCGTCGCTCTCCTGCGAGATGGCAAGAGTCTTGGATGGAGTATAACGGTGTTGTCAAGACTCTACTGCCGAGTATAATTGACCGAGAAAAATACGAATGGTTTGTGCCCTTTAGGGCGTTGACATGTTTCGGAACACGTCACGGTCCGTAACGTTTCTCTCTTAGGAAAACGCCTTGTCAATGTGTCTGCGGAGCCGGAGCGTGTACGGTCAGTCACCTTTTGAACGCACGAGCAGATATGCCTGAAGGTAATTATCGCTAAGCAAATTCAACCAGGGAAATCGTTACCACCAAATTACTGGTGTGCTGGCGGAGAGCTGGACAGATTTATTCCGTCAGAAGTCTACCTGGTCAATAGGCCGAGATCTTCTGTGCTTCCTTTATAGGATCGCACTTGAAAGTGGTGATGAAGTTTGCGCTGTATAAGAGAACAGGGCCGCAAACTCAACACCCGAGATGATATCATCCAGTACCTGACAAGTCGCACTTGATATTTGTCATTTATTACCACGGATACGGACCCGAGGCAATGGTAGGTGATTAGTTTGAACAGTGACGGCTCCGCAACTCCTCAATTGCGCCACCAGATCATCTGTCTGGAAAGCTGTCTAGGTATTTGGAAGGGGTCGGCGGTATAAACATAAAGGGACTCGTCACAAGTTGAGGTAGGTGGAGGGCTTCCAATAGTGAAATAAATTCACTGTAGTGTGTTGTTTCCTAAATCAAAATTGACGGGATGGTATCTCGTCTGCAACTAGAGGTAATTGCCGTTTTAGTATTAATTTTTCATAATGTTTGGAAATTGCTAGTAATATGGATATCGGACGATATGATGTAATTTCCTGCTTAGGCTTCCCTGTTTTTTTTTTCCAGTATTATAATCTGGGCTGTTTTAAAACATAGCGGCACATGTTTTAGACGCATACATGCATTAAAAATATACGCAAGCATAACGATGACTTTCTTTGATAATTCTTTCAACACTTGAGCTGAAATCACGTCGATACCTGTAGCTTTTCTAGGATTCATGTGTCTGTCTATTTCGCTCGCCACTTCATGTAGAGTCAAGAAGATAAGCTTTTATTCTTCATGATAAGTAATATTAGTAATCGTCGATTCCATATCAGACTGAACCTTATGCGGTTGAAATACACGCGATAGATAATATGCGAACAGTTCAGCTATATCTTCGTCACGTCTTACCCAACAGCCATTTTAATTCTGTATGGGTGGGATTCTGACAACTGATTATTTTAGCCGGCGAGTTGCCTTCCATAAAGAGTACTCTTTGTCGGCGGAAGGATTAAGGTTTTGTACACAGGATTCGAATGTTTTGTTTTGTATCGTTTTTATTAATTTACTGAGTTGACGGCTAACACGATTAAAGATAGTTTTATTCTGAGGATCACGTGTATTATGCCACGTGTGACGAGCTTTTCTTCTCTCGGAAATGGAAATCTCGAGTCGAAGTTCGAGAGGATATGATATATCCTGTTTTGCGTTTGCTTTAGGAGATGGAGTCGCCATTTTAGCGGCTTCTCTGATTACCTCAATTAATTAATTTAAATATTCTTCTAGTTTTTAGTCTAACCTGCAGATTGACACACTGGTATAATTCATCACGAAACGAGATTATATTTGCTGGTTAATGTAGGTTTCCTTTCGTATAACTGTTGAGCCCGATAGTGAGTAAAACAGATGTGTAATCGGAAGTTAGATCTATATAACTTTCGACATCTATATAATTACTAGATTTGCCTCTCATGACAAAAAAAAGTCAATAAGATTTGGCTTTTTGCATTCTAGAATGTTGGTTTTCCAGAGGTAGCAATAATATATTGGAATCTTGAGCTTTGAACAATTCCTTTCCTTTAATATGCGCAGAAGTTTCTTTATATACGCGATGCGAACCCCACGCCTTGCTTTTTGCACTAAAATCGCCTCCAATAATGCAGCGATTTCCAAAGTGACTTAAAAAGTGCTTATATTCAATTTTTAAATTGTGTTTAGGAGGAAAATATACAGACACAATGTTGATGACTGTATTATTTGTATTTATAGCTACGACAGTGAGCATATTCTTTACAAACTGACTCTTCAGGCTAGTGGCTTACGTTTTGTTTTATAATCACGGTTGACCCACCATGTCCTCCTTATATCCATATAGTTTAGGATTGTTTTTTTTTATGTAAAGTGTGTTTCTGAGATTAGCACTATATCTATTTTGTTTTGATTTAGGAACATCTTGAGCTCCTTAAGGCCATTAGCATCCCATGTTATGATTCTGATTGTGGAATCTGTCATTTTTTTTTTACCTTATTTACGAGTATTTTTGTTACTCGTTGGGTGCCGTGAAATCTGTTGCGTGACTTCCAGTTTACTAAGTCTCTCAGAAACACTGGTAATTTGTTTTGCGTGAGGTTTGCAAAAGAATTTACAAACTTGTTCTAAGGTAGACTCAATAGTTGATTTTTGTTTTGATGTTCGCTGTTTAAATTTCAGTTTTTGCAGTCGTTGCTTAGGAGTTGTTTGAGCATTTGTACGAGTGCATGCAATTGAGCTTTAGGTTGTACAACGGATGCGTATGACACTCCGTGTTCTCCTTTTTTTGATATTTTTTTCTCATGTTGGATGCGTTTCATTACACTATAATGTCTTATTTTAGATGTCATCGACAATAATTTTTCATTATACATCTAGTCAAGTGAAAAACGATCTCCATTTTTCATTCATTATCTGTTTCATCCGACTCGTTTGTTTGTTATTATTAATTTTTATTCTCGAATTGCAATCCTATAGGGAATGATGGAAATTTAACGTCAACTATTATAAAATGCTAAAACCGAAGAATATCGAATATCATCATAACCATCATCAATGGTGCCATGTCCATTATCGAACGACGATTAACGTTGTTCCAATTCTTTGTCTATCCTATGCATTCCGGAACAGTTCAACTGTACTTGGGTTGTACCGCTGCTCTAAGTTTTCCACCCACGTTGTTCCTCTTCTTCTTTCCGGCGGTCTCTAACTAGCGATCTTCCCTTGTATAAGAATATGTAATATTTCGATGTTGACCATTTCCCCGCTTTTATTTAAACGACACTTAATATTTCATAGTTCCTTATCTTGTCAGTTTACTTTAAGAATTCGGCGATATAGTCGCATTTCGATAGGTTTTTTCACTAACATCTTCGTTACCAACTTTCAACGCCCCATACAGCAGTACCGACAATATGTAACATTTTACCAGCGTTAGCTTTGATTCTATATTTATGCTATAGCCCCCCTAAGCTTATAAAATGCATCACACGATTTCTCAATTCGGATTTTTAATATCCCATTTTCCGTTTACGTTACTCCTACCTCGTTATACAATTCGATTACGGAAATATACAAAATTAAATACAGACGATAGCACGGATAAATCTAATTATATCGGGTGACCCAAAGAAGACGGACGGTTTTGTTGTTTTTTTAATAGCTCAGAAACTAATCGTTGAAAATTTTTGAATGAAATTTTATTTAAAAATAGGAAAACCAGAGATTAGCTTACGATCATTTTTGGAACACAATATCGTTCGGATTACCGTCATTACATTCATTCGGTCTTTTTACAACATTTTCGAACACTTTTTCCCGCATAGGCCGCTGAATTTTTGAAATTTCTTCAGAAATCCGAATAATTTTCAGGTTTTTCAGATCTCGTAGATGTGTTATTTACGCAGTTCTTAAGGTAAAATCGCGTAACTTTGAATTCTTTTTGAAACCCTCTTTGCACTGTCGTGATCGATTCACGCCGAAAATAACGTTCCACGCAAAACGCGCGCTCCTTCTCGATGCCGTGATGACCGAAACTGGACAAAAACGAATCTCTCGCGTGTACACCAAACGTGGAGCACGCGGTTTGCGTTGTAGCAGTATTACCAACTGCCCTATTAAAAAAAACAAAAATATTACGCGTTATTTTATTTAAAAAATAAATAAAATGATGCATTACAGGTTACATACGTGCGTATATGTTCACGAACACACATAAAAATTTACAGACACACGTATATATTTTTCGGTCTGTACGAGAAGATTCTCACCTATCGTTATTCTCTTTGTGGATGTAATTCAGTGCTTTTAAGTCGTACAGCCCGTCTACATGACATCCGTTCCATAATTTTTGTTTTCTTAATTTTTTCTCGGGTTTAACGTTTTTGCAATATGATAATCTCTAGTTTTATCGATACTGTTTCTCATCCTGCTGATTTTTGTGAATGTCGAAAAGCTAAAGAAGAATTTTAGTGATTTTAACTTCTTTTTTGTTGTTTATTTTGCTACATTTTTGTTTCATTTTTTTTTAAACAATAGATTAAATTATATATACATATGTGTGTGTGTACACATTTACATTCCAGGACTGGCTAGTGTTAATGTATAAAAAGACAAGTCTCGGTTAGAAGTTGTATGACATACCGAGATATTCAAAATAACGTCCAGAAGAACTACTAAGTTTTAGCTTATTTATCACAATTAGAATATATTTCGATAAGATGAATTCTATAGCGTAGTTTTCGAAACCTATTATTTTATTTTGTATCTGGTCCATACCATTTTCTACCTGATGTAATCTCCGAGTCTACTGCGCGCGTGTGTGTGTGTTGTATATGTGCGTAAGTATATAAAACAAAACTTGCACGGGAGCGAGCCGCATTTCTGGAAAAAGCATTTCGTCGATAGTGTTGCCATTATCATCGCATTGTCGTATTAACGCTATGTAGTAGATGCATTGCGTGAAGATGATGAAGGAAGAAGAAGACACTAAAAAAAACCGATGCGTAGGCCTCGGCTTTTCAGATTTTACAAGGCCACCGCTGGATTAGATCCACACGAACAAAGATGGGAAGGCTCGTTAGCTTTTTGTGTTAAGGAAGGTTATCTCGGGTTTAATGAACTTCTTACAGAGTGTATCAAGGTCTGTTACTAATATTATACCATTACCAAAAAAAAAAAAAAAACAAATCGTGTATACATCATTGAACCGATGCAACAGGAGAATTTCGGAGAAGAACCATTTATATGCGTAACTCGTGTATACATACATAAATATATATATATATATATATTAATATATGTATACGTGCTTACGCATGAAAACAGTCCTCGGCCTACCAACCCTATCCTTGTACATTATGTATATTATATATATATATATATATATACATAAAATAAATAATATAGGCGTCTGTTTATTATCATTATTGCCTTTTAGTATTGCTATCAAACGTCGTTATTATTGTTAGAATAATAATAATAATTATTATTATTAGTTTTATTTGGCCAGCCAAGCTCTGCCAACTGTATCCGGTACAAAGGGTATGACACTGATCTCTCGCACACTTTATCCAAATATTCCACCATGTTTTATGTAACGGTGTTAAACAAGCAAATACACTCGATGCGAACGTACAAATACATTCAGACATCCGATGAGAAATTTAAAAGGTTTCTCAGCGTAAAAAAGTTAAACTTATTTAAGATTTATATTTCGCCTACTACCAGTAGTATTAGTAACAATCTAATCTGGCGATGTTTTTCACCCGAAGACCACATGTGGTCGTTGGCGATGATGACACAATATTTTTTCGGTTAATTTCGGGAGAAAATCTGGCCCCGTATTATATAATGTCCTTTATATATAATAAAATTATAAAATTATAAAAAAGTTCCATTTCTGGATAGGCTTGTAATCGTCACTAATAGTTATGTTTAATAATCCGAAATCATTTATATATATATATATATATATATATATATATATATATACGAATGTCTTAAATCGTTGCGATAGAACTATCTCCTTAAAAGCAGATCCTACATTCTATTGCGATCTTATAATAGCCCGAAGAGTATTTAGTACCGACGTAATAGTTTGTCAGATAAAATTTTTCAGTCACACACTATTTTTACATAATAATTAGAAATATAAAATTTATTTTTTTCTTCAGCTTGCGCACCCAGTTTAAATCTTTATCTTTATGGTATTTTAAATCTTTATCTAGTTAGCGTATTTTAAATCTCAACTACGCTCGATACATTTGAATAAACCGATTGTAACAGAAGACAACGGAAGGGGGTCAGTAATTCGATACTCATTTGTAATGTATGCTACTTTGTAAAATATTAGAGAACAGCTTCTTGTCTTTATGCTTTAGACGACAAACCCAAATTCGATGCTCGATACGGATCATCAACATGACGCGTGTCGCATGTATCGTCAGAAATTACGCCTAATTTAGCGAGATGCGTAGGAATTACGCCCGGTACGTAGTCTAAATAAAGTTGACTATATAATCCGTTGAAACGTGCTGGTATAATTGAAACGATGGCTTATTACTGGAAACCGCGTGTAACAAATCGAAGTATTTTTTTTTTTATCCTTTATTCTTATTGTTTAAATCTATTAGTAAAATTGTTTAATCTTCGGTAACATACCGGTCCAATTCCATTTAATGTTATCAATAAGAAACACTCGATAACCCGTCAATTCATCTGCCAAAGAGGTATATTAAACAGGCACAATTCCAACGAACTGTCGCGACTTCAAGAAGAAAACTGTTCGTTTATCTTTTTATTCTTTTTTTTTTCTCTTTTCTGGCAGTACATAAGAATTCTCTGAGAATAGTAGCGCATCTAGGAAACTACTTCTCCCTTTTCAGTCGTCTGCTAGATCTGGCTGGAAAATGCGAACATTCAGTGTACCAGCGGATTCAGGTTGAACTGAAGTTTCTCATAGAACCTTCGGTATTGTTCCATATAGACATCCTTTATATATGGAATGTATCGTTACATAATAAGGCGCGGATACCATTGTACGTGGGAATTATGTCGTTGTATTCTACGAAGATTACTTCGGCTCGTTCTTCCGTATAATTCTAACTCGTATCTCTATACTGGTGCGATAATCGATAAATAGAAATTTTAGATAATTTATAATTGGACCCCCCGTATAAATATTTTTCGAATTTTCTCCGTTATGACGAAATTACGGTAAGTTTTCTTACGCTAAAAGTACACCCAATAAATGGATAGGCTGCAACCGAAGGGTTTGAAGGGTATTAGAGGAACAATTTTTAACACGTTCATCACTCGCTTCTATTTCAACGCTTTATCGTTCTAACTATCGCTTATTTTTCTTTAGACTCTTAATTTCTTCTTTTGTCGAATTGGCCGACTCCGTGGACCACGAATATTTTCACGATGGTCGTTTCTTCTTCTTCCTTTTAGTCTAGCGTATTTCTTCATCGATCTCCCGCCTGGTGTGCCTTTTCTTCTTGGAACCGATTTACTCATTCGCGTTTCCTTCAAAACTCTCAAATGTATCTTCTAAATCTGTTTCAATTCGTAATGGTCATCCCCACCGTGTCGATATTTTTATCACGCAAACGCTTCGAGAACACTTACGAGAGCCGTTATGAAAAAATGCGCTTAAAGTTTATAAGTAAACAATTACACACTAAATGGCCCCCATCATAATAAAAACTTTTTGTGTAATAAAAAAAAATTAAATGATTAAATGTATATAATATACTTTTTAAAACTAATAATTCTTCGTCGAAATTTATCGTCGAATTTAAAATAGATTATTTTTATTATTTTCATTTTTTCTAGTAGTTTTCTTATTTATAATGTTTTTCCGCGTGTAATAAAATTTTATAATTTTCGTTAATACTATCGATTTTGTGATTCTTAACAATGTTTTCCAAATAATGATTTTTCAGCATTATACGAATTTTCTTTAAATATCTTATTGCGAATTGTCTGTTTCTTCTATGTATTCTTTCTCGCATTGATCACAATTTAATTTATATATAACCCCGAATTTTTTAATGTTTTTTTTTTTATTTCGCTATTTTTTGTAATATTGTACAGATAAATTAAGTATTTTCTTATATTTTATTTTGATATTTTTATAAATTATACATATTTCTATATTTTATTTTTTTACATTTAACGATGTCTTAATAGTCGTAAAAGTTTTGTGATCTGTTTACGTATAAAATTTAGTGATTTATGTTACTTTTGTTTATTTTTTAAAACTCGCTACATTCCACACTGTTCAGAATGGTGTTAATAAATCGGTAAACGCTAATTCATTCCATAAGTAAATAAATCAATGGCACTAGCCAACTGCCATATAAGGCAATTGGTACGTGTGTGTGTGTGTGTGTGTAGTAAGTAGTTTACTTGTCGTAATGTGATTTTTAAATATAAAATTGCATGTATAAATATTTTTCGCGCATTTGTATTATAAAGTTCATCGTGTTTGTGTATATATGTCATATATATATATATATATATATATATATATATATATATATATATGTATATATGTGTGTGTGTGTGTGTGGTCGTGAATGTATAGGTTTTTTGTCGAAGAAATTATTTTATGTTAATGCTGGATGATACTTTCCCGGAGCGTGCGAATTTATTTCACGTCGACTGGAAAATTAATAATTCCGTTAGCATTAAAATGTGCCATAGCGTTAATATTTGCTATAACGATTGTAATGTAATAATCAAGTTTGATTTGATTTTATTATTATCGATAATAATAGAAATAATATAATTTTTTTACTATTATTATTATTTTTATTACTATTTGTAATCACCCTAACATCGCTTAAATTACGTTGCGTTATCTTTCTTTCTCGAATCTGCAGTCATAACGAAAGATGTACCCGATAAGATTTCATATTTACTCGCCTTTTAAGAAATCGTATGTGCCGACATGTGATGATGAGTTCGGAATCCTTGAATATTAGTTCAAGGACGACGGTAACGAAGGTTATAACGCTTTTTCAGTTACTGAAGCTCGTTCGTGTGCGTGTCGATAAAGAAATTCATAGTAGACCTTTCCAGTTTTTACGTGAACTCGGAGAAATTACGATAGCTCGCTGAGTTCTCTCTCACTTTCCAACATCAAATGCGTCACGTCTGAGAGAGTAGGAGAATAACTAAAAGTGTAAACGAAATTTCATACATGTGTGTACGTTGCAATACAAAATATGCACACGAGTGTATTTCTAAAAGGTTGGGGCATCGATCAATATTCGACTACGTTGTATACATTATTACGTTATCAATGTGCACGCACGCGCATAAATATATATATATATATATACATATATGTATGGATATGAATATTTAAATGTGTTGTTTTATCTGAAAGAAAGGTTATCGTCAGAATATTGACAGTGAAAAATATTTAATGTGAATGTAACATGCTTAATTTCTGCTGGAATACAAAGGCGCAGTTAATTAGCAGTAAGTAAAGTAGTCAGCCACTACTTCCTTATCAGCTCTGCTTTACGCTTATGTGCGACCGACCTTTAAACCGATCGATTGCTCGTACTGATCAAATGCACTTTGTAGGGACAACGTAGTGAATTCTTCACAAAATTTCGTATTTATTCAGCATTCATCGTGATTATAGTATATATATATATATATATATATATATATATATATATATATATATATATATATATATATATATATATAGTTGTGTGCGTATGTGCATGGAGTAATGTAATACTCAATGTCGCCATATTTCAATTTCGAAATATCCGACTTCCTAATTAAACGACGTCGAAAAAATGTAATTATAAAAACTTATCATAATCGAGGGTAATTTTCGTTACTACCATAATAATAATAAGTTATAATAATTACAATTATTATTATTTATATGTAAATCTTTTTTAATGAAAAATTGAATTGAATCTAGTTATTATCATTATCATTTAATTATTATCGAATGTGTATATGTCGGGTTAATTGCGCATTATGAACAAGTATGTGTTTGTAGGTGGTTATATGCGGGTGTGAATGTATTTGTTGTATAAGTATACATTTATCTATATTAGATTATTGCGCATTGATGGTCGTATACAATTATCTATATATTGTATATATATTTGTATTTGGTTGTATGTACTTTAAAATTGCGCGTTCGTTAAAATGTTTGCCGCACAATAGTTGCAAATACGTTAGAAAATTTGTAATATCGCATATTATACTCGAGTAGATTCGATTTAATTAGATTATTCTTACAATTGTTATTATCACCGGTGCTCGGTGAGCATAAGCTAAAGCACGAAGATTACCCAACGTATCTGGGAGTAACTTTGGATCGACAACTAACCTACCGTAAATACCTTGAGAACACTGCCGCCAAAATCAGAACACGAACGAATATAATTCATAAATTAGCAGGAACAACATGGGTGCTTCAGCGCCTACTCTAAGAAACGCTCGTGCGATTTCTCGCTGGCCAAAGGAGGAGGATAGTTTGGAGAAAGATGAGGTTAGAGGAAATTGTGAGGGCAGATAAGTTAAAGGAAATGATGTGGATAGTGAGGGGAAAGGATACAACTATTTCGGGGAGGAATCATAGCCTTTGGGTCAAAATCCATACCGCAAGGCAGGGGTTGCTACTGAGGCAGTAATGGTGTAAGGCTTTGACAGCGGTCAAATCTCGCTGAGGGTGAAACAGACGTAGGATTTTGCGACCTTGTATTAGGCAGTTCCTGAAGTTGCCCATCCACATCCTCTTGTTTCATTGCCCTGTCACTACTGGAATAGTCTGCTTGAGACTTTCCACCAGTAGCCGCTCTTGGTCGGCGACTGCTTATTTGACTACGTCTTATTCGCAGTTAACCTACATATCTGTAGGCCATTCCACTATCCGCCACCTGTGGACGCGCCCCGTTCCGGATTGAGCTCCGGCCCGAGAGGCACTAAGTGCCTTCGGCGAGGATATATATGTACGAATTGTTTTCATTTTACATTTTTTTTTTTATATGTATATATAAATTGCAGTCTCGCTGATGTAGCCAATAAGCAACTGGGATGTGAGTTACGGTGGGGAAGATCTAGGGATGTGCGATAGTCCAATCCGCGAGGCCCATTGGCATGATTTAATAAATCTACCGCCAGCTGGTTAGAGTGACCTCTCTAACCTGTGCAAGTAATCTCTACTGTAATCCCGAACTACTTCGTGCACATTCGGTAGGCCTTTATGCAAATTTTCGTTTCGTATATACCAGGGTGCATCGGCTACTGAACTTAGTATTTTTGATTGAGATCGTTGCACCATTTTGATATTCGATATTGATGCTGTGAGTGAGATGCCCATATGTCCACACCGGCTTAATAACTGCCCTTCATAAATATAGTACAATTTATAAGTCATTTTGCAAATATACTTATATGTAGTAACGTCGACAGTCACGATGACGAAACATAGTCCGAACCTTTATCGTATGTATTTAAACTACAAAGGATATATGGTAAGATAAATTGTATCAGGAGTAACTGACAGCTTGGTGTGTTAGTTATTTTAAATGTGTACAGATATTACATTAAAATTTTATTATTATTATTACTATTATTATTCAGTAATTATAAACGAGAACGTAGAAAATTACTAATTGAATACCCGCTAGCTAAGAATTGTCATTTATAAATTAACCGATTTCATAGTATTTCTAAATTTACGATAAAAATACTCGCGGCATGTTAATGTGCACTGTATAGCTCGTGTGTATACCTAATATATATGTATATTTTTAATTAGTTCTTTAAACCAAAACTGTACTACATACATTTATTTGGAATAGTGTTATGTTTCAATTTTTTAATTAATTGCAATTTCAATGGGTGTAATTAATTTTTAAGTACTCAAGAAGCCCCGAATATGTTTGAACGTTTATAGACAAATATCTATATAGTATGTGTGTAATTATAAAACTTACTAATAGTTTATTTAACGTAGGCAGTCGCATACTGTAGAAGTTCTTTGTGAAGCTAGTATAGGGGCAGAATTGCGCATAACTAGGTTATATGTTCGGTACAAATCTATAGTTAGATTATCGATTATTTATTAAGTTCTTCATTTAAATATATATATTCACATTTTTGTTTAATTTTTTAAATGAACGTTTTGTATTATATTTCGAATTGGTTTCTGCAGTAGAATATTTTACGGTTTTTATAAATTCAAACGTATCGAACCAAAAGTAAATACATCGAATTGAATTATTATTATTATTATTATTATTATTATTATTATTATTATTATTAAACTAATTAAAAACGTAACGCGCGTTTGATTTAACCGAGAATTATCAGGACTAGTTTATAACATCCCCAGCCGGAGAGAAACGCCGGATTTAAATATAATAAGGTTGTTATTGTCGTTGTGATCTCGTCAATTCGGTCTGCTAGGAAAGGTTGCCGCGTGATGATGCATCGACGGCACTAACCTTCGCAGCGAAAAATACAGTGTCCGCTTACGATCCTACCTACACCTTTTTATTTCTTTGTTCCGGAATTTATTCATCCGCTGATCCGTTATCAAGTGGCGGTCTTACGCCGGAAAAAGGAAATCAACCGTCGTTTGGCGAACGAGTTATTTATATTTATGGCGCTACTTCCGCGCGCTGACGCGGAAATACAAGCGTACGTGTAATTGGGCGTTTTGATAGACGAGCGTTCATACTTAGTCGGAGTACCCAAAAATTGAACGTGTATTTTATTTCAACGGATAGCGAACTCTCTTTATATTGATGGGATATTGGATGGGATCGGATCCAAATTTTAAAAATTTTCTTAATAAGGCAATCAAACGACTTTTTTATAATGGCAAGCGCATAGGCGTTCGCATTTGAAATTATATCCATTGGGTATCTGTAATAATTCGATGTAAGTTAAGTATTTATTCATTCATTATAGCGCCGTGTCCGGTATCGAACGTTTAACATGACATGCATGCCCCTGCGTCGGTCTAACTGCTCGGAACGAAACTTATCACTGGTAGTAAATTCTACCAACCGGGTTTTTTTCCCGGAGTATTCTACCTGTAATTTTTCACTGCATTAAACCATAGCACAGGTTGTATCGTTCTGAGTATCGCATTACATGACCAAAATAATTCACTGTACGATATTTGACTTCTTTTACAACTTCCTCTACATTATGGTACTTCCGTGTTGGTTAGTTTATCCTAAGTATTCTAACAACATTTCAAAAAGGTATCCCGTTTTTGCTTCGTCGCTTTTGTGATTACCCATTCTTTAAGAACCGTTGCATTTTATCAATCTGAATGTAATATTTTCGGTTTATTAGTTTTAGAAATACGCTTCTAAATTCGAATTTTTATCTCTCTTCGCCTGTCTTATATTTATTGTTTCGCGAAATCGTTATATAATTTTTGAAGAATGTAGATACATAATATACCATAAACGTGAAACTGCGAAATGCCATTTAAGGGTAGAATTGTTGTAAAAGGAGCTATTTTAATAAATTGAAGCACCGAAGGGCATGTCAGAAAGAAAAGAGGCTAAGTGTTTTATTCGTTAAATACAACAGATGGATTTTGTCTTTAAAAAAAAAAATAAAATAAAATGAAATTCGAGTGATTACCTGGAAAAATTAGAGCAGCGTAGAAGATCAAATTGCCACCAGTGTTAATAAATTTCATATATCGGGGGATAACAATCAATATAAACGAGACGGGTGTTATAAATGGCGAATAATTCGAACAGTGCGTATAATGATTTTTTTTTTTAAAGAACGTAATTAAAATTACTAAATTTTATATAAAAAGCACCACCGAGCTTTCCGACTATTAAGCCATTCTTAAGTGAACATAAAAAAGTAAAATATAAAAATATATACGATTTATAAAAAATTTAAAAGGAAAAAATAAAATGTAAGAAAATACTTAAGATGTAAAATATTACAAAAAAATAGCAAAGTGAAATTGATCAACTGATTTTATCCGATTATTTGATTAAAAAAACCGTTTTTTTTTTTACTTTGTTATTTTTTATAATATTTTACATCTATATTAAGTATTTTCTTACATTTTATTTTTGTTTTTTATATTTTTTATAAATTGTATATATTTTTATATTATATATATTTTTTATATTCACTTCATAATGGCTTAATAGCCGAAAAGCTCTGTGATATTTTTATATATAAAAATTTGGTGGCTTTAAGTTGTTTATTTATGAAATTAAATATAATTTAAAAAAACAAAAAAGTAAAACGACAAGCGTGGAGTCGACGGTTGTTAGGAAAAAGGTTTTAATTAAATAAAATCTAAGCGGTAATTCGGCTTTGTTGACGTTTTTACATTGAGATAAAACAAAACCAGATAAAATTTCGCGATATATTTTAGTCGCTAATTAGGAAATCAGAGTCATCGAATAATAACGAATTTCTTCTATATCATAGATGATTCTGAAACAAGTTTGGTCTTACGCAGCCCCACTTTGGGGATGTATTAAGTGAAGTGGACATATCACGTTAATCCAACGCGTTCCAAATAAACTACTACGTACAATAATGAACGTCCCTCGATTTAAGACTACATATCGATCTGGGGGGCGTCGAGTACACTACGGAAGTGATATCGGACGAAACTACAAGGTACCTCTCGCAGTCATGCAAGTTGGTGAAAATTCGACATTTAAAAAAATAATCGATAAGTGAACACGATAAAAATTGCAATCATCTGTGGCAGGTGAATTTCATTCGAAATTATTATTCGCTTATTCGCTTCCTTTTTTATATATATATATATATATATATATATATATATATATATATATATATATATATATATATATATATATATATATAACAGAATTACCAGGTAGTAGTCTAAGCATAGTTGTAAGATTGAAAGAAAGAAAGAACAAGGTTGACTTTAACGTAAAAACTGGTGTGTCATGTCCTGCTAATTATCTAAATGACCCCGTAAATTTGGCGAAATATTGTGGAATATAGTGATTTTAAAAAAAATTAACGACAAGAAATGAGTTAAAATCGCAAAACGTTTTATAAAAGTCACGAAGCTTTTCGACTATTAAGCCATTATCGCGCGAACATATAATAAAATATGAAAATGTATAAATATATACAATATACAAGTATAAAATGTGTTTTTTTTTTGTTTTTTTTTTGTTTTTTTTTTTTTATCCAACGTGACATTGTGGGGCTATCTACTTCTTAATCAAGGATGCTGACTTCTCTAGAAATGTCGCTATATGGGAGAATAATTGTAGATTATCTACATGGAGAATGGACGATACATTATACGGAGGTGTAATACTCGAAGAATGTAGCGAGACAAGCTAAATACTAATTTAAATATTACCGAACAAAATGAAAAATAATTCGAGAGTGAATGCGAAAAACAACGCAATCTACATATCAGAAATATAATAAACGATAAAAGTACTTATTTAGATATATAATTTATAATATTAACAAAATGAACAACAGTAGTCTGATAATGAATCTATTAAATAACACGATCTACTATATCGCTCGTTGTAGACTGTGTTGTTTAACACATTACCTATCAGATTATTGTATAAGTACCGGTTTTTCAACTGTTAATTTTAAAAATTGTATTGTACACAAATAATTACTTTTACATCTTATATTTCTAATGGTAAGTAGTTTGTGTTGTTTACCACGTTTGTTATCAGATTATTTTTCATTTTGTTTATTTTCATAAATAGTAATCTAAATTTTATCAGAAATATAATAACATGTAAAAGTACTTATCTAGATATACAATTTATAAAATTAACAAAATGAAAAACAGTAGTCTGATAATGAATCTGTTAAATAACACAATCTACTACATCGCTCGTTGTAGATTGCATTGTTTAACACATTACCTATCAGATTATTGTATAAGTACCGGTTTTTCAACTGTTAATTTTAAAAATTGTATTGTACACAAATAATTACTTTTACATCTTATATTTCTAATGGTAAGTAGTTTGTGTTGTTTACCACGTTCGTTATCAGAGTATTTTTCATTTTGTTTATTTTCATAAATTGTATATCTAAATTTTATCAGAAATATAATAACATGTAAAAGTACTTATCTAGATATACAATTTATAAAATTAACAAAATGAAAAACAGTAGTCTGATAATGAATCTATTAAATAACACAATCTACTATATCGCTCGTTGTAGACTGCGTTGTTTAACACATTACCTATCAGATTATTGTATAAGTACCGGTTTTTCAACTGTTAATTTTAAAAATTGTATTGTACACAAATAATTACTTTTACATCTTATATTTCTAATGGTAAGTAGTTTGTGTTGTTTACCACGTTCGTTATCAGAGTATTTTTCATTTTGTTTATTTTCATAAATTGTATATCTAAATTTTATCAGAAATATAATAAAATGTAAAAGTACTTATCTAGATATACAATTTATAAAATTAACAAAATAAAAAACAGCATTTATGAAATAATTTGATAGTGTGTTAAACAATGCAATCTACCTTATTGTCCCAGCAGGTGTGTACTAAACGTTACTAAGTACTACAGAATCATCGTTACTCATATTAAACTTGCCGTATATTAATTAAGGATCGTATACTAAATTTCAGATAATCATTTAATTTCTACCATCGGTAATTGCAATTTTACGTAACAATTTATGAATGTAGTCTGCAATATAAGAATACGACCGGGCTTAAGTTCATTATGAAAGCAAATAACGTAATAAGCAGCTATTTACCAGCAAATGCTTTTCTCTATCCCGTTCTATTAATAGTCCTACAGCGTGCGCATTCTCAATTAACGAATTATACCATCCCATACGACTGCATGATTCTTGCTCTCAACATTTACTCCTAAATCCTAGTGACGTCAAAATACTAATTGTAACGGACTTTATCGCTGCTGTATCAGTCCTCGAGAACACAAAATCGAAAAATCCTCTTATTAATTGCATACAATTACCAATTATCATATCCCCCCTTATGGGTTCCAGGTCATAAGGGAATTATGAGAAACGAAGCGGTGTGTAGAGCAGCACATTCCATACTATGTTCCTCTACAATCTACGAAGCCCCTCCTCAATACAAAACACAACTCTGAAATACTTCATTCACCACAACTGGCATCAAAAGTGGAAATCGTACCACTATAACATCCTTTTTGCTCTGAGACCCAATGTTGACTTTTGGAAACCACCTGTTAATTTATCCCGTTCCAACTATATAGCACTCAGCAGGTTCTGCTTTGGTCACATATCACTCTCTCGTAACCACCTACTCCAACGTACCAACTGCTCTCCTAAAGCGCTCTATTGTTTGCCATATTTTACTATACTGCCCTACACTCCACCCCTACCGACCTCATATTCATGCGCGTACCCTATATGGTTTCCTCTTCAACTGTTCCCTCAATTATACAATTTCTTTCCTCTTCTAACCTCATTTACTACATCTAACTGTTAAATCGACAGTGCCCTGAATAGCCTCCGTAGTTCGCAAGACACTATAAAATTAAGAATAAAATAAATAAATTTATGTATAGTAAATATAAGTGCATATGAGATTCTATACTTATGATATAACATTTTTTTTTTGTTTGTTTTATTATTATTGTTACAATTTAATTTTTTTCACTTTAGAGTTTTTTTACAATATTTTGTTTTACAGTCATTATATTACAAGTATAAATATTCTTTTACTATTTTCCGCGTCTTTATATTAATTACATTACAACGGAATTATTAGTTAAAATTTTTGTTTTATTATTTTTGTAATTTATGTGAAATATAAGTTTTTATTTATTTAATTACTTATTTATTTATATTTCCAGTGCGTGCAGATTAGCGTTAATGTCGTTTAATTGCGTTTTAAATTTTTTTTGGCTTCCACAACAGTTTACCCATTAAACTTTATAATTTTAACGAAATAAAATTATCTTAATTTTAAATATACGAGTATGTTACGTTTAACGATAAACCTATATAAAACAAATGTATACGAGCGCATG
This sequence comes from Coronaproctus castanopsis, assembly GCA_032883995.1. Lineage (NCBI taxonomy): Eukaryota > Metazoa > Arthropoda > Insecta > Hemiptera > Monophlebidae > Coronaproctus > Coronaproctus castanopsis. The sequence continues at coordinate 272,275,434 of CM065052.1, forward strand.
TTAACAGAGTAAGAAAGGTATATATTGACAGGGAAACGTGTAGGGAGATGAGGTGATTATAGAATGTATCACAGACTGAAGCAGTTTATATTGTGTAACATTATAGGGATTATTCCAAGTAACTTTCCAGTATTCTTATGTGCCGGCTTAATAATAGACAGAGAAGAAATGCAGGGTGTGTAAGACATGTAAGCAATAAATGAATCTAGGTATGTTGTACATTTAGCATAATCATCGGCGAGTGAATTCCCTCTAATGTCAGCGTAACCGGAAATCCATGCATAACAGCGATACAAAAGTGCAATATGGTTACGAATTTTTAAGTATTACCGAAGTGGAATGAAGATTATAAAATTATAGACGTGTTTTCATTAAATTGTACGAGCGATTTTAATATAATTATAATAATTATAGATTTAAGAGCTTGATTGTAACGCTATGTATGTACGCGTGTGGAAGAGATTTAAGTGAGTGTGTAACAGTGTGTGTGTGAAAATTAAGATGTATATATTTTTCAGTTAATTTTTTAAGTCGATTTTTAAGATAACTATTTATGGGCAGTTACAACTATAGAAACTGGAACTTTAATCGTTGTTACCGACTTAATTTGATTATTCGATCGTATTACGAATATTCCTACCGAGCGATATGTAAAAAATAAAATTCGATTCGATTCAGTCGCTGCTATTGTACCTTAACACTGTCGTCATTAATTGACTTTTCATTCTTGTAATTCGTGAGATGTATTATAGATGAAGAAGCCAATGAAACGAGAATCAACGTATATATATATATATATATAATATAAATGGTGTATAATCCTATCCTTAACTTAACAGCTATTGTCGTAGGAGCTAGAGTCAAAACGTGAGGGTGTCGAAGAAAATTACTGTTTTGTTAATAGAATATCAAGTTGAATCATAAGTAATAGCGCAGTACCTTTATACAATACATTATACTGTGATTCATCTTTTAAAGTTATTTTATACACACACACACACACACACACACATATATATATATATATATATATAAAGTTTGTACATATATACGATACACATCCGGTTCTTTTCTCTTTAAATATCGACGTCCGAGGCAACATGGCCTTTTTTCCCCGCAAAGATTATTCACCCACCTCAAACCTAGAGAATATTTATTTGAAGTAAGAATAAGGAACCCTTTTTAACATTTAAGCGGGGTCAATAGTTTCTTCGAGCGTGACAAATACCGAGCTCTAACTTTTACAATCCAGAGGATTCGTCGAAGTCTGTTTACTTCTTCATCGACAGGCTAAAGTTACCTCTAACGTCTATATCTTGTTACTTGTTATTATTGACTGCTTCTAATTAGTACATCGAAATATTCGCCGACAATTTAATATCTAAATCGTCGTTATATACAAGAATTCGAGAAATAGCGGGAGAAACTCGGCATCATTTACCCCAAACATCCGAGAATAATTTTTTTTACATCGAATTTTCGTAGCGGTCACTTCATTCGCGGCTGTGGAAAGTTCAACACATACTAGGCTATTTTCATTACTTAGGTTTATCGTATATATATTGTATATGTTTATACGCATTATACAGTTGGACTAAGCGGATTCGAATTAAGGACATTTGCGCATGTCTTCTAACTAACAAATTGATAGACGTGTTAGATTAACAGGCAGTTCTATCTGAACGTAGTCGCACTGAATTCTTCTGCCCATCTTGTCGGTTGTCCCCGTCTGCATTGCTGTAAACGGAAATCTGCTTAGTTACATCCCTATTTCCATTTTATTTTTTTGTCCGATTTTAATCTAATTCCGAGCATCTATATCCCACTAATCTTGTCGAAACGAGTATTTTTCATTGATCACGTTTGACAACCGTATAGCAGAGCATGACACATCTTTTCATTTTATCAAATAAATTTTCCAACTCGTTTTTTTTTTCGGTGCTGCAGTAATTTAATTCTTTGTCACTCCACTCACTCATATCGAGTGATATCGGCATAAGTAAATTGCCTTCTTGCGAGTACTTCAATTTTATTCCATTAATCCTAATTTTTTCTACTGTACTGTTCGTATCCTATTATTAATGTCTAAACCTAAGAATCGCCAAATGAATTTTTGCATCCAATGATAAAAAAATATAGATTTGATTTGATATTTCCTAATTATTATTTTTGTATCACAAAAAAAAATTGTATCAGTTCATTTGATTACATTATACTTTTTTCTAGTAACGGCACATTCACCGAAGTGCTAAGATGATAAACGATAGTTTTCCGTTAGCTGAAACAGGAAATGGTGCACTTTGTCGGATGTCATATTCTATCGATTGTATTTATTATTTATACTTTTATTAAATGCGAACATATGTTTATATTTTGTTATACACACATTTTATATATATATATATATATATATATATATATATATATATATATATATATATATATATATATAGTAGCTGCATCTAATGTATCAGTTAACGGTATCTAACGATGAATATATATTGTCCCCAAACGAATTTCATTCATTAAATTAGAGTTGCACCCGAAAAAAGAATGCTGGTAAACAAACTCTTGACTTTAGTGAAAAATAATAATCGCTTTTTTTCAGACGTTCTTTTTAAAATTGTGAATGCGATTGTCAGTCGACGCAATGTAAACATGTTGAAGGGCTTGATCTGGGACGGTTTCCGGTGTAAGTCCCGTTATGTACTAACAAGTGTCCAGGCTATTAATTAACGTTATTTGTTACACACACATATATATATATATAAGTACATAAATACATACAAAACTGATACAAATACACCTATAACGGCACAATGCAAGCAGTTCTTTACTATTTTAGTAACATTGCACTCAGCGCAATGCAACGCAGCGTCGTCGTAATAATATAGTAAATAAACGGTGTGTGTGTTTCCAATCGAACTCACTCAACCGTATTTAACGCGTTATGTTGTAAACTCACGGGGCCACTTTCCTCCGAGGTTCGTAAAATTGCCGCGCAGACAACGTAGACATCTACTCCCTGTCCGATAGTTTTTTTTCTCTATATAGACTCCGTTAGCTTTTCCTCCTCCTCCTGTTCCGCACGTTGCGAGATCATCGTATATAACCTCAACCTAGGCCTATATTATAATGTACGACAAGGCAAAACAACGAGATGAGTATGAGTACGTATAACACACGCACAAAAAAAAGTACACTCGTAGTGAATCGATCTTGTCTATCGCGTCTGTGGAATTCTTTTCACGCTATACTCGCATACAATGTTGTCGTTCGTTTCGACAGGCTCCGCTAACGAAGCCCAAAAAATAATATACATACGTATTCAACAAAAAAGATACGAAACGACGCTTTGCTGCAAGAGGAACCGCAGAGGAAATTGACTTTTATAGTTGCGCGCAGAGTAGTAATTCGGTTTTTAATTTTTTTTTGTCGGTTGACCTTCAATTACTGTTCCCTTATTTCTAACGTCTGAACTACTTCGTATTACAGACGACTTTTCAATTATCGGAGAATAGCGTAAACCGTTCCACGCGATAGAGATAACATTTCACAGTTCACTCGACTCGAATCTCTCTACAGACTAGACACCCCATCTCGGGCCTGTAGACGACGTAATTATTTACCATTATTACCACGATCGTATTATTCCCCTTCTCTGATTATTCGCGTTCCTTCCCCCGCGTTAAACAATTTCCGTCCTTACGCGATGTGTTCTTAGGAAGGTTATTATAAGGACGCTATTCCAACATAAACTAGAAGCGTGTGTTATACACTGGATGAATCGATGATGGGCATAATCACCGTTACCGATAAAAACGTTACTAGAAAATAACTGTTCTCATTAAACGTTATTTAATCGCCGTTACTTAAAACTGTGTTAACTCTCGATAGCGACGAATGTGTTTGAAAATAATTTTTTTATTACTCGGGCATGTGCCAGCAAATCAAAAATATTAACAAACTAAGTCTAGACAATGCTTGATCTTGCGAGCTATAGTTGACGTATAGGCAACGATGATATCCATAGAGATGTTATCCTTCGTTCAGGAAGTTATTATTCGCACCACAACAAAAATTCAGCAAAACTAAAGATTGAAACTAAATATCAGGGAATACTTGGAATGTTGAATACGGGCAGATAAATATATAAAAATAGATAATACAGCATTAAGGAGGGCCGTTAAATTCAAATACTGGGGTAAAATATTACCTCAGAGGGAGACACACAATCCGACATAGACTCCCGAATCCAAATAGCGTGGACGAAATAGAAGCAATTAATTAGGGTACTATGCGACAAAACGATTCCGATACATCACAAAGGTAAGATTTATAAAACGCTTATTAGACCTGCAATGTTATATGGGGTTGAATGCTGGCCGACGACTAAAAATGGAACAAAAGCTCCACGTGGCTGAAATGAAAATGCTACGCTGGTCACTCACGCTTTGACCATGTCAAAAATGATGAAATAAGGGAGCGTATAAGCGTTAGACAGATCAAATTGCGGGAAGCGCGTCTCTGATGGTAATGAGGAAAGCTGACAGCAGCCCAGTGAAGATGTTAATGGAGTACGACCCCGTAGGAAAGCGGCCACGAGGCCGACCAAGAAAACGATGATAGACTCTGTCAACAACGACATGGAGGAAGTTAGAATATATATATATATATATATATATATATATATAAACAATGTGACAGGAATAATAGATTATAGAGAAGAAAAGTTTAGAAAATATAACTGTAGATCAATCAGGCTTTTGCAAACACTACTTCTCGGAAGCGGAATTATGTGGGATAGCGATAACACTTGAAAATTCGACTCGCTTAACATGAATTCCAATCCGAAACGATAACTTTTCGCAGAAAAAAAAAGCCCTTCTCTAGCCAGATCAATTATCTACCCATCCGATTGATCGGTAAAAGAGCACCTACTTCAGAAGAAAAGGAATGGTAAATCAGCAACACGTTGAAACTCATTGTCTTGCCGAGGATCTTGTTATTCCTCCGTTTCTTTTCATCTTGTGAGAATCGTCAGGTTACGTCATACCTACCAATTTTCCAATTTTTGAAGTAGACGGGGCTCTAAATTTATCGACGAAAGTCATATGCGTAACGTATAAATCAGTTCAACGAACAACACGATTTTATATATATATATATATTGTTATATATAAACATCTATCTTGGAGTGTTGCTTATAATTTACCAGTTGATACATTTAAATGTAAGCTTATTTTATTTATACGAAAATTTCTCACTGTTGCAGCTTTCTATCATTTACAAGGTTCATTATTACAAAAAGGGATGCATGGAAGAAATCTTTGTATTTTATTCGATGCAAAATTAACTTTTAAATTTTACATCATGAACACAATTTGTAAGGCGAAGAAAATGTTGGGGTTTAATTATTCTAAGCAGTCGGAATTTTAAACATATATTGAAACGCATTTAATTCTATATATTTCTTTAGTTCGTTCGCATTTGTTATTCGGTACGCTAATTTGAAACCCTGCGTCTGGTGATTTAATAAATAGAATTGAAAGTGTACAAAATAGGTTTTTAAAGTTCTCGCAGTATAAATGTATTCGCTATAAAAAACTTCTTCGTCCGTTAAGGGCGGAGAAAAGAAATGGCGCTTTGTTTCTTGCACAGTTTGATCTGTGGTAAAAACTGTCCCACTGTATTAGAAAAAATGCATATCAAATTCCTGCTTTCGGTGTTCGTCCCACTTGTACGCTGGCAGTACAGTTTGCAAAAACTAAATAATATGCATGTTCCCCTTTATATTCATTATCTATACTATACAAAAACCTACAAAAAAAATACCGCGAATTAGATATATTTCACAATCATTCTGGAGAATTCTACAAATCGATAAAGGTTTAATAACGTGAAGTTGGGCCACCCTGTCTCGTCTAAGTGATAATATTATGCGTGCGTATATGCCAAAGCGTATCCGAGTGTGCTCGTGCGTATATATTTATTATGTTTTCGTACCAACGTGAAAGTACGGAATTATTTGTGTGTGTACTTGATAGAATTTACATGTATGTGTGCGTGTGTATTTAGGTTTGTATGTGTTATATATGAGTGCGTGATCTTTTAAGTAAATAAGTATTAATAATTTCGTTGCGCACGTATCGGTGCTGTATATTAATTTTTTTTCTTATACTGTACTGTGCAGTAATTGGCGAGATTGTACTGGTGTATTGTAAAATTTAAATAAATAAAAATAATTTCAGAAGAAAGTCTATAATGAATTTGTACTAAGTAAACGTATCATTCTGAATTTCTGGAACACTGTAATTGATACTAATCCAGAAGTAAGTTTTCAATGGGAATGATATAAAAAAATTAAACCAATTACTAGTATTGTAAAGATTCTGTATAAAATATTCCAGAAGTAATAAATTATAAGTAAAAAATATATTGAACAGCGAGTATTTATGTGCATATATACCTTTTTGGTTTTTTTACCATATTTTATTTATTTTCTTGCAGATTTTTTGTTTGTGTTTTCCTGTAGCCTAACATTTGCTTTTTCCCCCCAGATTTAGTATTATTTAAGTTAACTGTTAATGTGTAACGTTCTTAACTTCAAGAACCTTATTATCTACGTCTCATTATGGAATAATGCTTCTTTCTATTTAATTCTATTCTATAAAACGTAAATGACGAAGGAAAATTTTCAGCCATAAGCTGGTATCGAACGTTCGACTGTCCAGTTGACAATCGAGCGCTTTCAAAACGTCACCGCGACCAAACACACATATATATTGTAAAATAATAATTATTATTTGTATTTTAAAATGTTAATTTTTATTTCCTTACGTTTTATTTAAAAACGTAAAATTTTTAGTTAAAAAAAAACCTTTCACTGCAAATTTATAGCGCTCTCTCCGTCGTTTCATGAAACTTTAAATTCATGAACCTTCCGTAAGATGGCGATATACAAGAGTTATCTTGGTAATGTATTATTCCGCACGACGGTTAGAAATCAAAAATATGAGTCGCGAATTTATGGAAATTTCTTTTATAAAAGAAACATTCTGTGTAAAATCGATTTAAATAGTTTACATGAACGTTGCATTATAAAAAAATTTCAAAAGACTATAGATAATTTAATATCTGAAATAAAGGTGAAGTTTGAAATTTTTTTATAATACGACGTTCATGTGAACTATTTAAATCGATTTTACACATGTGAACTATTTAAATAGATTTTACACATGTGAACTATTTAAATCGATTTTACACAGAATAAACGAGGAAAAAGAAAACACGATTTTTTTTTAACGAGAAGGCCCATATTCAGACACTTAATTACGTAATTAGTAAATTATTTAATATTACAGAAACATGTGACAACCTGTAATGTGTACAGAAACCACCAAAATAATAATAATATATATATGTATATATATATATAGTCCACTACCGAACATTGTGATTAGCCCATTGTACATTATTTTTATGTACGAAATGGGAGAGAATTGAGGCTCCATTATGTACAATACAATGTGCGTGCGCATGTGATGTTTATATGGATTAGGACCGCAGCGGGTTAACGGACAAACGCTTTAACAAACTATTCCGAAGTGACATATGTATGTATGTATGTATATATATATGTGTGTGTGTGTATTTATACATGAAATATATATATATGTTATTGTAAACACGATTGTTTTTCTTTCATTGAAAATTTTTCACTTTTAAATGAAATAAGATAAAATAAAGTCTATTATCTGTATTTAAAAATTGCTCGTCAGTATAAATTATGACTATCAATTTACATTATTATTAATGAGAAGCGACGATGAACTTCGCTTGTAGAATATGGGTCTTCGCTTTCTTTAAGTGTTCCATTTAGCTTTTTTAAAGTTCCATCTATTTTTTAGAATGGATTGTACACCTGCAACATATACTCCTGTATCAATTAATACGAGTCTGTGCTGCGAGTTTGGGAAATCGCAAAGAACTGTTCGATATGGTGTAGTGTTTATTGCAGCACTATTTTCTCCTAGGAATATGCAAAGATCTGGTTTGTGATCCTGTTTTCAATGTTCCATTATCATTAGCATTAAATAACAATTCTATGTTTGAATGTTCTATCCAAATCTTCAATGATAGTTACATTTTCATAATTTTTTGCATACACCCACATGACACTCCGGCTGTTAAAATCTCCAATATAAACACATGGCGATTTATAACTTAGCAGTTGTGGTCTCGTGTTCCATAATATACCAAGTGTTATATACGTTGACGAGCGTCAACTTATCTAATTTTATAGCAATGTTGAAATATTTTTTACCTTGAGTAGATTTTCCTATAACTTCAGTGTGTACTGCCAAATTAATTCGTATATATGTGGCCACTCTGTATTTTGAGTGAGGTATGTGATCTGCGATTTTATATCGTTGAACACATCCACGCACAAAAAGGTATCTTTTTTCATGTGTTTCCTGAAGTATAATAACGTCGATTTCATTTTCTTGGGCTATATGCGCCAAAACTTCTGCTTTGCTTTTCGAAATCCCTTCTATATTTAACTGTAATATCTGAAGACTGTCAATGATACACTAGGTCCTGTAGCCCTTATAAGGGCTGTTTTGGTGAAACTTGTTAACATTTTATTTATTTATAATTAATTAACCGATGATTAAAGTGGTGTAGTTAGCCGACTAATATAATGCATTAGACGTTTTCGGGGGCACCCGCGCTATTGAATTACTATACTGTTATTATTATCTATTAATATCGCGCTTCGGGGATGTCTACACCGTGTCCTCACCAATCCGACTGAGGCACATATGTCGCAAGCGAGTTGCTGATAGTCTGCTGTTATTAATGCAGTAAAAGCTTAACGGTATTTAATGGAAGGAACACCTTTGATAAGTGAACCTTCCACCATTTTTCTATCAGTGGTATGTTGTGAGTTCCGATTTAGCTTTCCTAATCAGCCCTAAATTCGCCGAATGGGAAATTACCATCCTGTACGACATGAATGTAAGGAGCTCATGTGTTTGTTGTTTCATTTCTAGGCCAGTGTGACTGGCACCATATGGCGGTCGAGTGATTACTTACTAGAGTAGGTGACTTTAGTTACAACAACCTGTGTCCAGGGGTGCATATATGCATATGCATACATACATACAAATGTGTATATACTTCTGCACATGGTTTTTGTATATATATATATATATATATATACTTCTACACATGGTTTTTTAGTACATATATACATACAAAAAGATATATATGTATATGTCTTCCTGTGATTTACGAATATTTTTATTATAATCAATGCATTGGGCTATTTTATTACAAATAAATTGAAAATTGTCTGTCTGTCTGCATGTTCCGATTTAACTCAAAAACTATCAAGGCAATAATGATGAAATTTGCATAACTTATATCCTGTATTATTGTATTCGTTCCGAGCTTTGTTTCACATTCAAATAAGACATAAATTACAATAATTTAAAATTTTATATACACTAATGTAGTTGCGTTAACGATGTGGCTTACACAATGTATGCGTATACTCTATAAATGGCGAAGAAATTGAACGCGTAAGTCGATACGTATACCTGGGACAGGAAATTACTATGGATAAGAATAATATAATGCAACTGGAAACTAAAAGAAGAATATCTCTTGCCTGGATGGCATTTTGGGAAATTAGGGAACGTTTTTAAAAATAAATAAATACCAAATGGTCTAAAAAGTACAATGTGTATTGCCAGTCTTGACACATGGAGCCTTACCAAAGGGACAGCTAAAAGTATTAGGAAACCCAAACGGTTAATGAGAGTATTATCCTCAGAATCAAGCTCAAAGATCGCAAGACAGTTACATGGATTAGGGAACAGACGAAATTGATAGGGGCTAAAATGGAAATGGGCCGGATATTTAGCAAGACAAAAGGATGAAAGATGGACTAAACAGGTATTACAGTGGTGGCCCATTGGCAGTCGGCGTCTGCAAGGAAGACCTATGGCTAGGTGGCGACATGATATTGTTAAATGGGCAGGAATCAATTGGATCCGAGCTGCACAAGATGGTAGTCGTTGGAAAAGTTTGGGGACTGCCTACACCCAGCAGTGGGTTGACATAGACATATCGTGATCGTGATACTAATACAGTTGTGTTGGGGACATGTTCGAAATAACGGACGGATATATATATATCTATATATATATATATACACATAATAATATATAAATCTGTTAAAAGAAAGAGACAACGGTATTATATTTAAAAAATAATAATTACACAAGCGAATTACATAGCATTGAGTAATTCTAAAATTTTCGTATCCATTTTTAATTTCCAATCTTTTAATACCGCCTGTAGATTAGTAAATGCCTGTTTTGTCCGATGCGTGATTTGATTTCTTTAATATCTCTTCCATCATTGGTGAACAGAGTTCCCAAATATCTGAACTCTTTGACTGTCTCCACCGTTTCCCTTTCAATTATCTTAGGACGTGGCTTGCTATTAAAAGGTTCGCGTTTAGTTTTTGCAATCTTTATTTTCAATCCTAATTTATTCCTTTCTTGATTTAATTTACTCAACATATTTTGCAGCTCTCCAGTTGAGTGTGCAAGCAATACTTTATCATCTGCATAACTTATGCATTCTATCGTGTATCCATTAATCTTAACGTCAGTATTTTCTATCATCACATTTTTCAAGATTTCTTCTGTGTATATGTTGAATAATCTCAACGAGAGCGGACATCCCTGCCTCACCCCTTTTGTTATTGAACAACTTTTAGCCGGGAGTTCGACGTGTACTCTGACGCTTACGGTCTGTTCCCAATATATTGCTTTAATTATCTGCAAGCCTTTATTATCGATATTAAGTATCTGTATCAATTCTATGCACTTTACTCAATCAATCGTTTTTTCATAATCGACAAAATACACAGTCAGATCTCGGTCAATGTTAACGTATTATTATCTTAAATAATGCTATGACGTCTGTGTACCCCTTATAGCGACAAATCCATACTGCCTGAATTCTCGTGTTAATTATTGAGAGCAGTATCATTAGTATATGACTCATTAATGCAATTAGCTCATACTGGCTGCATGTTTGTAATATTTTCTTAGGAATTGGTATAAATATCAGTCTTTTGAAATCGTCAGGTAATTTTTCCTCCATCGTATATTCTATTCCGCAGCATTAACAATATATACATTTCTCCCACCTCTTCATGACTCACACTTAAATAGTTATGTATATAGTAATGTAGGGAAAGCTGAACTTCTTGCTTCTGAATACTGCAAAGCTCATACACGTAATAGCAATATGTCTTCCAGTTATCAGGTAAACAAAGTTCATATGGCTGTCAAAAAATATCTGAAAGAAAATAAAAATACTTGTATTGTCGATTATGTCAGTCCTAAGGAAGTCTCTGCCGCTATAAAAGCCATCAAATCTAAAAATTCTGTTGGCATTGACAATATCTCCACTATCGTCATAAAAAATCTTCCACTGAAAGCAGTAGTCAAATTTTCGAATATATTAACCGCAATATTTAAATGTGGGCATTATCCTTCAAAATGGAAAGTAGCAAAAATTGTCACTCACCCTAAACCTGGTAAAGATGCTTCCATAACTAGCAACATTCGCCCTATAAGCTTATTAAGTAATTTGAGCAAAATCGCAGAAAAAATTATTTTGTCTAGATTACATTATCACTCTGAACAATACAAACTATTATCTGACATTCAGTTTGGATTTCGCCCAAGATATTCTACTACGAAACAAATATCTAGAATAATAGAATTTGTCAGCCATAATTTTAATTGTAATAAACATACTGGTTTAGTTTTGCTTGATGTTACTAAAGCATTCGACACAACTTGGTGTAAAGGTATCACGTATAAAATGATACAGTGCAAATTTCCTACTTATTTGGTATTTTTAATTCATAGTTATTTAAGCAATAGAACATTTTATGTAATGGTAGATGATTCGAAATCGACTATGAAAACTTGTGCTGCAGGTGTTCCACAAGGTAGTATTTTAGGTCCGTTTTTATTCACATTGTTTCTCTATGATTTCCCAAAATTGACAAATATGCAAGTTGCTTTATACGCTGATGATAAAGCAATATTTTGCAGCTCTTACAAACCAACTGCTATTAAAAATCAATTAGAAAACGGTGTACGTCGCGTTTTAAAGTATTATCGCAAATGGCAAATCGAAATCTTCTTCTTCTTTTTCATCAGCTATTTTCAATCCACTGCTGGATGTAGCCCTCTCGAAGTTCCTTCCATTTTTTCCTGTCAGCCGCTTTACTTGCCCAATCTTTTCGAAATTTATTTATATCGTCAACCCAACGTGTTAGTGGTCTGCCTATTCTATGGTTACCGTCTGGAGTCCACATTGTCGCTTTATTTGCCAAGAGTTCCTGGTGTCTTACCAGATGACCAGCCCATCTCCATTTTAATTCCTTTATACTTAGTATTATATCCTTTATTCTTGTTGTTTCTCTAAGCCATTTATTTTCTTTCTTGTCTTTCAGTGTTATGCCAATCATTTTCCTTTCGATTCTTCTTTGCGCTACTCTTAGCCTTTCCTCCATTGCTACTGTTGTATTCCACGTTTCACTCCCATAGGTCATTACCGGGAGCACGCATTGATTAAACGTTTTTCTTTTCAGACTTACAGGAATCTCCTTATTTTGTAAAATATTTTTTAGTTTTCCGCATGCTAGGGCGGTCATTTTGATTCTTCTCGTTATTTCCTCCTCTATTCTATTGTCGCCTTTTATAATCTGTCCTAAACGCATTAAAAACTGAGGCCATCTTTTTCACTCGTCGTCGACCAATTTTGCCATCTGAACTTCTAGTAGATGACAAAGTTATAAATTGGTCGGATAGTATACGTTATTTGGGAGTTTTATTAGATAAACGATTAACCTTCTCGGCGCATGTAAATTACGCAGCTCTAAAAACAAATAAAGCAGTAAGTACAGTGTATGCGTTATTTAATCGTAAATCGTACCTTAACGTTAATAATAAGCTCATCATTTATAAAGCGCTTATTCGTCCTGTGATGACTTATGCTTGTCCCGCCTGGTCTTCTATCTCGAAGGCGAGCTTTAATAAATTGCAATTAGTACAAAATAGGTGTTTAAGATGCGTATTAAGTGCCCAAAGGTATGCTAGAATAGTGGACATGCATGAGATATTAAATATACCCTTTATTCGGGATTATATTCTTACTATAACTCGTAAGTTCTGCGATAATTGTGTATTACATGAAAATCAGTACATCTCAATGATCGGAAATTACGATTCCAGGCAGCTACAGTTTATGTGCACAAAGTATAAGCATAGACGCCTTAAACATAATTTACTGTAAATGATTAATATTTAATGTATCTGTGTATATGTGTATATACATGTGTGTGTATGTATGTATGTATATATATATAGATAAGTATATGTGTATTATATTATATATCTTTATAATTGTTATTATATCAAATAATATTCCTTTTTGTATGCTTAATGTGATACAAAGCGTTTTATGGAGTGTTTTTTTTTCAAATTTTTTCCCGCGTTTTATATATTTATATCTGTAATCTAGTAAATATACTATAAGATTTATTACATAAAGAACTTTGTTTATTAGCGGTAAGGATATTATAATTCCGGTACGCGTAATTCTTATTATTTTGTACTTTTGTACTTTTAATGAATTTATGTCAATAAATAAATTTCTTCTTCTTCTATTAACAATTGCTGTTTGTATCCAGATGTCATGTTCTTGAGGACTTCAACTGGTATTTGGTCATCTCTTGTTTCTTTGTTATTTCTTGCCTTTTTCAACACATTTTCCAGTTCCCATATTTCTATCTTCAGTGCATCTTCTCTTATATATATATATATCCCCCCCGGGTTGTAACTTTTGGGGACCGGAGCTCGAACCGGTAAGGGGCGCGTCCACAGGTGGTGGATAGTGGAACGGCCTACAGATATGTAGGTTAGCTGCGAATAAGACATTAATCAAATAAGCAGTCGCGAACCAAGAGCGGCTACTGGCAGAAAGTCTGTGGTAGACGATTCCAGTAGTGACAGGGTAAGGAGACACGAGGATGCATATGAACAGCTTGAGGACCTGTCCACTAAAAGTCTGCATAAATCCTATGACTGTCTCCCCTCGGCAAGTTTGGGTCACTGTAAAAACCCTACACTGCTACCTCCTCAGTAGCAAACTGCTGCCTTGCAGTCTAAATCTTATCCAAAGGCTAGGGTGCCACCCCGAAATAGCGGTTTCCTTCCTTCCTTCCTTATTCCTGCTTTCCTATCATCTATTTCCTTTTATTTTCTTGTCCTCCTTGCCTCTCTTAATTCCTTCAGCATTTGCTGTATTTCCTTGCTTGCAGAAATGCATCAGCTATGCTAGTCTGACTGTCTTGGTAAATCCATGCCGTTAGATAAAACTAGTGTTGTTGTACAAGCAACATGTGAGTTGTCTATGCACCTATTCCCGTGTTCCCCCTAATGCATATACTACTGTCATCTATTTGTCACTCCTTGTTTAAAAAGTCCTACAGCGATGGAGTCGTGGTGATGGAAGCAGGTTTGGTCAACTGGGAGCTTTTAGCTAATGATTCTACATGGAAGGCGGTATGATCTAAGTGGTCGCCGCTCTCGGGCAGGATGGGATGATGCCAGAGTATGGCAGCAAATCATATGACCAGACAGCCCTCTTTAGGACCGCTCTGCCTGCCACAAATGTGGAAGGGACTAGAAAAGGTGTCCTAAATATAGTTCATTCCTTATTTACCTGGTCAGTTTGCCGCGACTGATGGGGACTCACACTGTGTGGTAAAAACAAAAATGAAAATAATGATCAAAAAAGAGACTGGGTGTTTGGAGTTTGGAACGTTAGAACATTATTAGATAATAAAAACTTATCTATAAGAAGAACGGCCTTAATTACGCACAAATTAAGAAAGTATAAAATAGATATAGCTGGATTATGTGAGACAAGATTTACCGATGAAGGACAAGTTACTGAAGAAAGTACGGGTTACACAATATACTGGAAAGGTGTTAAACCAGGAAATAAACGTTTAAAAGGTGTAGGATTAGCCATTGAAACAAAATTAATACAATATGTATCTGAGGAGCCGTAAGGTATCAGCGATCGACTCATGATAATGAAACTAAAATTTCCGAAAAATCCTACATTAGTAATAATCTGCGCATATGCGCCAACCTTAGATAGTTCTGAAGATGTAAAAGATTTTTTCTATAACGACTTTCAAGAAGCATTAAATAAAATTAAAACTAGCGAACGACTTGTTATACTTGGTGATTTTAATGCGCGAGTTGGAAAAAATATAAATATTTGGAATGGCACCATTGGAGTCCATGGAATTGGAAAAGAAAATAGTAATGGGGAACGCTTATTACAGTTTTGCGCGCAAAATGGTCTTGTTATAACGAACACTCTTTTCAAGCTAAAAGATATCCATAAAGGATCGTGGACGCATCCTAGGTCTGGGCATTTGCATCTAATAGATTATGTTATTACAAAACGTCAAAGCAGAAATGAATGCCTGATTACTCGTGCAATGAGGGGTGCAAATGGAGACACGGATCATGTATTAATTAGAACAAAATTTAGATTCCCCACTATTAAATATCATCCAAGGTTACAAAAATATAAGCAAGGGAATTATAATATAGATCGATTAAGAGATAAAAAGATCTTAAATAATTTTATGTCAGTATTAACCACCAGTCTTCAAAATTCATTGTCTCTTTACATGTCAACTGTAGAAAAACAGTGGGGTTGTATAAAAAATAACATAACGATGGCGTGTAAAAACGTCCTCGGCTGTAAAGTAAAAAGAACCCAAGATTGGTTCGCTGATAGCTCAAAAGAGTTACAAGATCAAATTGATGAAAAACGGAAATGTTTCATTGCATGGCAAAATGATAAATTAAAATTAAATGTATCGAAAAGAAATAGTTACGCTTTGATAAAATCTAAAGTGCAACGTGAAACCAGAAAATTACAAAATCAATGGTGGATTAATAAAATGGCAGATATTCAATTGCTACATGATAAGCATGATATGCGTGCATTCTTTACTGCTATTAATACTGTATATGGTCCTATATCTAGGCGTAAAACTGCCATACAAAGTTCATCGGGTATATTACTTCGAAATAGAGAGGAAATTAAACGCAGATGGAAGGAGTATTTTCAGTTGCTAAATAATAAAACCACGGTTAATGAGGACATTTTTCGGTTAATACCGCAGGAAAATATAAATTATCAACTGGATATTCCACCATCTGAAGAAGAGGTTCTATTAGCGATAAAAAACCTGAAGCTTAATAAAGCGGCCGGACTAGACGTTATACCAAATGAAATATATAAATTTGGTGGAAAAGAATTAACGTCACAATTGCTTGAGTTATATAAACGATTCTGGGAAGAAAATGTACTACCGAAAGATTTTAAAAATGCAGCCATTGTTTGTATATATAAAAATAAAGGGGATAAAACGAACTGTTTTAGTTATCGAGGTATATCTCTACCATCAACTGCTAGTAAAATTTTGAGCAAGGTACTTCTAACGCGACTAAAAACATTAATAGATAAGTATCTTCCTGAAGAGCAATGTGGCTTCCGGCAGCAACGATATGATATTTACTCTACCTCTACGCCAGCTACTTGAAAAAACTAGAGAACAAAATGAAAAATTGTATATGGCATTTATTGACGTACAAAAGGCCTTTGATACGGTAAACAGAGATGCGCTTTGGAAATTTCTAAAAATAATTGGATGCCCACCGAAACTGCTGTCACTTCTGCAACAGCTACATGATGATATGGAAGGTGTGGTCATTTGCGAAAACGGATTTACAGATCCTTTTAAAATATCGACTGGAGTTAAACAAGGTTGTGTACTTGCACCTACATTATTTAACCTTTATATGAGTATGGTTTATATAGTATATAAACAAAAGATTTTAACGTCCGTAATTAAGATAGAATACCAGTTCGATGGAGGATTATATAATCTATCAAAATTTAGAACTAAAAGCAAGACAAACACGTTCACCATTCAGAATTTACAATATGCGGATGACTGCGTCATCGTATGCAAAAGCGCTCCAGAATTGCAATATGCAGTAAAATTATTATACGAAACATATAAAGATTTTGGTCTTATCTATCAACTGTAACAAGACAGATGTTATAGAAATACCTACTACTAACACAGAACATATTATCGATGGAAATATATTAAACAAAATGAAAGAATTTAAGTATCTGGGAAATATTATTAGCAATGACGGCGGTCTAGATGAGGAAATTTCATATAGAATTAGAAATGCAATGATATCATATAAAAAGCTTTCTAGACGAGTTTTTAATAATAAAAGTTTAACAACGGCTACTAAAATGATCGTCTATAAAACTGTAGTAATGCCAACCATGCTATATGGCGGAGAAACCTGGGCAATAAAAATTAATCAACTTAAAAAGTTAGAAATCTGCCATTTTAGATTACTAAGACGGATTCTGCGAATTAACTGGAAAGATCACATATCGAATGAAAAGGTACTACAAATGGCCAGCTGTTGTTCGATTGAACAGCAACTAGCGAAGTCTCACCTAAGATGGATTGGCCACGTAGTGCGGATGGATGAAGAACGTATTCCGAAACGTATATTTTACGGAGTAATAAGTAATGGTAAAAGACAATGTGGCCGTCCAAAATTTCGATATAAAGATATGATACAAGGATAATTAAAAAAAGCAGGAATGAATCCGCGAAAAGACATTACTTGGGAGGTAACGGCCAAAAATCGGATCGAATGGAGATTGTTCACAGATGACATCGTGAACCAGCGGCTTGTATACCGGAAACCAAAGAAAAAGAATAAACATCATATTGACGCCGTTGCGGCAGAACAGAAATCCGATGCTCGTTTTGCGATTTCGCGACTTATTTTAAAATTGGTCTGATCTCGCATATGCGACAAGCATTAAATAACATGAAGAGCATTATAAATGACACTCATACTCGTAATCGAGTTAGCTAGATTATTATATATATATATATATATATATATATATATATATATATATATATACATGTTTTTTAGTACATATATGAACATACATGCATACAAATATATATATGAATACATTTATTTTTACACATGTTTTTAATACATATGATATATATATATATATATATATATATAATATATATGTGTGTGTGTGTGTGTGTTATACATATTAGAAGTTACCACGACTTCTCCTGTGTAAGCTTTTTACATTGATATCACAAATAGGACAGAAATTGCGATCATTTAAAGTTTTAAAAAGTAGTAAACAGTAATATAAATCGTTTAAAATTTAACAAGTTTTCCGGTTGGAATGTACCTTCACTACAACACATGCAATACAAACCACATTTTGATGGGTTAGGGGTGTGGCCGAAATAATGGACTTATATATATATATATATATATATATATATTGATTGGCTGATTCCTCCAACACAATATTTCTCCATAAAATACGATCACTGACGGCTTTCTTCAAATCTGCATATTTTGTAAAACCTGTCTACTTTAGCATCGTATCTATAAATGTTATTTTAGAACGTCCAGGTTGTCTTTTTCCTAAAATTTTATCGTCAATAGCAATTTTGAGAGTACTATGTTCGCACTGCATTACATGTCTTAACCAACGAATACGATTTTTCCATATCCTGTTAAGCACCACTTTTTACTCTCCTATTCGTTCTAGCATTTTTTTATTCGTGACTTTTTCAGTCTAGCTAATTCGTTGAAGTTTTCACCAACACCACATTTCAAGTCCTTCATTCTTGAGTATCCACGTTTCTGACCTATACAGTGTTATTGACCAGACAAACGTTTTCATTTTTTTTTTAATTAATTCCAGAGATAATGAGCGCTGTGCTGGCAACGAATATTTTTCTTTAAATGCTGCTTTGCTCATCGCTATTCTTTTACGAGTTTCTGATGTACAATCGAGGTTAAGTTTTATTATCTAACCCAAATATTTGAAAGATGTTACTTGTTCTATATTTACATTGTTCAACATAATCTTTATTTGCTGCTGCTTATTACTTATGAGCATGACTTTCGTTTTGGGTATGTTTATATCCACCCCATGATTCCTCATATTTATGTATAATTTATTGATCATTGTTGCCAATTCTTTCAGGCTTTCTGCTAGTAGCACTTGATCGTCAGCAAATTTTATCGAATTAATTCTCTATCCGTCACATTTTAGTTCGTATTTATTTTCACCAAATGTTTCTTCCAGAATCATATCTGAAAAACTGTGATAGCAACCTTGCCTTACTCCATTTCTTATATTTATTCTCTCCGATTCAATTCCATTGAAGCGAACCAGTGCTTCTTATATAAATTATATATTATCCTTGTTAAGGTTTCTGAACATCCGGTTCGTTGTAATAGTGAAAGTATGTCTTTCCACTATACTTTGTCGAAAGCTTTTTCATAGTCAATAAAGGCTACAAGAGACACCTGCCTTGATTTATCATATGCTCTTCTAGCAGTCGCAGTACCGCTATTGCATCCCATGTAGATCGGCCTTTTCTAATTCCATATTGTGTTTCTTCACATTTTTTTTTCAATTAAAATTTCTTTATTATTTTCAGCAGGATTTTTGATGCATGAGGTAATAAGCTGGTGAGTTCTGTAATTCCAACAATTTTTGGGAACTTTGGTCCTTAGAATCGGCACCATAACTGAAATACAATGTTCTTTAGGCCATGTTCCTTCTACCATTATTTGACAAATCATTTATCTTTTTTAATATACAGTTCTTCGGTGATTGAGCTTTTGCTCAGTATTTTTCTTTTTTTTTTTTTAAATTGCGTTTTGTTAAAAATATATTTAGGTAAGAATGACATACGTAATTAAAACCACTTTACACACAAACTATTTTAATCGTGTAGAATTTCATTTCATAAATTTATGAAGTTATAACTGAAAAATTTAGTACTGACAAATATCAGGGGACTTCCCGCTAAATGTTTTCGGAAATTAATTTTTAAAAAAACATCTGTGCCTCGAAGCCAAGGGAAGAAGTGAAAAGATACTTAACTAAATTCGATACAGAGTTTTTTAAAATTTTTACACATATATGTATATATAAACACACACACACACGCGCACTCGCACTCATGTACATATGCACCAACGCGCGCTTGCACACACATACATATAATATATATATATAAACTAAGTTGTTTACTAATAGTAATTTAGTAACCAAAAACAAATTTGAAACTTTAATAATTGAGGATACTAGTAATTCTGAAAATAGGAATTGGAATACTGACCTAAATAAATTTAACACATGTCAAATTGGTGTAGATATCGACTTTGTAAAACAACAAAAAAGTAAAGTTATAATAAGTGTCGATTCTAAACACTAAAAAAATAAGTAACTAATAATAATTTTACAAATATAAAAACAAAAATAGCATCGAAGAAGGATCCAATGATCTCTGTTGTTGGTATCACCATACCACTACAGAAGCAGATATACTGGAAAAAATGCGAAATCAGTTACATTAAAAAAAACAAACAGATAATGGTAAATTGCGTGCGTTCATTCAACTAGAACAAACATATCATTTATTAATGGAGCGGGTTTTATCCTCCTCAGTCCTGACGAACGAATTTACATAAAATATAACTTTTTATTTGTGTTTATTACACCTATTACTCAAAACTAAGAAAATTAAAAAAAAAACAAAAAAAATTACACCCCCTTCTACCCAATTTTTGATGTGCAGCATACTGGACAGTTGGATTCAATGATAACAAAATAGCATTAAATGTTTGAATTTCTAAAGGTGTTGAACAGAGAAAAAAACAATCATAGAACATGAAATTGTTATTTAAAAAATTAAAAAATATAAATTTGCTAATTAAGTTGGAAATTTAAATAAATAAATAAAACACATTTATAAATGAGTTCCATATATTTGCAAAATTCAGTTACAATTTGTTGTGAATATAAACAAAAACATACATAAAAAAGTGGAATTGGCTATATAACTTTATAATTAAGATTATTATGTATGAAATTCTAAAAAACACTCTCTTTCAGGTGTAATGCATAAAAAAACATTACATTTGGTACACATAAAACTTGTTTTGCCCTTACATCCTTTATTCCTACATCGCATATATTTATTTTTATCATTCACTGCGCAAATTGGCATGTGTTCTGCTCTGGACTTTTTACAATCCTTTGTGGTATTGGTACAGGCCGCGCTATTTTTATTGATGGTTCGTCATCACTATTACTGATTTCTTTTTGTTTATTTACTATAGCTGGATTACAAATGGCACCTCTAGATAAACATTCTGTTATATATATTTTAAAATTTAATAAATCCATTGTATTTCTTGATACTGTTCCAAGGGACTTTTGGTCGCGTTTATATTCAATGTAACCATTTACTATTGCTAAATCGATGAAGTGGAAATATACTCTAACTGGCCACTTTTTCGTTCTCATGTTTATTCTGTAATATGATATGTATCAATCACATAGGTCTACACCACCCATACACCTGTTATAGTTTGATAAAACTACTGGTTGATCAATCGTGATGAATTCTTTTAGTTTTTGATCATACCTTTTTACTTTTGTAACTTTTATATCTCCAATAGATGTAGATGACGACATTAATACAGGCCTGTTATCATACCATTTTGTTATACACATCTGATTATCTGCTCGAACTATATTTTCATATGCGCCTCTTCCTTTCTTGCATAAGTCTTTGTCTGTTGATAATTTATTTTTTTCTGGTGCTTTTAGCATGCTAATCATTATTGTACCAGTAGATGCAATATTGCTTTCATTTAGCAAGTATACAACAATAGGCACAGATGTAAAATATCTATCAAAGTATAAAACACGTCCACCTGGTATTCTTTGTGAAAATTTTTTAATGATGCTGCCACCAATTCCTAATGATGGTTCAAGATGACCATTTGGCCAAGTTTTAGCCCCTTGATACAGGATAAAATCCAAGATTAATCCATCTGGTTCAGCTAGTATAAAATTTTTTAATCCAATGGGGTTTGGTTTCCCTTTTACATTTTGGTGCAGTACTGTCTTCCCATGAAAAGGGATCATTTGTTCATCAATACATAATTCAGTTCCAATTGGTAAAGAATTGCATTTGCTTTTTACACTATCTAAGATAGGCTGAATTTTCCATAATTTATTTTCACATTGTGTTTCTTTTGAAACTGATAAATTATCCACAAAGTTGATATAATTACTAAGCTTGAAAAGACGATCTCTAGGAATCTTTGTCACAATGGGAATATTCAATGAATTTTTATAATACATCCTCAATCGTGGTAATTTCATGCAGCCAGTTTATGTGGGCTGCAGTTACTTTTTTATATTCATCTGGTGTAGAATTAAGAAGCCTTAAATTTTCTTCCAAAACTTTTGTTACTTTTTTCACTTACGAGTTTCCAAAAATCTTCGTCAAAATATTGATTAGAATAAGTAAATGGCGTCCACATTTCACGTTCCTGATTTACAAAAGTATCATGAACCGATTCAACATCTTTTTTCAACCACTTCAGCTGTCTTGTTGTACTGCGATTGATATCTACGCATTCAGGTGCATCTTCTATTGTTTCGTTCTATAACACATAAAAGATTATAGATCATAATCACTGAATTATAGAAATCTACAGTTTGGTTTAAACGATAAATTAGGGAATTAAATTTTTCACTAAATAATATGATGAATCCATTAAAATTGTATTACTAATTAGTTTGTTAGAAGAATTAATTAGTTTTGCTCACCATTATATCTGGAAAATGTTTATTGATGATATCATTCCCTTCTTCCAAAAAGTATCAGGACTGTAATCTGGATCATCGTCTGAATAATCACTAAATAATTCTAAATCGCTATTTTCTAATTCTTGTAAAATTTCGTCATCCGTTAAGATTACTGCAAAAAAAAATGGATGATTATATAATTCATTGGAAGGGAGTAACATCGTAATTTACATTAAATTTTAAATAATGGGTAACCAAAATAATTTTACTACAAAAACTAAAACATAATCATATAATTTATTAAAACAGAATAACACAATAATTTACATTAAATTTTAAATAATAAGTAATCAAAATAATTATGCATACCTTTTTTCGAAGCTTGTCTTCTATTCATATTTTACTACAAATAGTTTTTCAATATAAAAATTAGTTAAAAACCACAATAATATTACACAAAATAAAACACAACACTACTTTGAACAGAAATAATCAAAACATTTAACTTTTTCCAGTTTTGTACCAAGTGTACAGCCAGCTGCACGCAACTTCAAATCGATATATCTACACACAGTGAAATCGTATGAATGATAATAAAATATTGAATCATACATTTAACACTTCTCTATTAGCCACATAATTTTTTTTTTTTAAATTAAGGCATACTTAGGTATATGTAAAATTATAATACCATACCAAATTTTTCATATTTTTAAAGAAAGGCAACCTATTCTTGTTAATATTGTATCAGTGAGCGCTATCTAGGAGAAGAGGAATATATTATTCAATAGAATAAGTGCCCAGCATGCTGCACAGTCGGTTATAATGACGCCAATTCACTTAGTTACCACGTTATTCAAATTTGAAAAATGCCCAGTAGGCTGCACGCCTGGACCGAGGAGGTTATGAGATGGTGAATTGGTGCAAATGTAAGGTGTATGACCATGTTCCAGTCATCGGTTGTTTCAAGTGTTACCGTTTTGGTCATATGAGGAACGAATGTAAAACTGATCTTACTAATAATAAATTTAAAATGGACGATGAACAGCTGCAGACAAAATGTTATAATTGTTTTTGTCATGCTTGCGTGCAACATAAAAGGTAAAATTTCATCCACGGGCATAAAAAATATTATTACAAATCTTACACACAACACATTCCCCTACACTTGTCCACTGTATATGAAAATTGTAAATAAAGTAAAACTTAACATTAACTATGGCTAACATAAAATTAATTCTACAAAATGTTAATTATTGCAAAGATGCGCAATCATTATTACTTATTAATAAACCATATAGTAGTAATTTTTTAACCATATTTGCACGGTAACGTAAAATGTAACTTTAATTCACTCTAATTACGTTGCTGTCTGTAGTCATATTAAAAATGTAAGTTGCACCAAAGTTTCTGATTACATTATTAAAGTTGGTGTAACCGATAATTTTTGGAATATATTTTCCACCTCATATAGACTTGCAAGATCAATTTATGTTATTGCTTAAACTTATTACACAAAATTGTAAAGAAAGTGTAATAATCCTCGGCAATTCACGAGTAAAATTTATGGAAAATAAGAATTTCTCGTGTATTCTGGTAATTTAACAATTAAGAATGATTACAACATTCATACGTTTCAAAATCACAATGGAACAAACTTAATAGATTATGAGCATGAACTAATAAATTATAAGTATAAATTATTTAACGTTAAAGTTCAGGAATTTCATTTAAATGATCACCTTAATGCGAGTATTGATGAGTATTGATATTTTTGATTTAAGTGTTAATAATTATGATAATGTACTTACCTTAAATATGGATTTGTTCATCAATAATCTAAATGTAAATTCAATGCTAAATTTTGGAACAAATAAAGTAGCAAATGCAGAACAAGAGGTAAACAATATTGTTGAGATCAGTTTACTAATTTTTTAACCGATAATATTAACAAACCTTAAGTTATGAAATCTATAGTTAACAAATCATGGTGGAATAAAGAATTAGAATATTTTAAGTTACTTGTTAGGAAACTTAGTAATATTAAACATAAAAATTTCATAAATAAATTAATATATAACGTAACTTTAAAATTATATAAATGCAAAATTAAATATTTCAAACAATAAGCCAACTTTTTGTACTTGTTCTAGAGCTTGGGAAAAACCATATAAAATTTTAATAAATTCAGTGTTTAAAGTTTCCTGATTTAAAAAATTCATGACGATACTGACTGCAGTTCATTAATCACCAATTTAGATTGAGTTTAATTATGAAATCATTTTTTAAATTTGAAAAAACCTGATTGTACTTCATGGTCTAAAATTACAAATAAAAACAAGCGTTTAAATTTTGATGTGACATACCAAGAGCTTAAAAGTATTATAACGAAACTTAACAATAGAAAAGCACCATAAATCATATTCTTTTACTTTCCAAATTTATTATTAATGCTGCACAACAAATTGTTACAACTCAATATCTTCTCAGACATTTGGAAATGTGCTAGTATTATAATGTTGAATAAACCAAATAAAGATTTAAGTAAAGTAAGTGGATATAGACCAATATGTTTATTAAATTCACATAGCAAAGTTTATGAAAAGATTATTTTAAAATTTTTAAATAATGAAATTAATAATACATCCGTACTCGATGCATATCAATAAAATTTTTTCTATAGAACTTGCTATTGTGGATATAACAGATAACTTACTACATAATAAACAATTTAATAATTCATTTATTGTTGGTTTGATATTGAAGGCGCATTGAACTATTGTGATCGCTAAGTAATAATCGACACTTTAATTTCATATAGCCTTAGTTTTAACGTAGTTTATTTAATACATGATTACCTAAACTACAGAAGAGTAAAGTGGATTTATCAAAATGACAATATTGAGGTTGAAAATAAATTTTATGTAATAATATTAAGCTTAATAATGTTTTCAGGTACACTGACCACATTAAATATTTAGGTTTTATTATAGATAATCAACTGAAATATAATAAGCATATTCAATACATAAATGATAAGGTCAATAAATATTATTATATTTTTAAATCATTTGGTGGTAAATTATGGGGACTAAATTATAATTCAAAGTTAAAGGCTTGGTACAGAGTTTATACTTATATTGTTCTGGTATCCACTATAATCGCTTAACCAGACGGCTAATTCATAAAGTAAATTCGAATTGCCGAAAATTTTTGATTAATTTAACATTCTTATATATAACTGCTTCAAATATTGCTGTTCAAACTATCGTACGAGAATTACCTATTGATCTTTATATTAAAAAACGATCACTTAGTTTTGAAATTAAAAGAGAACATAACGGTATTATAAACACAGAAGATTTTTAATGAATTTATTTTTTTTTTGAAGCGGAAGGGGGAAAATCTTCAAAAGACACTGATATCATATAAATTTTGTTTTTATTCACGCAGTGCATATAAAAATAAAATGCACTGCTGGGAAACCAAAACCAGTGTGTGGGATTTTTACCCACTAAAAACCCCTTCCCTTATTGAGAAAGAAAAAATAATAATAATGAAAGCCATTGCACAAAGCAAAGATCTCCACACTTACAATTAACTTAAAGCGATGAAAGAAGGGATGAGAGTACATAGTCGCTTCTTCCATCAAACAAAGAATAATGAGTTTGTACTGAAATTAACTTCTAACAGAAAAATAAAATAAATAATAAATTAAAAGTTAAAATAAAAAGATTTAAACAAATAAACTTATAGTTAAAAAGCTATTATTCATACCTAATAGAAATAACATGAAATAAGAAGCAAAAAGGAAATGAAATGGATATTAACTTATATCCAAAAAATCTTAAAATAAAAATAAAGACTCTCAAAAAGAAAAAAGTAAAAGGCAATTAAGTAATAAAATAATCAAATACAAGTGAACAACGTATGATGTACATCGTCTACCTCACCTACAGTACAACACGTGCAGACAGGATCATTAGCAAGCCGGAACCTATGAAGATAGGAACCAAACCTGCCGTGATCTGACAACACCTGAGCACTGTAGAAGTTGACGTCAAACTTAAGCATTTTCAAACGTAAAGAAATATCAGGAAGAAAAGCATACGTCTTCCTGCCAGTTTCAGCTGTATCCCACCTGTCCTGCCACTTCTCAACCAATAAAGACATTATCCGTTTTTTAAATTTCAAATACGGAACAGACTGTACAGCAATACCTCCTAGCAGGCTCGAATGTTTCACCTCAGCAATACACCCTCCTCCGAGCCTATGCTCGCCAGTGAGAGCCCTACCGACAAGAAATAGATCGAGCGACAAGACACTACAGACAACAGAAGCTGCAGAGGTCGGGGTAGTTCGATATAAAGAAACCATCCGAAGCAGAAATTTCTTCTGCTGGCTAGACCAAGAATTCTTTGATTAACGTAAATGGCAGCACTATACGCAAAACGGGCCTGAATGAGGCCTTTATATAAAATCGCACGTTCCTTAAATGCAAGACCCGATGCATTTTTTTGTAAACGCAGTAATTTATTATATATGTCCGTACACTTGGAAGAAATGTACTGGAAATGAGGAATGAACGATAATTTACTGTCAATAATTATACCTAAGGATTTCAAAGATGCGGAAAAAGAAATGCTTGAATCAGATAATAATTCAAGCTCGTTGATCCGGCCAACAAGAGATGCATTCCCAAACACAGAAAATCTGCGTTTGGTAGGGGAAAAACTTAATCCTATATCTACCACGACGCTCTCCAAGTATTTGGAAATACAAGTAAGAAGCAGTAATGATGTGGGATTCTTAGCTTATATTAAATCTTTTAAACATCATACCAGCATTAATTGCTGCAAACAACGGTGATCACGTAAGTAGGAAATTAATATTAGTCTAGTGACTCCAGTAAGACACTAGACTATGAGGAAGAAAAAAGAGTAACTTGATGGGAATTAAATATTTGTAGGAATAGTATAGGAATGGTTAAATACAATAATTAAAATGAAAAAAAAAAGTGTTGTCTTTTGAATAAGACCAGATTTATTAAGTGATTGGAATTGCATCTCGGCACCACTTCCTGCGCAGACGCCTTTGAGGATGGTCTGGAAGACTGTCTGAATGCATTCTGCGAACATTAGGATTGCTACTGACTTCAAATTTGTCGAATAACCTCTTATACTGCATGACATGAATATCGTTGACATATGGAATCTTGAGATCTTTGGACTGTTGTTGCTGTATTCTTCTAAGATTACTCTTGCAAGTACTGCCGTACAACTCTATTCCATACCGCCAAATAGGAGCGATTGCTGCAAGATAGATAGTCCGTTTGGTCATTAGATTTAGAACCGATTTCTGTCCCAATAACGGACGTAGTGATTTCACACGAGTAATAATGGTTCTTCTAGTGTGTGCCACATGTGGTCGCCATGTGAGCCTTTGGTCCATGTACAAGCCAAGATAACGTACTGAATTACTTTTAGGAATTTGTATGTTGTTAATTCTTACAGCCGGACACTTGATTTTTTTATTTGTAAATATAACGTGCTGGCATTTACTGGGATTAAACAACATACGCCAACTTTGTGTCCACTGAACCAACCTATTCAGATGGTTTTGTACCGCGATGTTTGCATACATTTCTTCTGAATTGGATGCAAGAATAGCAATATCATCGGCGAATGTTGCTAAGATGGTTTGATTGTTAGTCGGCATGTCTGCTGTGTAGACCGAATACAAAAGAGGCCCGAGTAGACTACCCTGCGGTACAGATGATAAAATATTATGTTCTTCCGAAAAATCTCCATTAATTCTGACAACGAATGTTCTACCAGATAAATATGAATAAAGTAATGCATATAAATCGAAAGTTAAACACTAAACATAGATCGTCGGCATAGGAAATAAGCTGACATGTAGCATTAATATAAGAATAGAAATGTTCAACTTTAAAGTGCACAGTGAAGTACAGTATGTTCCACAAAGTAGGTCCGAGTACCGAACCCTGAGGAGCTCCACAAGAAGGTGCTCTAACTCACTGAATTATCCTTAAGAACATCAATAACTGCAGACCAACGACGTCGAAAGCCCCTTTAATATCATATGAAATAACAACAGCCGAGCAACCATCTGAAATGTACTGCTCGACTGTTGAAACTAAAGAATGAACAGCATGTTCAGCTGATACACCTGAACGAAAACCAAATTGAAGGTGATGCAACGTGTTCCGAGCAGCGATCTCCTGTACCAGCAGCTCATTGACGACTTTTTTCCCATACAATTCAGTAAGGAGATAGGCCTATACGCTAACAACTCGGACGGATGTTTGCCCGGCTTGGAAAGAAACCTCAAAGAAGCTGCCTTCCAATAATCTGGGAAGAGACCAAATTTTATACATTTATCCATAATAGTATGCAACAAAACCGGATACAGAGAATGAATTTTTTTAACGATGATGTTGCTGACCCTATCATCAGCCGCCGCCATTTTATTGTGTAAGTTATTAACAATGGACGTAATGTTGTCCGAATTTACCACAGGAGGAACACAGCCACCAACAGGAAGCACCACCAAGGGAATATCAACTTTGGAGGGGAAGAAGTGGTCTAATAAAGCACCCAATTTTTCACTGTCGGAAACCATAATCTGATCGGCAACCTTCAAATCAGGTAAAGACGAATCACATCTCTGCTTGAATAGCATTTTATATGGCCTACCCCAAGCAGAACTCGAACTAACAAATGCCTTCCAATGTTGGAATTTGGCCCTTACTACCTCGAATTTATATTACCTATTTAACTTCTTCAGCACATTCTTATAAATAAAGATACTGAAGGAGTTTTCACATTTAGATAGCTTTTTCCTAATGAAATTAATGTTATTCTTAAAAAATTGAAGACTGTCGTCCCACCAGTCTATTTGTGGAAAATCGACAGTATATAAACATTGACTAATCAGCTCAACCAGATACTTGTTGAACTGAGTGATAAGGGAGTTCAGCCTCCCCCTAGACAAACAATTATTTAAGTTAAAAATAAGATTATTAATGTAGGTAGATTTGAGACGATTTACAAATTGTTCGATATCAATTTTATAATACCGTCTAGAAGGGGGACGACTGATATTAAGGTCCATCTTAACTAACTTATAAGATACTAACTGGGCACCGGCAGAGACCAACAAATAGTCTATAATACTCCAACCATTGTAATTAACAAAGGTAGGTTCACTACCATTCGCAACCATAAGATCCCTAGAAGCAACCAACTCGCTGAAATCAACAGAATCCTTGGTTTCCTTAACACGAGGCTCCATTACTGGCAACCTGATGTTAAAGTCCCCAACGACCACATGATAGCAGTTTGGAAGCTGCCCCAAGGTCTGGTCAAGTAATGACAGAGCTCTGGTTTTAGGCTTATTTGGGGAGAGATAGACACATGATAAAATTTATCTACTCAGCCTAACAATAATTAAAAACCTAGTGTACAGCAAAGAATGTGGAAGATCCGCCGCCTTCACAATGACTGCAACTCGGTTATTAATATAAGATATATAATTATTTCTAACTGGTAACTCACTATTGCTAATATAAGGCTCTGCCAGTGCACACACTTATAAATCGTTGTTATAAAAATATCTTAAAAATAGTGCCTGACAGGCACGCGAATTGTCAACATTCAAATAACAACAATTAATTCGCTACATAATCAACCTTGACCCTCATATCTTCTCGCGCTTTGACGAGACAGGGACAATTTTTTGAGAACGTAGCGTGATCTACAGCTTTAAAGGCTACAGAAAGAGAGTCCTTATCACATAATTTATTATTTAGATCCTATCACATAATTTACTATTTAGACCTTGCCAAGAGCCAGTAGATTTAATCTTTAAAAATGTACAGCATGAGCAAGCACCATTGTCGAAATTGGATTGGGCTTCGGAAGCCCGGCAGTAAAACCTTCCGCACTTTTGCATTGACGCGGACTTACCGCATCAACGGAAGGAAGTGACTCCCAATTAATGCGGATACGTCCTCCATCTGGGAGTAATTTGTATTGAGCCGGAGAGTTGTACATAGATCCTTGAAGCTCGATTATTCTGAATTTTTGTGACGCTGAGTTGTTGGCATGGAACAACAAAACCGTAGGATTAAAGAGTTTCTCCTCCTTAACATCGCAATTAGGAATTCGTTCTTCTATAATTTTAGCCAACTTAGCTGATTCGGATTTTGAGCTTGTATTAATAATACAAGTTGAATCACTTATTTTTTAAAAGAAGGTAACGTTTATTTTTTCCTTAACTAAAGATACTTTTGAAATGAATTTAATTAAATCGATATGATGCTCAAACTAATAGTAAGTTAATTAATACATTTTTTTCCCGATATAATTGAACGTTTTAAAAACAAAAGGTTTAAAGTAAATTTTTATATGACACAGATCTTTACTGGTCACGGTTCTTACAAATCATCAATGATGGAAAATGTCGTAATTGTGCATCTAATGAAATAGAGGTTGTCCAGCTCATAGTATACACATGTAGTAAATAGAACCATCTGAGAAAATTGTATAATATCGATCAGCTTAATCCTAATGAAATCATTCTATTAGAAAAATTTCCTATTTTTATCTCGGAATTATTTAAGATTAAACATAGATATTGATACTTACTACCGCTAGCCATTAGCTACTTTCGCAAGCTACTCTATTTATATATATATATATATATAAATGTAGTACAAGAAAAAAAAATATACAAGTATAAAAGAGTAAGCCTACCTATGTGTATAAACGTGGGTTGACGATGTATGTTGCGAAGGGGATATATATATATATAAAAATTCGTTCGTTACTTCGTTGATGAAACACCTAACGCAACAAAACGTGGTCTGATAGGAGGGTATTGATATATATATATATATTTATTATATAAACGTGTATATATATATTTACATATGTATCCATCTGTTATTTCCTCTCGCTTACTCGTTTTGCTGGTTAAGTTCCCATATAAACCGCGCCAATAAAAGTTTCACTTCAAAAGTACTTTCGGAAGACTCGCTTCCTTAAATGGAAACGGTCTTACTGGAAATTTAAAATTTAAATTACATTAACGAGCACGTACGCGATAAAAAACAAATTTCTGAGCACGGTTAATACGATCGAGCTGAAGTCGACAGCGGGAAAAAAATTGAAATTTTGCGGACTTGTACACATGGTCGAAGCACAAAATTTTAAAATTCATAATTTTAGACAATTTTTAATTACGTAATAAAATGAGCCGTTTTCGATATAGTCGTATATATTATATACTACCTGACCCGGAAAACTTTGTTTCGCCGCAGAATCAATAAGTGTATAACTTATTTGTTGAATTAAATTTAAAAATAGTGATGGAGAATTAGGAATGCGAAAAAAAAGAAATTTGAAAAAATCTCAAAACATGTGAACTTCAAAATAGTTCTAACCGTTTGCAATTTATTTATTTATTTTTGTATTGTTTTTAATGTTTTGAAATAATTAATGTATTTTAGTTGTTGCTTAAGTAAACTTGACATTGCGTCTACAGTATGATCAAAAAAAGCAAGTCAACTTTTTTCACACATTCATTGTTGCGCGATCTTTATTCATTGTGTCTAAATATTGTAAACATAATAATTTACATTTAAAATATTTTCTACCGTCATTAATTTATACATACATCACCCTGTAAATCCAATTTTCTCGATAGGTATTTAGTGTAAACATACTACAACACCATCATTAGACGCGTATTTTAATGTCGCATAGATTTCAGTTAAACTAATTTCCAACATTCGAATCGTTCGCGAATTATTGCGAAAAAAGTGAATTTGGAAAAAAATCGAAAAGTGTTCCTTTCGAAAATTTCAGGTTCGGTTTTTCATTTTATACGATGGATCTTATATAGAAACTGCTATTTCAAGTGGCGGAATCGTTTAAAAATATTGTATAATAAACAGCCTGTATAAAATTTATTATTTTCTGTCAAAATTTCATGTGTGACTGAACGGGTTAAACTATATTCCATGATTTTATTTAGGTCATTAATTTGGAAGTTTCTAATCGTATTAATATTTATTCACAGTAATATATTATAAACATGTCAAATTAATAATTTTATTTTATTCATATATATATATATGTATGTGAAATAACCATGAAAATTTTATGCCCTGCCAAAGGCGGCAAGTCGACAATTTTTAAAAATTCGTAGCATTAAACAATTTAAATCGGACCTAATTGTATATCTAAACTATTCTCGAATATACTTGAAGACACAACAAATTTCATTAAAATCCGTCCAGTCGTTTAGGATTTCAGTAACATACCCACGAACAGAAGAAATATATATGTAACATACATAAGAATTGATTGTTTAAAAAGATAAGGTATTTATCTCGGAATTATTTAAGATTGAACATAGACATTAATAGTCACAATCGGTAGCCATTAGGGTGATCCCGTGAGGACGGACGATTTTCTTTATTGAATAGCGCAGTTGGTAACACTGCTACAACGCAAACCACGTGCTCCACGTTTAGTGTACGCCACGTTTTTCGTGGAACGTTATTTCCGGCATAAATTCCGAAAATAATTCAAAGTTACGTGATTTTTTTGCGAGGATACCTTAAGAGTAGCATTTACAAAACACGTCCACGAGACCTGGAAGACCTAGAAACACGGATTTCTGAAGAAATTTCAAAAATTCAGCGACCTATGCTCGAAAATTTTGTAAAGACAGAATGAATGTATTTTTGCAAATGGCGGAATCAATTATGCGGATGACATGTTGATAACCGCCGATACAGAAACGTAAATGCAAAAGATGATCGATCGAATAAACAAGGTCGAATTGAAATATTGGATGAAAATCAATGTAAATAAAACAAAAGTGATTACATTTTGTAATAAGTTAAGTAATCCAGAGTCCAATTTATAATAAATAATAATAATAATAATAAGTTAAGTAAAGTATTTGAAAATCAGAAGATAAACACGAACCGACGAAAAAGAATAGCGAAATGCTGTGTATAGTCTGTTTCGAAGTATTCCTGCGAATCGTGGACTATGAAAAAAAATTATCTGCATGTTTATTACCGTTCGAAAGATTACACAACCAATGAGGTGGTCTTAAGGAAATGAGTGGAAAAGTAGAACATAGTAGATGATATTAAAAACAAGAACACGAAATATATAGCACATAAAATCCGACAGAAGATGGCATTTTTACACTCACAATAGAAAGAAGAGTACGAACAAAACCAACAAGAGGACGAAGGCGACTGGAATTTATAAGGACAAATCTACCAAATAACTCACTTTGTCAGAACTTGAAGCAACTATTAAAGACGTTAGAAACAGGAAGATACAAATGGAAATGGATGTACGTAACCTCCTATAAGGAAAAGCGATCATGATGATGATACACGTATGTACATACAAAAAAATATATACAAACATTCTTCTGTACATGATTTTTTTTTATATATGTATACATAACAATATGTATAACAAAATAAAAACACAGTTAAATCACTATAAACGTTTATATTTGAGCGAAACTTTTCGACCATTACGTCATTATCAAACGTACAGAATGAATATTATAGATAAACTAACTCTAATATTAATATAATTACTGTAGAGTATTAATGAATGTTCAAATATTGAACAGATTATAATAAAAAATCACTTATATATATATATTTTTTTAAAATATATATATTTATATACCAACGATCTACATTCTGTTAGTAAATGTGTGGTCTTATGTAACGCACCAACTAATTATAGATAACTTATTCTTAAATTTATTTTACGATAAAGTTAATTTATAAAATTGAAATTCTTTCTCGAAATTGATCACATTATTTAATGAATTATCACTATTTTTATGTTTAATTATTAGCAATTTTTCGAATAATTTTTCTTTTTCTAATTCTACGTTCAATGTGTAAAATTGTGGTATTAACTGTTATATTTTCTATAGTATGTTTTTCTTTCTCTGCAGTATAAGGTGACTTGTCATCATTTTCGTTTTTATATGAATTAAAGTGTTCTCTTAGTCTATAATTCATTTGTCCTCCAGTTTCACCTATATAAAACTTATTACATTTTGTAAAGTTTTTTCTGTATACTCCAGATTTTTGTAATATTTCATTCTCTTCTATTTTATTGTTGCAAATCGCTTTAAACAATGTCCTAATTTTTATCGATTGTTATATTTTCTTAGAAATTTGCGAGTTTTCCCGCATATTTAATCAATATTACATATAATTTTCTTTTACATGTTGTTATTATTTGGGTACACTATATTTTCCGAAACACGCAATAGTGTACATTAAGTTTAATAAATTTAAAACGACAAAGTCGATCGAACTTTTTTTAAATAAAAGTAAAATAATCGGCGACTGTATTTTATCCGAAAATTTATTCGATCGAAAAATTTCGCTTGAAAAAATAATTCGTAAAAAAGTTTCAAGTAATCGGTTTAAATATTGATAATCGAAGCGAAAAGTATTTAACGAGAAACCACTCCTACTTTTCAGTACTGTCCGTCTTTCACTGATGGAATTATTTATGCAAATTGCCGGTTTGTAAAAGATATTTTTCTAACTTAACAGAAAACACACACACACGCATATAATAATAAAAACCGAAAATTTACCTAAACGTTCGCGTGTCGAGCACATCCCCGTTTTACAATTTAATAAAAACTGTTCCTCGTTATTCTTATAGTTTCGATTATTTTCTTTTAAAATCATCTTTCAGAGACCGGCTCAAAAGAAAAAGAAAATTAAAAATGACGTGGTCACAAATTTCTCCGAATGTATTAAAAAAAAAATTAAGAAGAAAAAAATCGAATAAGTGGTGGTGGTGGGGTCTATTTCGCGAAGTTACCTTACGTACGTACTAATAATATATTTATAAAATTGAAAGAAGAAAAAAACGATGTCACGATAAAATTAAAGACGTTATATTTCGATTCTTTTCGGTCTCGTGATAATAATTGCCACGATATTTACATTTACGAAATAACGAGCAAAAGAAACGGTTAAATAATAAACCGATGAATAATTAATTAATAACTGACGAGATAGGCAACGTTAAAATACAAAAAAAAAAAAATATGAAAAAAAAAACTTTTTTCACATGGCGCCGTAACCTTGTTGTAGTTCTTTCGTTCAATTCGCCAACACTTAATGTACACGGTGAATAATCTATAACGGGCTATTAGAAGACGAATTTCCGTTATTTTCAGACACACGCTAATACTGTAAATACTTTTCGGATATAACCGTAAACTAGTTCATTATATATATTATTGCAGTCGAGGAAAAAAGTGGAACGTATAATGTTTACACTTATATACACACACAAAAACAATATAATATATATTATATAGATATATATATATATGAATTAACAAAATAAAAATAAAGTTAATCACTATAAAAATTATTTTATTAACGCAAAGCTTTTCAACAATCACGTCATTTTCAAGCATGTACATTTTTCGTATATGCTTGAAAATGACGTGATTCTCGAAAAGCTTTGCGTTAATAAAATAATTTTTATAGTAATTTGTTTTGCTAATTCATAAACTCACCTCTCTCCAATACATCATCATTATATACATATATTATATATATGTGTGTGTATGTATGTATATACAATGCCCCTAGCCTTGGCTGCTGCACATGGCACGTTAATTTAATTTAATAATAATAATATATATATAAAGGAAAAAACAGTTAAAATCACTAAATTTTATATAAAAAGACCACGAAACTTTTCAGCTATTAAGCCAAGTGAACACATAAAAAAATAATAGCGAAATAAAATATAGAAATATACAATTTATAAAAAATATTAAAAAACAAACAAAAATAAAATAAAATGTAAAAAAATATTTAATTTAGATGTACAATATTGCAAAAAAATAGCAAAAGTAAAAAACAGTCGTTTATATAATAATGTGATAGAGAATGTGGCAAACAACACAATCAACACACCAGCAATATAAAATTTATGTATCCCTTTCAGTCACGCTCCTTGGTTTTTTGATGGAATTTTTTTGTTTTAATTTTTGTCTAGTTACATTAAAACAATTTATTTTCAAGTTTTTTGTTTTTTTTTTTTGTGAAATTTGGCCCCATAATGACCTGTGCCCAGTTGGGAACAAAAGTACTTCTTAATGGTTGTTTCTCATACAAGCAGTTTATTACAAATCTACTAAAAGATACTTGAAATATCAGTAGACAGGTTTAATGCAGCCTACAATGTCCACACAGGTAGAAATATTTTCTTGTAAAATTTAATTTTTGAAGTGAAATTTATTTACATTTAGCTACTAAAACAGATAAAATAAGTACATATGTATATATTTAATGAATTAATATGTACAAAAATATTCATAATATAATCCTAAAAATATAAAAAAATATTCAAATTCGTTAAAAAAAAATTGATCAATTACTCAGAATATTGCCAAATAATACTAGAAAAAAAAAAAAAATTACGAATCATGAAATTTAACAAAACAGTTCTTATTTATTTTTAAGCACAGGTGGATATTGCACTTTGAGCACATCCACCTGCTCTTTCCATTATAATTTGGAAGTTTGCACTGCACCCTGGTATCTGAATGTTTTGGAAAGTGACTAAATTTGTCAGACTGGACTGAAGCTGTTGGTCTTTTCTAAATTTGTTGTTTAATTACAGTATTATCTATAGAACTATTAGATGGCTGTCCTCGCTTTTTTACGACCGTAACTTAATGACTTTCTGCTACAGCCATGCGGAAGTGAATTAAATCAAGTATATGCTGTTTTGGAATCTCGAGTTCTTTGCAATTACATTGGTACTCTAACCAAGAATTAGTCACCGCAAAATCGACTGCATGACATATCATTTTTATTTTCCATTTTTTTGTTTTGGCATTTATCTGATATAGTGGTAATAGAAAGTTTAATTTGTCTACCCCTTCCGTGTATTTGTTATATTCATAATTATATTAGAAATCAAGTGATTTTACAAAACTAAAGAAATAATAAAGAAAATAACTGTAAAATAACAATAGGAAAAATTAAAAAAACAACATATTAGCACTTGTATATTAAATTTAGTTTAACTGGTATATAAATAAATAAAAATAAAAAATCGCAACACAGATCGGATCGTATACATTAGAAATCGGTGCTTAATACGGGCTTATATTTAGTGTAATGCATGCTGAGATCGAGCATACTAAAATCCCCGATTACCCGAATTAAGTTACTGTCACGATACATTTATCATAAAATTTTTTTGATAATTTATAAATATGATCATAAATATGAGGAATATATAGCATGAAATACGTGCACTGTATTTTAGTCCGTCGAGTAGCACTTAATGATATTCTACAACACGGGTTTTGCATTACGTTTTTTGTCTAACGGACACTGAACACCAGACCGGACAAATATAAACTAACCTAGGTCTTATAATGGTAGTGTAAATTAATTTCTTGTTTGCGGAAGAAAGACGAGAACGGTAACTGAAAATTGGTGCAAGTGTATGGCTTTTTTCGCGTCACCGATAGATTTATTAATATGTGCGTTAAATGAAAGACGAGAGTCTAGAGTAACTCCTAGATAGTTAACCTGCTGCTTCTGCCAACTGATGCATATTAATAGTAATATCAGGCAGAAAAGGAGAAAATCTTCTAGTAAACAGTATAGCGTGCGATTTCTCGGTATTTAATTTTAGCTTCTAGCGTTTATAATACTTGTAAATAGCATTTGCCGCTTTTTGTAACCTACTGTAGTTCTTAACGATGTGCAAAATACACATTAAACACATCACGGACAAAGCGCACTCCCGATTATATAAAATTTTCCCCATTTTTCACAAAAACGCTCTAAAGTTAGTATTAAAAACAAACTAATAATATATAAAGCATACATACTGCCGATATTATTATACTCTTGCCCAATTTGGTCCGGTGTTAGTAATTCCACCTTAAATAAATTACAAATTGTTCAAAATAAATGTCTGCGTATTGTACTTAATGCCCCTTACTATACTAAGATAACTGACATGCATGCAGCTCTTCATCAGCGTACTATTCCTGAGCTAGTACAGGAACAAGCAGATAGGTTCTACAGCAAATGCCTGACTAGCCATTACCCTATCGTAAAGCGAATTGGAAACTATACTCGCGACTCGCTGACCAGAAAATATAAAAAATATAAACACAAAAGAATTAAACATTCACTTCTCTAGCACCAGATTGTCGAACTACTTAAGTCGTTATTAATAAGTCTCTATCCTCATGTAATCTATTGTATCAGTATTTCTTTCTTCTATCCTCTTATTTATTTGTTTAACCTTAATATAATTTGTATAATTTTACCCATATTCTTATTGTACTATTAAGATCAAACTA
Source organism: Coronaproctus castanopsis (assembly GCA_032883995.1). Classification (NCBI taxonomy): domain Eukaryota; kingdom Metazoa; phylum Arthropoda; class Insecta; order Hemiptera; family Monophlebidae; genus Coronaproctus; species Coronaproctus castanopsis. The sequence continues at coordinate 272,314,788 of CM065052.1, forward strand.
TAATTAATTAATTTCTCTATTTTCGGTTACGCAGGGTTTTTAGTTTTATGTTTTTCCCTGTATAATTATTGTATAATTATAAAATAAATTTTAAGATTTCTTTGTACACTATTTCCTAAGACGCGTAGTAAGAGCGTTAACGCTGCTCGGTATGCGCATTTTTTTATTTACTTATTATTTGCTGATGTATAAAAACATAAATATACTTTATTGAATTGAATTGATGTGCAAAATACCGCCAGATCGTTAGCATAAAAACCCGCGTGACGAAGGGTATATTAGGAAAATCGTTTAATAATATTAAAAATAGGTAAGGACTTAAAATACGTTCTTGCGGAACACCTGCAAAAAGAGTTTTATGAATGTAAAACGTTCTATCGCTGAAATAGGACATAATTAATTTAACGAGATGACGTGCATAATCGAATTTAATTAGTTTGTACAAAATCCCATTGTGCCAAGCTGTATCAAATACTTTCTCAATATCAATTAACAATAAACCAGTGTACTTAAGGTTAAAATTATCAGTGATGAAATCAGTTATTCTGGAAACTTGATGCACTGTTGAATACATTTGTATTTGCGTATTATAATGATGTAACGCGCCCTGATCTAACAAATAAAATTGTCAATATTATAATATGTCGATTAAATTAAAGAAATTATACACAACAATTGTCTACGAAACTATTAAAAATATTAATAACAAAAGCATTTATTAGTTTCTATTAGATTTTTTTTTTTTTTTTTAATACAGCTTCTGAAAAGCACAGCTGCTTTATTTCTGCAATGTTAGATCTAAACTAAATAAGCAGTATTTATAAATAGGATAACATGCGCAGAGGAATAGCCAAATGACTAAACTATACTAATTATTTTAACTGGTAACAACCAATTGATGAGGTTTGATACGTTTCAGCCTTCTGAAATACAGATCAGTAGATAAAAATGCCGATGTCTCCGGATTTGGATGGTAAAAAATACGTTTCTGATGCTGTCGAGCATAGTCATATATTACTTCATTGACCCTTTGATATGTAGATCTGCATGGAGTGCGTCATTTCGTTGAACCAGCAAGCATTAGTGATCAGACGAAGAAATTTATTTTGAGCTGTTTTGATTACTTTTCGATTCGATGGTTTAGCACATCCCCATATTGGTATTTCGTAAGTCCATATTGGATGTATAACAGTTTTATATATTAGGGACTAGTGATGTCCAATAAGCCAGTACATTTGATGTATTTTACTTCGTATTTGGGCAGCTTTATGATCGATATGTGTTATCTATGTCAATTCTGAATCCATATGCATACCTAAGTATTTCGCAGAATTTGCAACTGGAACTTGCTGGTTATTAGCGTGGATAACATAACATGGATCCCGCTTGCGTAAAGCAAAAGTGACATGAACGGATTTCTGTTCATTTAACTGAATTTTTCAATCCTTCATGCATTCTGCTGTATGACCCAGAGCACGCTAAGACGGCTGTAGCAAACATTGCAGTTGTTGTATCCTGTATCGATGGTATGTCTGCTGTGTACAATAAGTACAAGATAGATCCTAAGATACTATCTTGGGGAAGCCCTGCTTTTATTAGACAAACAGTTGATATAACCTCTTCATATAATATGCAAAAAATTTATGATCAGATAAATAAAATTTCAGAATATTACATAGGTTTGTTGGTAAACTGGGACGGAATTTAGCAATAAGACCCTGGTGCCGCACATGATCAAATGCTTGTGCGATATCAAGAAATACAGCAGAGCAGTATTTCTTCTGTTCAAAAACTTTCTCAATTATGGTTGTTACACGATGTACTTGATCGATCTTTGAGTTTGTGCGAAAGCCAAACTGATGATCAGGTAGTTTTGCGGAGGTTTTGATACGTTTTAAAAGTAGTTTCTCAAATAGCTTTGATATAGCCGACAGTAGTGAAATTGGTTTATACGAATTGACTTCTTCCGCTGGTTTGTCCGGCTTTTTAATCATAATAATTTTGGCTCCTTAAAAAGACTTTGGAACATATTTCAGCCTTATACAAGCATTAAATATATATATATATAAGAAGTATGATGCTCTTCTTTGACAGTTGCCATGGTGAAATGTCAATTCTTGGTGACTTTTTAAGATTGATGTTTTTGACTTAGAAAAGGCTTTCGAGATAAACTCTGGAAGCAAAGAATTCTTTTCGCTTTATATCAATGGGGATTTAGAGGAACTTTACCGATATTTATTCGCAAATTTTTCACACCGCCGAAAATTTCAAGTAAAGATAAATTCTATTTTATCAGATACCAAAATTCAAGAAAATGGTACCCCTCAGGGATACGTAATTAGCCCTACGCTTCTCATTATAACCATAACTAATATTATCATCTCCAGTAAGCTACTGCATCTATGCTGACGATCTATCAATATACTACTCAAACCGAGAACAATAAATGACTTAAATAATTGGGCCAAATATCAAGGATTTAATTTCTCCACATCAAAAACTAAGCACATAACATTCAGCAAAAAGATGAAATAACCAAACTTAAACATGGATACAATACAAATAGAAAACGCAGATTCGCTTCAGATACTAGGACTAACGCTGGACCCGAAACTTAACTGGAAAGAACACATAAACGAACTAAAAATAAGATGTTTGAAAAAAATAAATATGCTCAGGATTTTAAATAATTCGTCGTGAGGATCTGATCGAAAAACATTAATTCACTTATACAAATCCTACATGCTAAGCAGATTAGATTACGGCAATATAATATATAATAGTGTAATCTGTTCCACACTAAAAAAAAGTCAACTCTGTTCAAAATTTAGCTTTTAGAATTACCTTGAGAGCTTTTCACACTACCTCAAACACAGCTCTACCACGTGAAAGCAAACATATTATCATTCCAATACAGAAGACAAATACTAGCGCTAAAATATTACACACAATCAATCTGCACACCATCCAATCCGATATCTCAGTCCTTACTAAGGAATAAATTTCATCGTACATTTTTAAACAAACCAAATGCATTTAAACCTCTATCAGAACACATTAATAATACATTAGCAAAACTTCAATATCAATTACCACAAATCGAAACAAACCACGCTCCAAAACTACCATCTTGGATAAAGGTTTCAATCACAATAAACACAGAACTGGAAAAATATAAGAAACACTAAACACTTACAAATATTTTAAAATTTAAACTCTACAACATTCTGGAAAAAAAGTACGGTGATTATACACACATATACACTGATGCATCAAATTCTATAAACCAAAACCTCATTGGCCTATCTTACACCCAACCAATCCCAAGTATATCACTCACCGCGTCAGTTTTTACAGCAGAACTTCTTGCAATCTATAAAGCTTTCTAAGCAAGCGCACCGAAATAAATGTATAATATGCGCAGATTCGTAAATACAGATACTTTCAACCTAAAACACATAATCAATACCATTATCTCCAAGAACAATGAACTTATTCTTCTATGGACGTCAGCTCATTCAGGAATAGCCGAAACGACTCCTACAAATATAAAAACAATAAAATCAACGCACATTACCGATTTACATACAGTCCTTTCACAAACAATTAAAACATCAAACCAAAAATTCTGGGAGACCCAATGTGCACATGCACACTTGTATCAAATTAAGCCGAGATTAGGAAACTGTAAAACAGCAGACCAGAAAGAGAGAAAAACCGAAACTACGCACAGGACATTCACACCTACTCAACAGAGACTCCCACCCATCTGCCACGAATGCAATTCGCAGTTAAATATAAACCACGTACTATTAGAATGCACAAAACAAAGAAGCCAACGTATAAAATACAAATCTAAACTATGATAAAAACAATACTCGAAGATAACCCGAACAAAGTTAAAAATCTTTTAATCTTGCAGACACTAACTTAATAAATAGTTTATAACCGACTTTAAGACGCAAATGATCAATCGAACGTCTATAAATAAAATAACTTTTAAAAAAAATTATCTACATACTGTAATAGTAAATAATGTAATTATTACCAGTATCTTCAGCATTATTTGTTTCATTTTCATTACAACATTCTTCTTCATCAGAAGAAAAACCTTCAATTTCGGACAAATTATCTAACATTTCCAGAACTTGCTCGTCAGTCAGTTGTCTATGACTCATTGTTATTTGATCATGAAACTAAAATATAAATCAAATAATAATGTAAAACATTTGCAATAATAAGGAATCAAAGAAAATTATTACTTATATTAGCATCACGAATGTAACCGTTTACTTAGAATGTACATTAATTTTTTTAAAAATCCTGTGGGTAAAATTTTATAGTTACATATATATAAGCATAACTAAATTAAATTTTAAACATTATACTTACTTAACGTACCAATAATGTCGGTATTCTGTATTAAAAATGTGGTAAAACAGGTATTACAAAACGTACTAAAATATAACAAATAAACACTTCAAAACTTTGCACTACAAAACACAGAATTTTTTGGCTTAAGGTAGTGTAAAAGTAAATTATTCTTTATAGTTTAGTATGTGTATATTATAATGAACAACATGAGTTAATTTCCATTACTGTGTAAAGTGTTGTACATTGTAACGTATAATATGAGCGAAATGAAAACTGTTTTTGCTCTATTAATGAGACGCCTAAACAGGTTAATTTACGAATTTTTTGGGGGAATGAATCTTTAGATATTAGTGTGTTCGTTTACGTAGGTTATATATATATATATATACATATAACATTTGTTATTTTAACTACTTTTTTGTTGTTTATTTTTAAAAATCATTACATTCTACACTGTTCAAATTATATATATATATATATGTGCACGGGGGTACTGAGAATTTTTTCCAGGGGTGGTAAAGGTTAGAACTGTATAAATTTACATAATTTTATGTACTTAGAAAACTTGTACTTAAAAGACACATGTTATTAATGGAAGCAAAAGAAATTGAGTAATTATTACCTTACTCCTTAACGTACACAAAAGATAACTTTTTAATTATGCCAACTTTGAACAGTATTTCAACGATTTATTTTGACTTTTTTGCATATTGTCATGCGTCCCACGGTATTACGTTTGAACAGTGGCGAATCTGTTGCCGGTCTTTCCGGCGGAAACACGGAAAAAATTGAGTATGAAATAGTTACAAGTTTGTCTTTTTAAAATTCATTAAACAAATCAAGAATAATAATTTTTCTATGCCAGATAATGGCGCAATCTTTTGGTGAAGATAGCGATGTTACGCTTCGTTGTGAAAGATCGGTAGCTGTAAATCAATGCTGGCTAGTTTTGTACCGGTTTCAATTTCGGAAACAATACCTGTTGTATGGGTTTGAGTAGACGTATACATCGTTACGTATATACGGCTATCATGTTCACTACACATGAAAATCTACACCAGCTAATTAGAATTGACTGTTTCCTGTTGGCGTATCGGAAACAGATACATACAGCGCATGCGCACTACCAATGTAACTAGAGGTCAACCTGTCTAGTAATTCAGTAAGTAGGCAAGCGTTTTTTTTCCGTGTCGTGTAGTGTTATCGTTGTCTCTTGCGTTTGTTAATTGTTCTTTGGGTTTAGCAAATCGTGTTTCTTTTTTTCAATAATCACGTATTGTATATGTCCGTTGACCACCTGTTTTTTTTCTTTAAATATATTTTGATATATATATACACGTACTGTAACAAAAGGTTGAATTTCATAATATCAAATTATGAGTGTAACTGTGTAATAAAGGATATTTTAAAACGATCTTTTGTATCTCGTACCTTCACGGAAAAACTGGATGTTGTTAATAAAGATAGACCTACTCCTCAGCTGAATGGATTGAAATCGAAATCGGACGTATATTGACGCCATTTCAATTCGGCGTGGTATACAGAATATTGTTGGTTGTGTGCATGTTCAAAACTGGTAAAACTGTTTTGTTGGCCGTGTCTTTTATTTTCGACCGATAAAAATACGTGGAACAGCAGTGGTGTTAGTGATATAAGTCAGTTTAGAACTTTGCGTAGCCGCCATGAAAATTCAAAATATCATATTTCAGCACTTTGCGATTTTGTCAAATTCGGAAAAACGAGAATTGATTTATCTTTGAGCACAGTATTTAAAGAACCAGTAGCACAGTACAACAGTAATGTCAAGAAGAACAGATATATAATGAAGCGTTTGAAAGACGCTGTTTGTTTTCTAGCTGAACACGAACTATCTTTTAGAGGTCATGACGAAACGTTCGATTCGTCAAATAAAGGTAATTATATAGACTTGTTAAATTTGCTCGCCAAAAATTACATTGTACTGAATAACCATTTGCAAACTTCTACTGTGTTTTCTGGAACATCTAGTGAAATTCAGAATGACATTATTAACTGTATCTCCCGTTTTATAATTAACGAGATAAAAGATGAAATTAAAAATGCTCACTTGGTCGCGGTAATTATGGATGAAACAACTGACATTTCAAATAAATCCCAATTATCGACAGTATTTCGCTACATAACTTGCAATGGAAGTGTAAAAGAAATATTTGTGGGGTTTTCAGATGTAAGCGATAATCGTACAGCTATCATCTATTTTATTTGAATATGTAGACGACTTTCACTGTGGTGAAAAGTTGGTTGCACAAACGTATGATGGGGCTCTAGTAATGTCTGGTTCGATCGGTGGTCTGCAGATTTTGGTAAAGCACAAATATTCTGGAAAAGAAATTTACGCCCATCGTCTCAATTTAGTTTTGGAAAAATCAGTCGACTCAATAAAGGATTGTAAAAGTTTCTTTAAAACAGTATCTGGATTTTCTTCATTTTTTACAAAATCGATTAGCAGAACTAATGCTCTTGATCGTGAAGTTAAAAAACGTCTCTCAACAGTGTCCAATACACGATGGAATTATAGAAGTCGTATGCTTGATGTCGTATTCAAGTATAAATCAGAACTTGCAGCATTATTTTTATTAATGGCAGATGAAAGCAATGAATGGGATGTTGAAACTCAAGTTTGTGCGAGCGGTTATTATCATAAATTAATGAACTTTGAATTCAATTTTTTGCTCGAAGAATTTTCCTTAATTCTTCCCAAGGCTGATATTTTATTTAATATTTTACAGAAGAAGATTTGTGATATCGGATACTGTAAAAAAACAAATCAACGATTTTCTAAATTATTTAGATGAAACGCGTAAAAACTTCGATGTATTTTGGTGCAAAATGGAAGAATTGGATAATTTAGAAGAAGCATCGTGTTCGAAAAGAATCCGGACAAATGACACGGTTGTCCTCGGTAAAAAAATCATCGTACAAGCGTCTCTTTTCTGACATAATCGACACTTTAAAGGGCAGATTATTGACAAATTTTCTGATATTGATAAACTTGAATTTTTGTCTCTTTTGGATTTTGAAAAGTATTCCGAATACGAAATAGTATTTCCAAATAAACCATTCCAACTTTTACAAAAATACTATGGTGCGTTTTTTAATGTATCACGATTGAAAAATGAACTTTCATATTTATATTTTTCAACCGAATTCAAAATTAAAATGGTTTTAGATTTAAATCAACAATTGCGTGATGATATGATGGTCTTACTGAAGCCTTGCCTGAGATTACAAAACTGTGCTCATCGATACTTACCATTCCTGTGACGAGCGCTTCAGCTGAACGTAGTTTCTCTGCATTGCGACATATCCATATACTTATCAGCGGAATACTCAGGGGCAAACAAGGCTTTCTGGTTTATCTGTTATTTCAATTGAAAGATGTCTACTAGAGTTTAAAAGAAAAATCTGCATTTTATGATTACATCATAGATTTATTTTTAGAGAAAAATCGTCGAATTGAACTACGATATAAATAAATGCCAAAAATTTATTTTGTTGTTACTATTTTAAGTTATTTCATAGTCAATTTTTGTATATAATTTCTTTAATTTAATCGACATATAATATTGACAATTTTATTTGTTAGACCCGGGCACGTTACCCCGCATAATTATCGATATAAAATATAATATTTGCGTTAATTTTTGTAAATGTGTTTGTGTATAAGGGAAGGGTCTACCGGAAACAAATTGTAATGAACCACGGTTCGCCACTGCGTTTGAAAATAAACGCGTTGGTTGATCGTTTCGTGTTCTTGTATCATATAATACGATAAGATACGGTTACTGTATTATTCTATTTTTGGGTAGACTGATAACATTCGCGAGTAGATATTTATTGTTTCCGTGTTGTTTCTTAAATTATCTCTTTTGATTGAAGAATAATATACAATTTACGCTGACAAATCGAGTGAGATTTTTCCATTATTGGCTGCCTTTGCTAGACCATTTATATTTATATATTTATTAATCTTACTTATTTTATTTTATTTAATTAGTAAATAAAGTTATGAAAGCGAACAAACCGCCTTCTTTAGCCACTAGTGCGAATAAATCCGCCGTTGATTCTACCCCTAAGACTTTAGCCCAATCCGATTGCAAATATCAAAAACAGGATGAGTAGTTTAACGTCAACATTTACAAAAAGTGGCAAATTTACAATGTGATAATACTGTTAATATTACGAAATTTAAGTCTCATTGCGACGATGATTTTAAATATATGGGAAAACAGGTAGAACAGTTCGAGTAATGGTAGATTAACGTATAAATTATTAGAATATATTAGGTAAAGAATTAAATTAAATAAATTATTAAAGTTAAATTTTTATGTAAGTCAAGTCTTAACTGGTCGTCGCAGCTTCGGTACATATCTGGAGCGTTTTAAAATTACACCCTCAAACCGTGAATTCTGCGCGCTAGACGTTCCCGATACAGTTTTTATTGTTTGTAATGTTTTGATTGAACCCCCTTATATTATTGATGCGCGTTTAAAATATAAATTAAATGGTTACAGTATCGATAATGAATTGGAAACGGTTTGAACTTATCTTACTTGTTACATTATTGGTAGTAGTAAGAGACGATTAAAATTTATCAATTAAAATGTATAACCAAAAATTACAAAGATTGAAAAATATGTAAAGATAGCAATAAGCGTATACATGTATATCATATGGGTTACAGGTAGATACGGCGAACGTGACTTTTGGAAAAAGATGAGATTTAACAATATAATATATGTATGTATATATGTATAAGAGAGGCATGCTGGCGCCAGTAGAATATACATTAAAAATAAGAAAAATATCTATAAAAATATAATTGACGTAGAAAGTGCCGACAAAACGAGGTGGAAATGGGCCTGATAAAATTGGTTCCTTCGGTCTTTTAGTAGAAATAGTTCCGAATTTTTCGACTGGCTAGTCCCAAAATAGAAATCGGAAGCTTTCGCCGAAGTAACGAATTTAGACAATTCCTAGAACCATATTACAAGCCACAAAAAAAAGTAGAATTGTAGAATTTGTAGAAGTGCACGCATTTATGTGTTACCGCTGGCCGCCTTACTAATAAAAAATAAGTATAAATATATATATATATAAACTTATAAGAAATGACGAAACTTCCCGTTAGTCGAACAATCAGTTTGTTTTGTCCACAAAAAGGGCAAAATACATTAACGAAGAGAAAAATCTTTAGCAAATAGAAATACCAAGAAATCGACATTTTATCAAACATAAGGTAAGAGAAAAAAGTGATGATAATAATAATAATAAGAGACCTGCAGCTCCTCTAGTGCTCTGGAGAGTTAGTTTGTTAGAAAAGTTAGTTGATCAGTTAGTTTGGCCTCAACTCGTGGCTAGAACGTATCGTCGGAAGTTCGATCGCGAAGTTATGGTCACTTCCATTCAGGTCACCAAGTTTCCGACAAGTAGGAGAAAGTTCGGTCAATTATGTAAATAATTTATAAAATTCCATAATATATATTTTTAAAAAGTCGTAATGATATAACGCGTGTTAAGGTACCTTAAAAAATTCTTAATTTGTTGTTTTTTATTCGTAAATATAATAAATTTTATAAAAGGAAAAAACCGCGTTTTTTTTTATTCAATTAACGGTCGTGGGCTATCCCACGTGACATCCCATCTGGACAGTCGAGTTCGTCAAGTAACCAAATGTCGGTAACGTACACAATATATATATATAATTTACATTTCAATACATTTCTTTTTTTATAATAATAATAACGATAATAATTAAATATAATTCTAATAATAATAATATAATGACAATAACAATATTATAATGTAACATCTTTAATCATATTAATAATATCTTTTGTGTACGTAAACGATGTGAGAGTGGCATCACACTAATTGTAGGTCGTTCGTTAACTAGTGCTATGAGACAAAATGTATTGAAAATAATAAATATAATCTAAATTTAAGATTGTAACGAAATACCGTGACTAAGATTGGCATCGCGGTCGTGTAATAAAAAAAAAATATATATATAACTTTAAGGATACTTGGTATAATTTTATGTAATATAAATTATTGATGATTTATAGGATTTTATATCGAAATAAATCTTTTTATCATTCTTTTATTAAAAAAAAAAACAATATTTTTTCAATACACAGATCAATCAGTAGCACCTTGTTATAATCCGGATAAGGTTATATAAAAGGAAGTTATATCGGTTCAAACTTGTTGTGTTTCGAACTAGTTACCTAAATAATCGAATCTAATAAATGCCAACGCAGTATCGAGTATAACGTTTAAAGTATAGGCTTTCATACGATATTATCTCAGAATGTTCATAACTTAGTCGCCATGTTTTTTATCATAAATTTTTTTTACAACTATATAATAATTAATCTTATTATTTTATAAGTTTATTATAGTTGCACGTCTACTGTCGATAATAAGTCATACGTATTTAACGTGATAGAACAACTGAAAATACAATTTAAATAGGCGAGCGAAAGAAATGTCTCTTTCCGAAGCTGATAAGTTATTTTCTTTTTTTCCCTTTAAACTTTAAAAAAATAAATAAAAAATATATTGACCACAGCCACTCTTTTGAAAAAGGACAACTAACGCAATATTATTGGAAAATAAACTTATGCAATTAAAGTTGTAGTTTATCATCGTTACTTTTTAATATATATTATATATATTACATATATTTATATATATTATATGTATATTGTATATTTGTTTCTTTTTTGTTTATAAACATGTTATTTCCGTAATTAAATCATTGGCATAATTTTTTTTCTTGTAGTTTTTCCCTCTATTAAATATTTTTTTTTGTATAATTTGTTATTTTATGTTCTTATCATTTTATTATAAGCATTAATGTTAAGGACGCTTTTTAAGCACTTTCCGGAACGTTCGCACTACTATGTACATGTATATGTTGTAAATATATTTATTATTGATGAATAAAGTGATTCTTCTATATATTATAAATTATATAGAGTGACCCACAGTGCTCTCAAAAACTACTCGACAAAAATTTTCGAATGAAATTTTATTTAAAAATAGGAAAACGAGAGATTAGCTTACAATCATTTGTGGAACATCGTTCAGATGACCGCCATTTGAAACAATACATTCTCTTTTAGTCTTTTTACAAAATTTTCCAACACTTTTTCAAACGTAGGTCGTTGAATTTTTGATTTTCTTTAGAAATCCGAGTTTTTCAGGTTTTTCAGATATCGTGGATGTATTTATCCGACTCTTAAGGTAGCCCACAAAAAACAATCGCCTAACTTTGAATCCTTATCGAAACTCTATTTGCACCGTCCTGATCGCTTCACGCCGTCGAAACTCTATTTGCACCATCCTGATCGTTTCAGGCCGAAAATAATGCTCCACGCAAAACGCGCGCTCCTCGTTATAGGACACGATAACTGAAACTGGACAAAAACGAATCTCTTATGTGTATATTAAACGCAGAGCACGCGATTTGCGTTATAGCAGTGTTAGCAACTGCGCTTTTCAAAAAACAAAACCGTCCGTCTTCTCTGGGTCGCCGAATATATATATGTACACACACACATATATATATACATACACATATATAACAAACGGGATTAAGACAGACGGCTTATCACATGCATTGTTAAAACTAGACTCTATAATGAAACGCCACACTATGTTAATAAACACGAAAAAAACTGTGGTCATGAGATGCAGTAAAATGGAAGATGAAAAAGAAATAAAAATTCCATAACCTCGATGGAAAAAAGATGCTTAATGAAAGTAATATGAGACAGATGTTGGCGCATATATTAACGAAATAACGGATATCTGATAACAACAATATCAGAAGGACCAATAAAAGACAAGATAACAAGAGAGGAAGACCTCGGGGCGAAAGATAATCACACGGATAATAGAGGATACACGAAGTACTGAAAGAGAAGACGCGGAGCAGAGCTTTAAGGTGTTATTATGCTTCTCTGATTGGCTACCAATTGAAAGATTCAGGAATACAAGAAAAAGATACGTTTCAAATTTTATTACGGATTTTAATGCGACAAACAGTCGGTTTACAAATAACAATTTAAATATCTGCTCAGTGATTCTCGATTGTTTTATAAACCTAAGTAATATGTCGACTCAGTTACGCCAGAACGATTCCACGACCCAGCAAAATGAAAATTATTTTCAAAATGTTCAGTTAGAGATTATTTTATTCTTACTATATTACAAAAACCACTACAGTTCAATCTTTCCTACAGTCGCCGCCACCTATATATGTAGATGGCGTTGTTGATTACAATGCCATGTTAAATGATATGAAAGATGTAATAACTGGTGAATCACTATACTAAAGCTCTTCCGAACAACAGAGTAAAAATAATGGCTAAAGGCTCTTAATTCTTACAGATGTCTCTGTCACTTCTTAAATGAAAAACAGGCTTATCGATATACTCATCAACCTAAAAGCGAAAGGGCATTTAAAGTAGTTATTAGAGGTCTGCATCATTCTATAAATCCCGAAGATATAAAACAAGCTCTAAGTCAATATAACCACAAAGTGAGAAATGCAATAAACATAAGACACAGAACTTCAAAAAATCCATTACCATTGTTCTTTATTGACCTGGAACCTGCTGAAAACAATAAGGACATATACCAACTAAAATATCTACTCAATGTTAGAATTCAAATTGAGCCATCAAGAAGAACAAACTTGATACCACAATGCACAAGGTCCAACAATATAATCACACTAAAAACTACTGTTTTCTGCCATTTGTGTGTGTGAAATGTGGTGAAGGATTGCAGCAGAAAAAGAGAAACACCCGCTACCTGCGCTTTATGTGGGAGAAATCACCCAGCAAATTATAAAGGTTGTGATGTTTATAAAACTTTTGAAGAAAAAAAAATAACTATGGAGAGAGAGAAAGATCCCAAAAACGTATTGCACAATATATATCTGAAAAGCAACCTCAACACACCGGTTCATATGAAGAAGCAATTATGACTCAATCTACTGAAGCAAAGCGATCATACGCGCATGTAACATCTGGAAAAATCCCAGCAGACGAAAGTAGAAACATAGAAACCTTACTAAATACATTTTTGTCTCGCTTTGAAAACATGTTTACTCAACTAATAAGTCAAAATAATGCAATCGTCAACATGTTTACACAGGTAATAACAAAGTTAATAAAATGAACTCAGAATTTTTGAAAATTGCCCAATGGAATGCAAACGGTATAACAAACCACATCCAAGATATAACTTATTACCTAAGAAGGGAAAAAATCGATGTACTCCTAATATCAGAAGCTCGGCTCACTAATAAAAGCTATATTCACATCCCTAGCTACATATGTTATAATACTCTACATCCTTCCGGCAAAGCTCATGGAGGTAGTGCCATAATAGTTAGGGAACAAATAAAACATCATGAAAGTAGTAAATATATTACTGCTGAGATACAGGCCACTGTGATAGTTGTTGAAAAACTCTTTGACAATAGCAGCAGTATACTGCCCCTCTAGATATAAAATTGAATCCAATTTTAGCAACCTGCTGTCAACATTAGGACCAAAATTCATAGTTGGCGACGATTTCAATGCAAAACATATACACTATGGCTCCAGATTAACAACCGCAAGAGGAAATAAATTATACAAAACAGTTATAGGCCACAACTGCAGCTTTCTCTCAACAGGAGAACCAACATACTGGCCATCAGATATAAACCGCACTCCTGACTTATTAGACTTATTTTTGGTTAAACGATTATGAACCAAATGTCTGTCGTTTCAAGCTATGAGACCTCATCTTCTCGGACCACACGCCAATAATAGCAATTATGGGAAATAATAAATAAACAAAAAACAAAAATGCTTCACAACAGAAAAACAGATTGGGATTGGTATAGAAGACTCCTGGAAGAACAAACTGATTTGTCGGTCCATCTAAAAACACCATGCCAGATAGAACGTGCAGTTAAAAAATCCACAGAGCAGCTCCAAACGGCCGCTGCAAACTCAACTCCAGATGAGCCAAACAATTACAAGAGTAGCTATCCTAAATACATACAAGATCTCATAGCTCAGAAAAGAAGAATACGAATTCAGTGGCAACTAAACAAGAACCTTGAAAGCAAACACCACTTAAATGTCCTGACCAAAAGAGTAAGGAACGCGCTTCTTGATTTAAAAAATGAAGAATTCAGTGCTTACATATCTAAATTAACGCCCACATCTGAAACTGGGTACAATTTATTGAAAGCAACAAAAAAATTTAATAGACCAGTAAGATGTAGTCAACCGCTGAAACAGGATGACGGTCAGTGGGCGAGAACTGCTAAACAAAAGGCAAACACTCTAGCAAAATACCTAGCTGGTGTATTTAATGTTTCCAACACTACAATAAAACTGTGCGAATCCCAGCCTAAATAAGATGCAACAAAAATTAAAATGTTTTCTCCTCAAGAAGTGCACAAGCACATAAAATTACTGAACAATAGAAAATCCCAAGGTTTTGATCTGATAACATCGAGAATGTTGAAAGAGTTACCTAAAAGATCAATAATGCTACTAACATATATATACAATGCCATTGTCAGAACAGCACACTTTCCAATTCAGCGGAAGTTCTCAGAAATAATTATGATACTGAAGTCTGGAAAGGATGACACTAAGCCTACATCCTATAGACCCATTTCACTACTTTCAACCCTTGGCAAACTACTAGAGAAATTGATACTAAATCGATTAAATAAAATTGTTGAGGGAAAAAAAGTAATTCCAGAACATCAATTTGGCTTCAGAAGTTCACATTCTACCGAACAGCAAGTACACAGAGTTGTTGTGGACACAATTGAAGAAGGAATTGAGAATAAAAAATAAAATGAAGCAATTTTTATTGATATCTCTAAAGCCTTTGATAAAATATGGCATAAAGGTCTATTATATAAAATTAGAAAGATTTTCCCGGAAAAATATTATCAATTATTGCAATCCTACCTGACAGACAGGCTATTTCATGTTAAGTATGACGATGAGCACTCGGAAATATACCCTATACACGTAGGTGTGCGGCAGGGCAGTGTATTGGGGCCCTTCTTATATTCTATCTATACTGCCGACTTACCAACTGATGAACATATGTACAAGTAGCAACATTTGCAGATGACACGATGTTAATTGCATCTGATGAAAATGCTAATAAGGCTGTTGTCATTTTACAGGCAAACTTAAACACCATACTTAAATGGACACAAAAGTGGAACCTCCAAATAAATCCTGAAAAATGTACACACGTCTCATTCTCCAATAGAAAGGTTCATAATAAACAATTAACGTTAAATAATATACTGGTACCGCGAAGCAAAGGGACGAAATACCTTGGTGTATATTTGGATTCCACTCTAAATTGGAAGATTCATATATTGAAGAAGAGGAAGGAATTGGACCTAAAGCTGAGAAACCTATACTGGCTTATAGGATATCAGTCGCAGTTATCGCTACCGAAACAAGCTGTTAATATATAATACCATGCTAAAACCAATATGGACCTACGCTGCACCGCTGTGGGGATGCGCGAAACCATCGAATCAGATGATCATCCAACGGTTCCAGAACAAAGCCCTCAGATTGATATACCGTATGCCTTGGTACGTTACCAATGAACTGATCCATCGAGATTTAGGGATTCATATCATTGACGAGGTCATTAAAAGACGAACTCAAAATCACATGATGCGTCTGTATGGACACCCTAATCAGCTAGCGGCAGCGATCCCGAACAAAACGTCTCAAAAGGATAAAAATTCAAGATAGTGTAAACAAATAGGGTAGAACACACCAATGGGTGTGCTCCCCATACACGAGTCTCTTTTCAAACATTTGTTGATAGCCTTACCAGGCTAGGTACAAATTGGCAATAAAAAGAAAAAACCCAACTCTATAACAATAAAAAGTCACACTAAGATAAAATATATTATACATTCTTATGGATTTTTTAAAAATATGTTTCTTCAAAATTTAATAAAATACGTGTTTTCGTCAAATTATTATACAAAAATCTTCGACTTATACATATATGCAAAAATTGACAGAAATTTTCGGTAAACCACAATCAATCATTATTCCTTCACGTCACTAGAATAAATACAAAAGTTATCGAATTCAACATCGGCAACAATTTGATATCACAATATACACAAATAGGTTATTCATTTCACACACACACACATACATATATATAAAAAATCTATTTGCATAAATAAACTTACAATGCGAGATAAAAATTTCTTCGATATGGCGTGTACTAACCATATAGGAGTATGTATATATAAAATAGGCGCTTACAGTAAGTAATTACATTAAAGGTAATTTGATTTGTTGTTATTTTACTATTTAAGTATATTATACGTTTATGCGAAATGCGTAAATCACTACTGTTAAAGCTGTTTGCAGCGTTAGAAATACGTTGAACGGTAACTGACTACAACGCTCTCTGTAGATGATCTAAAACAATACACAACACACAATAATTCAAATGTCGACCATTTTATTCGAGCAACAACGATATATAAAAAAGTAAACTTAAAATTTTTTGTTATATTTATATAATATTTCAATAATAACATTTAAAAAACGGGTTTTTTAAGGACACTGCGAAATTAGAATAACGTCAAGTTAACGTATTACGAAGCAAATAAAAACGTGTTTTTGCAACTATACTAATAATCATCATTTAACTTAAAAATTAAATAAAAATAAAAATACCTTTTATGTTTAATACTTGTTGTTAGTTGATATCGTTTTCCATTCGGTCTTGATGATGATATAACCGCTAGTAGACTGTTTTGATTATATATACAAATTTTTAAATGTATCACCAAGGAAGCACTACAGAAATACTTGCTGATAATAATAATGATAATCGTGGCGATATAATAATAATAATAATAATATAATATTAGTTTAACAATCAAATTGTACAAAAACAACGTAAACAAATATTACTTACGTAAATCACTATAATTCTTCGAAAAAGGCAACTCTGGATTTCGTTGAACCGGATTTAACCTGCGTAGAAAATAATAAATCGCAAAAATTTCTGATAAAAATATCGACCAAAATAATTTAAACAAAATATAGAAAAATTTATGTTCGTACGTGGCTTTTTAAAAAACAAATCAATAATAATAAAGGACGAATGTAATAAACATACCTTATAATTAAGTTCCATTTGACAGCTATACAACTAATACAGGTTAATATTATTTATCTACTTTTATTAGTCAAACACATTATAGATACGTTAAAAGGCGGGGAGCTGTCAGTGCAACAATTTATGTCAATTATTGCACAACACGATACGAGAAAAAGTTATTAATTTATAAAAAATTAATCCATATTACAATTAAATATTTATTTTACGCAAGAAATATTTGAAAATAAATTATTGTCGAAAAAATTATTAATTAAAACATTTATCGGAGATAAATGGGATTTGAAATTCTGATACATTAATGGCGATAGAGGTTGTAATATGTAGCTCTTTAACTTTAGACTTTTAAAATGTTCGAAAATATCATAAATCCCACGAAACTTTATTTTTTACTTATGTATATACATATATTTTTATCCTCACGACATATATGTATATATATATATATAAATTTTTGCCCTCGCACATGCAAACACACACATCCATATATATATATATAGCAAAATACACAGAATGTATAAATCAAGTAAAATACACTTCTGAAAAAAGCAGTTCATTATTGTTTCACAACGCTGAAACATAAATATCTATGTTCTTTTATAGAACAATGATAATATTCGGCTATTCAACCAGCAATAATCATCAGCAATACAATTAAGAAGATTCATATATATTTTTATCGTTATCACATTAGTAACTCCATAATTTATTTTCATCGACCTACCAATATCACATGCTTAATCGCATACGTATTCACAAAATTTAAACTTATCGTTTAAAGTTCTCTGTTGATTATTAAGACTAAAATCTTATTCTTTTCGTATCCGGTTCGATTTAAATTTTGCCATACACCAGTGTTCAGCTAAAATTTTATCTTTGCCATTAGCTACAATGATATCCTATTTTCTTGGGCTCATGTTACATATTAGTATGTGCTGCAAGTCGTTCACCACGCTGGCGCTTCTGTTCTTTCGCTGACCCCATTTCGTCATTTTTACAGCCATATGAGCATAGCCTGCTTGTATTCGATTTATTGTGCGATATATTGGCCATATCCTAGTGTTCTGATGCTAGTGTTCCCTCAGGCAGTTCCAGGGGATTTGGCGAAATTTCTAATTACAACGCGTTACAATATATACCAAATATATATATATATATTTGACATTTCGTTGAAAATTTACAAAAAAAAAATTAAATACGATATAAATATTACAACATGCTCGAATGAAACAGAAATATCTGACAACTAACTGTACAGAATAACATACACGTCACATTTGAAATCAGCCTTGTCATCTTTAGTTTATTATTGAATATAAATCGTGAAAACCTCTCCTCAATTTATGAAATCACATTATCTTTTGAGGACATTATTTTTCTCCGAAAACTAAAACCTGTATCCTTCTACACTAATGTTTGCCATTTTCAATATTACGTCAGAAAGATTTCCGCTACACACCCTTATTTGTAGAGATAATCCAAGTCAACTCAAGGAACGGGAGCAGCAGTATTCATTCCAGCTCTCAATATTAGTAACATATATATACAAACCGTGCCAATATTGTTCATTATTTACTGCTGAATGTGCATCCGCATTACAAGCCTTATCAACTTTAATGAACTTGTATCTTTATGGTAATTACCTTATTATTACCGACTAGAAAAGTATGGCGAAGGCTACTGACAATAAAAGGAATAGATTACACAAAAGCTTTTGACTCCGTGCGGTGGCAGAACTTATGTCCAATACTTAGTGATTTTGGTGTTCCAGTACATGTAATTAACCTAATAAGATCTCAAAATTAATAGACTCACTGAATTCATATTAAAAAAAGGATTCCGTTAGGGATGTATATTAAGCCCCATCCACTTCAATATATATATAGTAAGTAGATAATGAGAAAGGTACTGGAGGGATGGGAAGATGGAATTAAAATTGCGGGAAAAACATTTAATGATTTGCGATATGCAGATGATATTGTAATAATTTCCTCGTCAGAAGAAGAGCTCAATCATCTCTTCCAATCCAAAACCTGGACACTGCAAGCAAAGAAGTAGGCTTGTTAATAAATAGAGATAAGACTAAAAAACGATTCTTCATGGGAAAAGTGAAACACAGAAACGGCAACATTTGAACGACTTGCAAATTGTCGATAACCTTGTATACTTAGGATCACTCATTACAAAAGACGGAAGCTCGACGGCGGCGATCAAATGTCGAATAGCAACAACAAAAACTGTATTAGCACGACTTACGAAAATATGGAAAAGTCACGACATAAACGTGAACACCAAAGTACGTCTCGTGAGAACCCTTGTGTTCTCGGTATTTTTCTACGCATCCGAATGTTGGAAGCTAAACAAAACAGATATCTACAGTACCGACGCTTTCGAAATTTACTGCTGGAGGCGAATGTTCAGGGTCTCATGGACTACAAAACGAACCAATCTGGTGATTTTAAAAGAAGCTAATGTAGATACCCGATTACGGCACATAGTGGAGAAACGTATAAGACACCTTTTTTTTTGGCTATATTATGCGACGGGACAGCCTAGAGAAACTAATCACAGTAGGAATGACGGAAGGCTGCAGACAAAGAGGAAAACCACCAACGCGGTACATGACCAAAATCAAAACTATCACTGGTATCACTTCGCTGCAAGATATTATTAGACGCACCGAGGATCGGGATATATGACGGTCAATTATACGCATGTGATTCATAATTTCACGGCGCTCGAAACGAACACACGACCATGACGATGATCAGATACATTAATTGAATTATGTTAAAGCTTAACAATTGGGAACGCGTAGGAATATTTGTGTTCATCTTGCCGCGCCGGGTTATGAAGGTATTCCAAACAATTAACCCGTTGATTCATTAGCTAGAGACGCGTCATCTAAAGGCGTAGCACTCCCTTTAGTTTTCACAAGGATATTATTTACTCTGTACAAGTCGAGCATAAGGATATTTGGAATTGATGTACGCTGAGAGCATTAGTCGATTACTTCCACGGTTCTATTTCTATAAGATTAATCGAAATGTAACTCTGTATTCATCAGTAGATTACGATTTAGACGTCATTTATTACCTGATCCACTTTTCCATATGCAATTTAGAGAAAGCCCCTTCCGTTGTCTCCTGAACAGGCAAAATCTGCAATCCCAATCAGTTTTTTTTTAAATATTCCGTTGTTTCTGACTTTTACCTTATTTTACTACGTTCCTCATATTATAGATCTCCGTATAATATATTGTCCCTTCTCCATCTAGATAGTTTACTATTATTTCCGCACATAGCGACATTTCACCATATTTGATTAAAATATAAACAATCTCCCGCACATAAAGGCGTCCATATATTAAATATATATATATAAACTTTACCTACGCTATTAAACTATTTAAAAAAATAATCACAAACGCTTCATTCTAGGGTGTTTCAAAAGGAAAAACTACTTGGATACTAAATAAACTCGGCTAATTACTTACTCTTTTAAGAGTAGAATATTTGTTTTCTCCGCTACGAATTTGTTCGTCGTGGATTATGTCAAATTCGCATTGTTTTTCCCCAACTTTTAGAACCTCGATTTCCGATCGAAGGTCTCTTAGCTGATCTTGTAAATGTTTACTTTTCTCCAGATAATCAACTCTACGAACATAATGATAACTATTAGCGTTAATATAAATGTATTCAAAAGTGAAATCAAAACTATTTACAATTGTCTAAATTGCGTGTAACCTTGTAATCGAAAATAGCAATGTATGTGTACTACTAAATACGAATTTATCACCTATAGGGAGATTTGACTACGCTAGCGATTTAAGGAATACCGGTGTCAATATTATGATAATTATTTCTATACATGCCAATTATAAAATGAGAAAAAAGTTGTATACATATATATTTTTTTTTATTCTTACTGGTTATTTAATTTTAATTTTAAAAATATCGATCTATATATATATTCTAGTATAGCCTCTGTTAAGGACAGTTACTTTTTTCTGCAATATTAGAACAAAATTTAAATATAGTAAACGCGTGTAGAAAACTATCTTACTTATGTAGTACATATTAACAAACAACCAGCGAATGGCAGTTGCAAACTGTAAGAAGTATCGAGTTATACACACGGATTCAAAATTAACACGAGAAAGCTTATTGATCGTAAAGATGTGTTCAGAAAAATGCATCAGATGTACCAGCTCATTAAACATCGTTTCAAACTGAAGCTGGGTAACAAGTTCCTGATATTTAAAATCGTTCTACGTCCAATGTGCATTGATGGGATACAAAAAAAAGTGAACTGTACTAAATTATCGAATTTAAACGTAATACAAATGACTCGGAATACGCTTCATCGGGTTAATTAGTAACACTCGGTTTTCAACGAAATGAGACACTTCACGCGAATTTGCAAATCGAACAAATCGATGAAATAATAGCGATTTTAGAAAACTGAGGATGATTTTACTATCGAGCCGGAAAACGTTGCCACTTTTATCTAGACATATTAAGAGTGCTCATTACTTACAAATTTCGTGACTCGGTCGGTACCGGATAATGTAGTTAACAATTTTTACACACGTTACGCAATAATTTATTTAAATTTATTTCTAATTTTGCAGAAGAAAATAACTATCCTTAAACATTAACTTTACTACAAAATACGCACACACACATACATACATATATATATATATAAACACCTCGATATATTTTAAATTAAACTTAAATGACCAGTAAGAACTAAAAAAAATACTGATGCTGATATTTCTTAAATCGCAAGCATAGTCAAATAGGTTTCATAATTTGAATATTGTGAAATATAGTATTTTCTAAAAAAACAAACAACAAAAAAGTAGTTAAAATCATTAAATTTGTTATAAAAAGATTATAAAGGTTTTTCGGCTATTTAACTATTATCAAGTGGACATAAAAGATAATTTAAAAAAAATAGCAAAGTGAAAAAAAAGTAAATTGTAATCAATGTTAAAAAGTGTACATAGGAGAACCAGACGGACAATTCACAGTAAGATTTGAAGAACATTTAAATTCATATATGAACAATGATCAAACGTGATTATTTGGAAATCTTGTAAAGAATTAAAACACAAAATCGATAATATTGGCCAAAATTATAAAATTTTACATACAGGAAAACATT
Organism: Coronaproctus castanopsis; assembly: GCA_032883995.1. Lineage (NCBI taxonomy): Eukaryota > Metazoa > Arthropoda > Insecta > Hemiptera > Monophlebidae > Coronaproctus > Coronaproctus castanopsis. The sequence continues at coordinate 272,337,588 of CM065052.1, forward strand.
ATAAAAAAAAAAAGAAACCACTAGAAAGAATAGAAATAAAAAAAGAAAGAGATAAAATGATTTTATTAAATTCGGTGATAAATTTTGATAAAGAATTAACTTTAAGAATTATATTATAAATTTATTCAATTTTTATATTAAACAGAAAGTTTTTACTTTTTTTATGTATAAAAATTTTTATTGCTGATTTGCTGACTGTGTTGTTTACCACATTCGCTATCAGACTATTTTATAAATGTTTTTTTTCACTTTGCTATTTTTTGTAATATTGTACATTAAAATTAAGTAGTTTCTTAAATTTTATTTTATTTTTTTATTTTATATTTTTTATAGATTGTGTATATTTTTATGTCCACTTGATCTTTGTGGTATTTTTATATAAAACTTTAGCGATTTTAACAGGTTTTTTTTTAGTTTTTTTATTATTATTTGAAGTCAAATAGGTCTTAAAAGCGAGAAATTAAACGTTAATTATAAATCCCATATCGACGTTCGAACGTCCGATAATCCGAAAGAGAATGTAGAATCGACATCAACTGTTCAAGAAATTAGCACCCGAAAATTAGTAATACACGTACATATTGTGGAATTGACTCGAATAACCCGGAATAAATAATCTGCAGATAGAATCATCCATAATATTTAAAACAATAAATTTCCTACGAGGATAAAATACTAATGATTTAATTATAGCGTGTAAATTATTTTTATTCTAACAATCGTACAAAAAATACTTAAGACCTTCCTTTTCAAATAATTAGACATATTAAATTTGAATTGGTAATTTAGTAATGAATTAAAATAATCGCATTCTAATAGTTTTTTTTTTCTTTTTAAATAATTATTTTAGGAATAATTGGATTTAACGGAAAATTTTTGAACATTAAATCCGTAAACAATTATGTAATTACAAAAAAAAATCTAAATAAAATTTTCGACTAGACTACATTTAATGGTAAGCTAATTTAAATGAGAAAAAGATTTTCAAAAATTTAAATTTCATATGCATAGACGACAGTTGTAGTTATTTTAAAACGGTTTTATCTTTTGGATGTTTTTTAGTTCCTTCTTCATATAAAGATTTCGCGATTAGATACGAAATTAATCGGATAACTCTTGTATTTTGTCTAAATGACTATTTTCGGTACAACAACCTCTTGTAATTGATAATTATTTTTGAAAAACTTCGAGCAACTACAACCCCGAACATCCAGCATAATTAACGCAATTTTATATAGTTTCCACTTCGTGCCAACATAGTGTTGTTTTGTTGTTTTTATCCAGGTGTACGGACAACTTCAAACGCGTATTTTTAAATCACATTTTTCCTTATTAGATAGTAACTTGTGCATTAAATTGACGTTTTAGTTTTTTTAACATTTTATATAACGACGTATTGTGTGTAACTGACCGTTCTTTTTCAATTTCTAACGATAACTGTTGCATATCGTTTTCCGTAATTAAATCATACGAAGTGAGATCAGAAGGTGACAAAGGCGGCCCATTACTATCACAGTCCAAATGCAAAGTACTTAAATCCGTCTGAATATCTAATATAGGACTAGCAGTTGTATATAAATTTGGAACACTCTGTAAAAAAAAAATATTTACAAAAAAAAGTACAAATATAAATATCAATTATCTATCTAGAAGTATAGTTTATTCGTATGAGTTCTTTTTTAATACATTTACGGATCTATTTTATTTTGGACAATAATGACTTAGTTTAAAAAATAGAGATATCGTGCAACAACGGTGTTGTATACGCGCCACATAATTAGCCACTCTTGTATACGTCCAAGGCCCGTTTGAAGTTATTTAGATGCGATATCTGTGACTTCGTCGAATGCTAGAATTGCTCTATCGTCAAATGTGATGACGTTTTCCAAAACATGTAGGTCTACTATAATGATCGTATACAACGAAGGAAGAAGTATTTTCATACAAACCAGTGTTATTGTATATGGCGGATCAGTAAACATTTTTCTGACAGTTGATTTGGTAAACAGATCCATTTCAAAATTAAAGTACATATAATATTAAATTCGTGACAATAGATTAAAGAAAGATACGATAAAATGTATGTTTTTTAGAAAATTAAGTCTAGAGAAAAAAAACGAAAGAAATTTTTGAAACAAATAAATATGAAAATATTCGTATAAAAAGAATATATTTGATTTTAATTTTTTCGAATAGCTTGGAATGTAGTAATTTAAAAAAAAAAAAAATAATAAACAACAAAAAGAGAGTTAAAATCACTAAAAAATTTATATTATCGGATGTTTTTATTTATTTTTATTTTATTCGCTATTGTGTTATTGTTCATGTATAAATTTTATATCGCTGTTGTTTTTCAAAATCGCTATCAGATTATTTAAAACTACTGTTTTATTGATTTTTTGTAAATTGTGTATGTAAGTAATATTTTTTACATTTCGTATTTTTATAAATTTGTACATATTTTTATAATCTATATTTTTTATATTCACTTAATAACGGCTGAACAGCTGAAAAGTTTTTTGATTTCTCATAAAGATAATTTTTGTAAGTGATTCTAACTTTTTTGTTGTTGTTTAGTTGATATTTGTTTAATTTTTACACCCATTTAGTAATATTATTTAAAATGAAGGCGGAATTAGAGGAAAATGTTAAAAATGATATATATATATATATATATGTAAAATAAACATATGCATTTACTCACGGTATAATTACGTGATAGGAACTCCAATAACTTTTCTTTTGCCTGCTTTTCAGCTATGCGAGCTTTTAGTAATTCTTCTTTAAGCCTATTCGCTTCAGCCGCACGTCTTTCGGATTCGTCAACTAATCGAGCTGTTAACTGCTCAGCTTCCCTAGTTTTACGTTCAAGTTGAGCTTTCTCTTCTTCCGTCTGAACAAAAAATTTGATGCATATTAATAATATATCGGCAAGAAGACAAACTTACGCATTACAAAATAATGATAAGAAATCAAAATGGTGTCAAATCTAACATAATGAATTAGTTGATGTTCTGGTGATTGTGCTAGTAAGTATGCTGAAACGCTTAATGACGAGATTTTTGAATGGGTGGTATATAACAGAAATAAATATATATACATAATCACATAAATAAATACATATACATATATATAAACTCATACACATTTTATGAATTATTTTTTTAAGTTACCGGAAGTTGAAGAATTTGACCAATATTTTTTCCAAAACCCTCACGTTTCCCTAAACATGAATAAGAAAGTCAAATTCGTTTTTTTTTTTAATATGTACCACACTTACAAGGTGGTCAAATACAGATGTTGAAAATAGATGTTCGTTCGAAATTATTAGAAACTGTAAATGGGAATTCAAGAAATTTAAGATCTACAACATTAAACAAATCCGTTAAATGGTCAGGTAAATGAAAATTACAAATAAAAAAACTATATTATTCGTCACATAAACAAGACCTTAATATTTCGAAAAGTGAAGCAAAATCTATATTATTGCTAAATTCATTTAAAAAGTAATTGCACTGACAAAAATACCTTATGAACGTCCCATGAATTACAACAATGCAAACACATACATCAGTGGTGTCGGTAGAAAAAAGTTCAATGTAAGCGAATGAATTAATACAATTTTATTAATTTTTTTTAAACACAAAACAGTATAGAACTAACGAAATATTAATTTGTAGTTTAATGTGAAAATCAAATATATGTTTTTTGTTCCTTTTTTTGGGGGAAAAAAAAGTTTACCAAACTCTCGTCTCGATGAATTTTATCCATACTCGCTTGCTCTCATAAACTACCAACTGTTTCCCGCAACCTGTTAGAGCGGATGCCCAAACGACTTCTGAAGTATTTATTAAAAATATAATCACGTAATTTTAGAACACAACTTATTCATGTACAAATGTTAACAATGATGTCGAAATAGATCATCTTCTAATTAAATTTTTTTTTATAAATAACCTGTTAATTTACACACCCAATTTTTTCGGCGAAAACCACGTCAGAATTTGTCACTGGTGACGTTTCGGAGATATTTGCGATTTCCAATTTCAACGAAACGTCACCAGTAATAAATTTTGAAGTAGTTTTCAACGAAAAATTCGACGAGTGGGTGATAACGACTACGAAAGTCTGAATTCTCTTATAACACGTTAATTGTCGACAGCAGTAATTGTAATATAAAAAAAATCATACAAATCGCCATATTTCTAACTTTTTATCATTTTAATTATATATTTAATTAAGTCGAAAATAATTATTTTAATTGTAAGGTAAGCTGAGTTACAAATTTATATGCTGACCATTGCTTTGACATACACCTTGTTATATATATAGATAAATATCACCCAAATATGACCACTGTACTTTAAAATTTTAACAGAATTTAATAAAAAGTTGAAAAAATTTTTATGAAAATTAATCGAGTCCTAGAAACTACTTGAATACTGAAGTAATAAACACATTTCCAATTCGCATTGGTTAGTTCACATATTTTTTTAAAACGAAACTTTTTAATGAAAAATCGTTAATAATCACTTTTCCCCTATTATTGATTATAATACACAAAAATAATATTTTCATTTTTTAAATAAGTTCTCAGCTAATAAATAAATAAATTATAATTTTTTTGTGATGTTGTTTTGTTTAATTATTCCACCAATACTATTTATACCTTATATGTATATTTTTTATCAATTTATATTATTATTTACTTTCATGAATGGAGAGAGCATTTGTTCCGTTACATTAATTCAATATTATAATATTCATTTTTACATTTAAAGATTATAATTTAAATATATGTATTACCGACATAAAATCGCGAATATAGAAAATAATGATAAGGAAGTAATTAAACATTTAAGCTTTAAATCGTACTTTTAAGGCTGTAAGCCGAATGCGAGTTATTTCGTGTTCAGCTTCTGAAGCTTTCTGACCTAACAAGACTGCTTCCTCTTCGGCAACTCTCGATTTTTCAGCTAATAAATCTGCCGTTTCTTCAGATCGCCTCTGTAACAAATACAATAAATCCATAAAAACAGTTTTTTTATTTTTAAAATTATTATCATTAGATACGTCACGATAAAAGTTTCTCACGGACGCAAACAACATTCCCTTCTTTGCTAAAGAGACAAGTCAAAAGTGACTTTAGACAACACTGACAACTCTCCACGACTCGTGATTTTATCAATATTAGGATACATAAGAGAAGTACTCAACACGCAAAACAGTAATCTACTGAACCACATTTCATGAAATTTAACTGAAACCATTTTATTTAATAACCGTATTAGAATCGCACCAACAGGAAATAAAAATATGAAAAACGAGGCCAATATATAAAAAAGAGAAAGTAGGCGAATATGAAAGCTATAGGCCAGTTTCTGTAAGTAACGTGGTTATAAAAATATTAGAAGAAAATAATCTAAGTATTTACAAGAAAACAAGATAACAGATAAATCGTAATTCGGGTTTCAAAAACCAAAATCTACATCGATAGCAATAGGTGAACTCACCGAAAAAATAATAGGTAGCTTTGAAGAGAGAAAGAAGTTGTTGGATAATGTTCATAGACCTTACTAGAACATTTGAAACGGTTAATTAAAAATAAAAAAGTGATACAAAAACTATCTAAGCCAGAGGAAAACAAGTGTGAATATTCGAAATGTGCAAAGTGAAATAGAGGTGGTAAATACAGAAGTTCCACAAGGTAGTAACTCGACACGAACACTGTTCGTCAGATGCACAAATGGTCTATATAAAGAATTAAGTTACAGCGACACGATTTCGTTCATGAATGATATAGCAATAGTATCGTCATACAAAGATGTAAAAGAAGCAGAAATAAGAATCCAAAAAGATTTAATAAGAATAAGTAAATGAGCACACGATAGACACCTAAGAATAAATATAAAGAAGACAAAAGCAATGTTCCTACGGAAAAAAGGAGACAGTCGCGATTCGCACTATCCAAAGATAATAAATGCATTCTATACTGTACGAAATGGAAAATTGTGAGAAGATAGAGATGGTAACTCAGTTCCAATATCTGTGAGTAATGATGGACCAATACTTAGGACGTATATATGATGTGCATTACGAAGAAAATAAGAACAGTTTTGCTAGGTTCTGCATACATTAAAAAAATTATGTCACACATGAGACACTAAAAGTAGTTTATTATGTGCTAGTAGATTCCGAAATCAGATACGGAATTCAGGCTTGGGAAATGACGAGAAAAGTATATCTAGTGAAAATAATTAAACTGCAAATTCAATGCTTGAAATTAATAGGAAATCACAAAGGTGAATGTGAAATAATTAAAACAGAAGACGTAATGAACATAAGAGGAAATTCGTAAAGATATGGGAATGTATGTGAACAGAAAATAAAATAAAGTTTGACGAAAACGTGCAATTACGAGCTGAGAAAAAAAAATTATGTACAAACTGCCGTTAGCAAGAACAAAGAGGGGGAACAAACAGACAAATACATTATAACTTATATATTAAATGAAATATCGAAGGAAATAATCGAGAAGAAAAAAGTAGGGGAAAGAAAATAAAGGAATGGATTCAGGAAGAAGGAAATATAAAAAAAAAATCAACCGAAAATAAAAAATATGGTGAAATAAAAAGTAAAGATAAATTTCGCAAGTGATGGTTAATATTTAAATATAGGATAACTGGTCGACAAGCATTTTTGCTTGACGAATATACTCGTGTAATAAAAAAATAATATTAAAAAAAAAGGTATAAGGTCCGTGTATACGATTATTATTACACAATCGCGTGATGTTTGAAATTCTGATCCACCAATTTTAAGCTACAGAATATTATACATATTTTGTACCACAAAAATTCTGCCACGATTATATATAAGTGATAATTGTTCTGAAATCAATTCAAGAAACTATTAGAATCAAAGTTTGCTAAGGAAGCAATTTATTCCAAGTGGTTATTAATTTCAATGTAAAATACACTAACAATATTTCATAATGAAAACCTAAATGATTGTCGAATGCTTTCTCCAAGATTCAAATAATAACTTTCTTTCTGGTCGTGAGTTTACTTACCGGAGAAGACTTTATTTTCGTCATTCAAAAAATTGTAACTTCTTGCCTTGAAATTCAAAACGTAAAGGTGATCTTTATTCTGCAGACATTGGCGATATTATACACTTACCAGCAAGTTTACTGAAAAAGACAAATTTCGTGAAGAATTTTACCAGTGTATAAAACTGAAAATGTAATTTTAAACTTCGTTGAAGGCGGATATACAAGTTCAATATAACAATGAAGCAATTCGTGAGACTACTACAGCTGCTAATCCATCTTCTTGAAAGAAAAATTTCTCAAGAAATAATGTATCATCTTGCTAACCGCCTTATAAATGTTGACGAACGGAAACACAACGTAAATACCATAAACTCAGAAATTATTTAGCATTTAATTAAGATCATGTATAATATTATTATTATTATTATGTACTCAAAACAATAATGTAGACAGTGATTGTCCTGTCCTTATTGTTACTTATTATTATAACGTGGTTAGAATATAATCTAAACGTTCCCTAAAGAATGTAAAAAACAAACTTAAAATGAAAATCACTTGATGCAAAAATTATGTTTAATTAATTAACAAAACAAAATAAAAACAATGTTAATCACTATAAAATTTATTTTATGTATGCAAAACTTTTCGACTATAAAATCATTTTCAAGCATGAACTTTTTTGTATTTGCTTCAAAATGACTTTGTAGTCGAAAATCTTTGCATAAATAAAATAAATTTTATAGTGATTAACACTGTTCTTATTTTGTTGTTATATATATCTTATAAGCTATATATATTCTAATAAATTTGTGGACTATTAATTTTTCCAAAGACTTTCTGATGTATATAAAGATAGATCGAAAAATAGGATGAACAATTTTTTAATATTTTATCAATTAAACTTATAATACGAACCAAAGCTTCATTAGCTAGCCTAATTTCTTCTTGATATTGCAGTAATCGTTGTTCCATAACAGCTTTCTCCCTTTCAGCTGTTTCTCTCAGTTGTTTTTCTCTAGCTAATTTATTTCTTTCGATTAGTCTCCTATTTTAACAAAATAATACAGATAGGTAAATATTTTTAAAAATTAAAAAAATAACAACACATAACAAAAAACAAGCAGATTCAAAAAATCTTACAGTGTAACTGGTTTAATAGTTTTAACCGTTCGAAATACTTAATATTAAAATAATTTGAAATTAATTCCCTACCTAGATTTCTCTTCTTTAGCTTGAGTTTTCATTTGCTGTACTTCCATAGAATCTGGTTTCCTTCTTCTCATAAATAAGTCGTGATTCCCTATACACAAATCTAGAATCTACAACAAAAAAAGAAGTACCTATATTCAAGTAACAGTTTTATTACAGGGCGACCCAGAGAAGACGAACGGTTTTGATTTTTGAACAACTCAAAAACTCCTTTACCAAAAGTTTTGAATAAAATTTTATTTAAAAATAGAAAAACCACGTATTAGCTTACAATCATTTATGGAACACAATATCGTTCAAATGACCGCCATTTGCGACAATACATTCATTAAGTCTTTTTACATTTTCGAAGAGCATAGGTCGCTGATTGAATTTCTTCAGAAATCCGAGTTTTCAGGTTTTCCAGTTCTCGTGGACGCGTTTCGTAAACGCGGTTATTAAGATATCCCTACAAAAAAAAAATCTGGAGCGGTCTAATCTGACGACAAACCGAAATACATGTGACGCGACAATATGCGGTTACCAAACGCTTCTTTCAGTAATGCGAGCGTTTCTGCCGAACAGTGACATGTCGCACCATTTTGTTGGAACCATGCATGCCCAGAAGAGGAGGACGACGAAGTGGGGGAAGCAAAAACTAGTTTATCTTCTCGATAAAGCAGGTTCCATTGATAGTCCAGTGAAAAAATAAGGTCCCACTATTCCCCACTTCATCATCTCCAGGACAGTTGGTTATTCGCTCACTGTGTGACGGTGCTGTTCGATTGAATTCGGATTACTTGGATCAGTAGCGACAGTTTTGTTTGTTTACGAATCCAGATAGCTGAAAATGAGCTTCATCGCTCATCAAAATACTGTTTAAATCGATCTCTTCGTCTTCAATTTTTTTTAGCATCGTTTCTTCAAAAAGTTTTCGTTGTGCGTGGTCGGTACCTTTTTAATACCTGAGTTATTATCAGTTTATAAGGATGAAATTTCAACTTTTCCAGCAATATACGGCGAACAGACTCTCTCGACAGGTTTCAAGAAACGGCATGACGATGAGCAGAGTGTCCGGGACTCTGAATGATCGTTGCTCGAACTCAATCAATGTTTTTGGGAGTACGGACAGTTTTTTTTTGTCCAGGACGTTCCTTATCCATTGCAGGAGCTGTTTCTTGAAAGTTTTCAACCTACCTTAAAACTGAATTGCGAGATGGTACAAGTTTACACCGCGTAACTTTGAATTCTTTTCGAAACTCTCTTTGCATTCTTGTTATCGATTCACACCAAAAATAACGTTCCACGCAAAACGCATGCTAGGGTGCAATGATAACTGAAACTGGAAAAAAATCAAAAATCAAAACTGTGCGTCTTCTATATTATATATATATATATATATATATATATATATATATATATATATATATATATATATATATATATATATATACAAATACGTCTTCGGAATAGCCGAGTAATTATGAGAATAGACTTCTATACGAAAGGTACCGGGTTCGGATACGATGGACGACGCAAACATATCATTAGAAAATAAAAATATAAATAATCCTAATATTCTCACGTGAAAGGCAATTGCAAATCACAATGCACAATATCGTATGCGCGCTAGTAATAATATAGTACACTACAAAAAAACATGCGGGGCTACTGTGTTGTGACAATTACAATCAGTTCTCCCGGGTGTGTGTATGTTTAACTGCGCTAGTGACATATTATAATTGCTTTGTAACCTATTTACATTGTACAACAAAATATGTATAGGTAAGTAATGGCATAAATAGCCCACATATCCGGCAGTTGAGGATAAATGATAATTGATATATATATTACGACGATCATCGTATGTTCACGTTATAATAAATCTAAATTTATTATATTGAAAATGGAAAACTAATAGTTAATTTAATTAATATAATAAAACAAAATATATATATAATTATTTATTTAATTAAAGTAAAACATACTAAAATTATTATAATATAATCAAACCGGATTTGTAGTAGATAAACTATTATTATAAAATAGTTAAAATTAATTTTAGTTAGTCAATGGAGGAAAAAACAGTAAATTAATTTGATCAAATAAATCTGGCCAGTAAAAAAATAAATTACAGCCAGTAAATTATGTAAGAAAAATGTATAAAAAGGGATGGTTGTTCATTTTCGAGAGAGTTCGAATTTTTCCGTAAAATAGTTCAGTTGTTAGTTGCAGAATCAAAACAGATAAAATTAAATGAAGAAGGATAGACACACAGTAATTATAAATCCGGTTGGGTTAGTTATTTAATATTTTTCAAGTAAATTAAATTATTATTTAACTAATTCATTAAAATATATATATTAATTATTTTAAAATATAAAGTAAAATATTTCTGTATAATAAATATATAAAATTTCTTAAAATTTTTCTTTATAATAATAGTATATGCGGGTATCTTGTATAATTACGAGGTATCTTGTATAATTTGGCGACCGCGACGATAGATTAATATTAAACTCTCGTTTAATTTTTAAATTAGAACTTGCATTTTCAGATAAATTATTAGTGATCACAACAATAGATTAAAATTAAACTCTTATTTAATTTATAAATTACAAACTTCTTACAAAATAATTAAACTTAAAAAATGGCTACCATAGATGACATATTAGCAGTAATAAATGAAATGAGAGCAGAAATGAAAGCAGACATGAAAGAAAGGAAAGCAGAAATGAATAAATGGAAAGCAGAAAGGAATGAAATGAGAGCAGAAATGAAAGCAGAAAGGAAAGCAGAAATGAATGAATTAGAAATGAAAGCAGAAAGGAAAGCAGAAATGAATGAAATGAAAGTAGAAAGGAAAGCAGAAATGAAAGAAATGAAAACAGAAATAATAACAGAAATGAAAGAAAGAAGAAAAGAAATGTTCAATTTTAGAGGAAAAATGGAAACAGAAGTAACTGAACTAAAAACGGAAACGGCGGAATTAACATTAGAAGTTAAAATTACTAAAACAAATGACCACAAAAAGAATATAGCAGATTTAAAAAATAATATTAAAGACGAAAATAATAAAGAGATAAAAAACATAGAAAATATTAATGAACAGTTAAGAAAAAATAAAAACAACATAAAAAGTGTAATTACCTATATGGACTCGAAAACTGAAAAAGGAAAAAAGGAACTGATTAATAAATGGATAAAGTATATAGAAGAAAAAGTGACACACATAGAAGTAGAAAAGGACATGACTGAAAAAACTCAGAAGGAATTTAAGAAATATCTAAATGATGAAAAGGAACGCTTATTTGCGTTTGGAAAAGATATATCGGTTTTAAAAAAGAATTCATTTGAAATCAATATTAATATTAATAAAAAATTAAAAATTGTGACAAAGACGATTACAGACTTAAGTGAAAGATTTAAAGGTTTTAAAATTTTTGATAGAGGTAAAAATAAGAAAAAACAATTCGATGATGTTTTAAATAGAATAAATGCCAAACATAAACAGGAAATTGCGAATATGAAAAAACAACGAAATGATTTGTCCGATAAATTTAATTGCAAAGAAACAGAATATAAAATATTGAAAAGAGAATTTGTGGAACTGCAAAGAGTACACAAATCGGTGTTAATTGAAAAGTCAAATACCCTTAACAGATCAATCAAAAAATTAGAAGAAAAGCGATCTAAGTTAAATAGCGATAAAGAAAATTTGAAATTAAGAATTTCTCTCGATAATTTATATAAAGAGAATGAACAGTTGAAAACAAAATTACAATCGCAAACAGCTGAATGCAAGAAATTGCAAACTAATTTAAAACAGTATAAAAAATTTTCAAAACTAAACGAAAACCTCGCAGAAGATAGTGTTCTATCTGACAAGGATAAAATTGATCAAATCAGGCCTGAAAAAAAGGAAGGTTTGATTAAATTGAAGGATGACGTACACAAAGCAATGATTAGTGACAAACCTAAAAGAAATAAAATAAAAAAATTGCAGAATAAACTATTTTATGCTGATGCAATAATTCAAGAATTACGCAGCAATGAGTCTAAGTATAAAATACAGATAAAAATTTTAAAATATGAAATAAAAGCATCGAGAAACGAACGAAATAAATTAAAATATGACTTTTTAGAGGATTTGAATTACCGAAAAATGAAGGAATTTAATTGTAAGCAAAGATATGAATTAGAACACAATGAGTTTTTGTTGAAGGAAGATAATAAGAAATTAAAGCAAGAATTGTTAGGAAAAGAAAAGGCAATTCAAGAAGAAAAAAATGTAGCAATTAAGCATTATAGCAAAAGATACATGAAATTTAATGAAGAAAAATTTATACAAGTACATCAAGATATTAAGAATGAATATCAGCATAAAATTTCTGAACTCGAATCTAGACCGGATGAATATAAAAATAATAAGGTCAAACGTTTAAAAATACAGATCTCACACTTACAGAATAGACTGAAGAACGACGAAGTTTGTATAAAAAATCCAGAACGAAGAATTAAAAAACTAAATGAACAAACAAAGCAGCAGAAAACTAAGTATGAAAAGCTACAACATAATATTACGATTCAAAAATTTTTTGTGAAAGTAATATTAGTAAACGTTTTATTATAGTTTAAAATTATTGTAGTTTTATAAATAAATTTAAATTTTATTTAAACCAAAGAAATTTAAAAAGATTTGAATAAATAAATAATAAATAAATGTAATATGTATATACTAATTATTAATGCAAAGTTTATAGATATTTGTTTAGTAGAGTTAGCATACCAGAATCATTGATGGTTCTAAGTTATTCAATCAGATTGGAAAATGAAGATGTATACTTCTCAGGATCGACACAAGAAGAATAAATAAAAACCAGAATCAAGAAATGCTTTAAGTGTTGATTGTATCTATTATTATGTATATTTTATTTTTTATAAAATAATAATCATGTACCTACTTATAGTCAGAAAGAAAATGTGCGTGTGTATGTTTGAAAATGACGGATAAAATATGTGAGTGAGAATTAGAATGTGTATACGTGTCAATTATATAAAAGAATATATAAACATACATATAAATACTAAATGAAATTAATCTATCTGTTAACTAGTATACTATCCTGATGTCGCATTCGTAAAATTAAGATAGGATGAAGTTTGCGGAAAGGCTGAAATATTTGTAAATGAAAAATGTTCCGTAACAGTTATAGAATTAATAAAGCGTGACACATGGAAGGGCAATCCAGCCAGACAATGCAATCGTGAAAAGGGATCGGCTATATAAAAAAAAGAACTGCCTGATGAGAAGATCATCTTCGTGAAAAATTCGTTTGTTTCCGAAAATATTGATCTGCTGTTTATAAATATTAATCGCAGAAATCGTCGTTGAATGAAATAATTCAAATCGCTAACCAAATCGTTACGAACCGTCTCTGAACGTTATCGATGTTCGAAAATGGTAAATGAACATGTTAAAAAAGTAAAAAAATGGATCACGTTTGATACAAAACGTCGTTCAACTATCAATAACCTACGCTCATCTGGTTTAATATCGCCGAAAGCAGCTTACATCAAATGTTTGACGCACATACGTCATTGAACTTTGAAATTAAAAAAAAAAAAAACGTTCGTAAAATGTTACCATTCATGAAATATCAACGACAACGCAGATTGAAGATCGCTATTTCCACGCAGTAAAAAGAACGAAAAGAAAACCAGGAGATGACCAAATCAGCGCGGGAAAATTCAGCCAAGCCAATCCATGCGTTACGACATATATATAATTTTTAAATGTTTTGTAAATATCACTTATTTTATTTAAGACCAATTTATTTTTACATTAATTTATATTTATCAAAATTCTTATATTTTTTCAAATGTATGTACATATCATGTAAATTTCTCACGTTTCAAGTGAATCGATTTTTTTTTATATCTTAAGATTTTGTAAAATTAGTTTTCCATACCCATGTTAAGAAATAGTCATGATGTAAATGTTGGTTAAAGCACAGAGTAATATAAAAGGTATCGAGCACGAGAAGATATAGAGAATAAGTAAACTTCAAATAAATTTGCAGTTTTCTTATTAGTTAGCGGCGGGGTTATACGACGATCATCGTATGTTCACGTTATAATAAATCTAAATTTATTATATTGAAAATGGAAAACTAATAGTTAATTTAATTAATATAATAAAACAAAATATATATATAATTATTTATTTAATTAAAGTAAAACATACTAAAATTATTATAATATAATCAAACCGGATTTGTAGTAGATAAACTATTATTATAAAATAGTTAAAATTAATTTTAGTTAGTCAATGGAGGAAAAAACAGTAAATTAATTTGATCAAATAAATCTGGCCAGTAAAAAAATAAATTACAGCCAGTAAATTATGTAAGAAAAATGTATAAAAAGGGATGGTTGTTCATTTTCGAGAGAGTTCGAATTTTTCCGTAAAATAGTTCAGTTGTTAGTTGCAGAATCAAAACAGATAAAATTAAATGAAGAAGGATAGACACACAGTAATTATAAATCCGGTTGGGTTAGTTATTTAATATTTTTCAAGTAAATTAAATTATTATTTAACTAATTCATTAAAATATATATATTAATTATTTTAAAATATAAAGTAAAATATTTCTGTATAATAAATATATAAAATTTCTTAAAATTTTTCTTTATAATAATAGTATATGCGGGTATCTTGTATAATTACGAGGTATCTTGTAATATAAAACAAATTATCTAACTGATTTGTCGTTATTATTCATAGGTGAATCAAAAAAAGAGAGTATTTATACAATTTGGCTATCAAAATTTTATACATTATGCGTAAAAATGTAGTCGCATAAATTGCCCACTAACCTAGCGGTTGAGGATAAATTATATATATATATATATATATATATATATATATATATATAATATTCAATTTCAACAATTCAAAAAATAAATTAATAACAGAACAGACAAGAAGAATAACATTTTATGGAATATAGTTTCACCGTCACTAATTTTTCAATTGATTATATATATATATATATATATATATATATATATATATATATATATATATATATATATATATATATCAGAGGCGAATCCTTTGGTATCACTCATGCGGTTGTAGAGTGATATTTAAGGGGAGGAGAGTAGTTTTTTGATGCATACACATAGCACAGAACACACTTAAGTATACTTTTTATAATGGTGTGGAGTGATCTCCAAACACACTACTAGAGCGGTATCACTAAAATATCAAGATTCATCACTGGTTTATATATAAAAATGTTTATAACACTGTATAGAAAGTTTTTTTTTATTTATAACTATAAGAAAAAATAATGAGCTTTACCAATTTATTCATTCGAACTTTTCGCGAAAAAAAGACAAAATTAGGTGCAGTTTTCTGAATGGGCTTTATGATGAACTTTTTATCATCAAAACTAATATGTCGAATTTCTGACCATGGGAATGTCGTCTTCGGTTGTAATTTGTTATTTTTTTCATATATATTTAAACCGAGAGCTGTTACTCCAAGCCACAAATCGGTTTCTTTCTTGTTCTACAATAATTACAAGAAAAAATTATTTCGCGTTAAATAAATTTACAAAAATATTTCATAAATATTTATTAAATTTCGACATAAAATGTCACTGAATAAAATAATTATAATTCAAAGCTCTATATATTTAGACAAATATACAAAACACCGTGTTAATAATAACAAATTATGATCGTACGTCATGAAGCGATATGGAAATGTCACGGTAGAAAACATGCCACTTCTCGTATACATATTTCAACCATAATTAACAGTGTACAGTTTTACCACAGACAAATATAACTAAACATATTATTTCAAGAAGCATTTCACAAAATTTAAATAATCTAAAAACATATTTCGGTAATTATAATTTTAATTTTTTTACACGATTCTAATAACTATTCGCCCACCTATAGTACAGGAATAGGAAAATTATAAAAAAAAACACAAAAAAAACACATCCGCCAAAAATGGCACTTACACTGATAAGAAAGTAATTCACTCCGTACATGTCGAGATCCTGAGCAATTTTTAAATATTCCATTTCCGCTTCATCTTGTGACATACTGCGATGATCAGCGTACCATATTTTAATTCTATCTTGCCACATTTGGGGCGTCATTTGATACTGATCAATAACTCTCTGAGGCAGCAATTCTTCTACAGGTAACATCCCGTTCCCGGGCTTATACATTGCCTCATCGTAATCTCCATACTATAAATATATTTATAAATTTACCATTTCATACATTTTAAATATAAAAATCGTATATCTTTTCACATCTGCACTTAAAAATGTTATTCATCTTGATCTATTAATATAAGTATCATATATTACACTTACGCTAACAAAATACGTGAAAATTGATAATTGAAAAACAAATTTCATCTCACTTCAACCGATTAATTTTGTTAACATACAGGTTTTCATTTAGTATTTCGGGTCGTTAACTATTTTGTACGAAAGAAAATATTGACTAAATTACATTTATCATATTTTATTTTTTTAATGTGTATTGCAATCTTAACCTAATGTTTAAATAGTCAATATAAATGACTAATCAGTAATTAAATATGTATAGAATATTAGTTAATTTACTAATTTATATGATTTATATACATAAGTATTGTTTACATAACTTTTAAGTCGGATTTGTTCTGCTTTCTGCCTCACATGATGGATCCATGTTAAATGGGCATCAACATGCAGTTCGAGATATTAAGCTTGGTTTTACTGCGGATTAAATTTTTTTGGAGCTAAATTGACGTGAACAGATTTATGCTCATTGAGTTTTATTCTCAATTTTTTCGTCCATCTTGAAACTCGATCTAAAGAGTTTTGCAGGTTATTATAAATCGAAAATAAACGTTTATTTCAATAAATAATTTTTCTACTGACCCGTACGTATTATAACGCACATTTGTATCGTAATAATATATAAGTTTTTCAGAAGCTAAGTAACACATTTAATAACCATAATATGCCGATCAACTTGAAAATTAAACTTTACGATCAATGTGGCCTACCAGTTGTAAGCATACGAATGTCAATCTAGACTATGCATAAAGACGAATTTAGGGAGGGGGAGAGGATGCCAGATGATGCAGGAAAGGGTAATGTTGAATATAAGATAATTACAAAGTGTGTTCTACAATGGTGGCCAACGGACAGGGAACGGATTAAAGGAAAAATGTTAATTCGTTAAGATGGCGATATAGATAGAATCGACAGTTGGGAACAATTAGATTAGAAAGAGCAAGATCGCAACGATTCGAGGAAACTGAAGATGGTATAGTAAATTGTTATAGGTTAAATTATAAATCATAATATTCAAGTTGACATAAAGACAATAATTCATCAAGTAAAATGAGAATTTTTGTTTTGGCCATTATTAAGATAAAATAACAAATCGCACTTTTGTTAAACTTTAAAATAAAAACGTCAACTCATTAGAATGATGATACAGAAAGAACCGCCCGTAGAGAAGAATTGGATTAGAAGGAGCACGATCGCAACAATTCGAGGAAACTGGGGAATATACCCAGCAGTGGATTGTTATAGGCTAAATATTTATTTTCCCTGTCCGGATACTTTATACTTCAGCTCAATATGTAGCACGTAAATTTACTACAGTTAGATCATCTGATCACAGTTCTGATTTATCATCGAACATTGTAGCAGGTGATCAGAAGCTTGTGTTTCCCGACAACTGCATCCTCAATTTTCTGAGGTTAACTTTGCATCGCGTGATTCGAGTTATAAATCTATTAACGAATCGCTAAACTTCCCATGGTAAGTTATGGCCAGGTGGTAAAACTTCCTGTAACTTGGATGAACTGTTTGATGTAACTTCGTCCCACATCTTAGCTGTTTCTGATTTGGGATTAGCCAACAGCATTTGAGTTGACTTAGGGAAACTGTTCATTGATTTCAGTCGAATTGAGGGAACACTATGTCCAAATCATTTGTCGTGTGCGCTCTAATATTATTAAGCAAATAGCCACAGCAAATAAATACAATCCAAATATAGTAGGTCAATTATGGAACAAACCAAATAATAACAACTTTCAACAAAATAAAAAAGAAAAATTATTTAAGATCAATTAAATATCTAGGGAAATACATTCACAAATTCTTGAAAATCTTTAAAAAGTACGATATCACGATAGCAATAAATAATAATAGAACATTATTTAAATCAATTTGCAACAATGGAACAATTAAATAGAAACAAGTCACTAATCTGCAGAGAAGAAACACATAACATAGTAAATATAACAGATAATACCAAAATTTTTCAGATCAAATATAAAATGATTGGAAAAATTACAAATAATTAAACATGAAAACGGTAATAATTTATTGAATAATATGATTCATTTTAAAATCAGTTTGATAAATTAATGTTATTGTAAGATAAATTGAAGAGTATGTTGCCTATGACTAGTTGGTGTGTCACATGGGTCGTTGTTATATAAATATTAGAATTAGGTTATATTTAATATTCATTGTGTACGTTTGATAATGACGTAATTGTCGAAAAAATTCGCTAGTGATTTAACTGCATTTTTATTGTGTAATTTATAAAATCATTAATCTTCGATACCAACAAAAAATATAAAAAAAACACTCTTGTTGAACTTTTGTAGAATTATTTTGAAATCTGATTTCGCATTTTTTAGTCTATTAAAATGAATATTAGGAAAAAAACATAATTTAACCAATTATGTATTAATACAGTTTAACAACGTAATAATACCATAATATTACCGATTATTATAGAAAACGATTTTACTGAGCAAGTAAAATTTAAAAATAACGTAGAGTAGAACAATAACCTTCGCTTGTACAGCATATGAAGCTAATAAAACGCACGCTTCTGGCGGACAGTAACTATCGCAAGCAAGAATAGCTTGTTTAACTTGTAAAAAGAATAAATGCTGCGTTACTTCTTGAACTAATTCTTCCGCCACGTCTTCAGGATAAAACTTCGCCAAAAACAAGAATGATGTTAACGGTTCTTGAGATATCCCTTGGTCTAGAACTGTTTTAAAATCATAAGTTTAATTTAAAGTAAATTAATACACACGTTCGAACTGATGGATCAATTACTTAAAAATAATTACCTTTTTTATCTAACTTTAACCACGAAACGAAGCCTTTCGAATCTTCGTACTGTAATCCAAAGTACCAAGTTTCCCGTAATCCAATTGTTCGACAAACTAGATCAAGCAAATCTCTTCCGGTAGCACGTCCCTATATTTAGTATATAAAAATAACTAATAAACATATATAATTATAATTTTTCGATACCCAATAGTCAGTAATACAAATGTCGCGGTATAAAATATTTCTAATTTTTCATTTATTTTATTTAACGACGCTCGGCAGCTGTGGCCAGTTGCCGTTTACCGTTGCATATATACAACAAGGTAGCTAGAATTATATAACCTTCTAAATATATATTTTTAAACAATGAAATAACTTCTTTGAACTCTATTTTTCGAAACTATTATTTTATACGTTACATCTCTACTTATTTTTATTATTTTTTACGGAAAATAAAGTTTTTAAATATCTTTTATTATTATTGTATATCATTATAAAAAAGTTACGTTAGGAAAAAGCGTTTATTGTGACTTATTATGATCCTTAACGTATGTAATTGACATCATTAATATTTATTTACATTTGATCAAAAATTGAACATAATAATATGAATAGAAAATTTAACCATAATTTATACAGGTATAAATGTTATTTAAATTCCAAAAATTTTAAGCTGTTAAAATATTGAGCCACTAAGTCAAATTTGATAATTCATAAATTGAACTGTGGAACAATCTTTGTTGATACATTATTTATATTCATATACTACAAAAGTGTACCCACTGAAGTCAAACATAGGTATTACTAAATATATAGGAAAAATATACAGATATAAGATAACCGAGTAAAGAGAAAACATACTTGTAAATTAAATTCCAATTCAGCATCCAGCGTACATACTTTAACTGGAAATGATTTACCCGATTTCTTTCTTTTAAAAGCAGGCATTTTATGTTTCATTTTTCTTTAATGTACAAATTTTTATCACATGACAGAAAGTACATATATGCAACTTCATCTACGAAATAATTGAAAGTAATTAGCTTTTTTAAATAACATATTACTTAGGTGCAATTAAAACAATATAGACCAGACGCAAAACGCTTAAACGATAAACAAATAATCTAATAAATAAAAACAAAACCACACTGTTGCGTTAGACGATTAAGTACAAAGTCCATAACATTTAATTTAATGGTTCAAATATTAATTACGTTTTGGCAGTTATATTTTTGTCGTAAAAAATAAAATCTGGTCATAATAGTTTATTTATCGGTCAAAAAATGGCAAAATCAAATTTTACTACTATTTTTATTCTTGTTCGAATTTTATAATTTATCCGCATGGTTATCCCCTGTGACTTAAATATATAGAACTATTTAGTGCGTGTACTACTTTATACATTTGTTTTGTTTGATCGTTTCTCATTTAACTTTCGTTTTTATTTAGTGTGTTGATTAAAAAGTGGGCTACACTTTTCTGCATTAATTTGTATATGATGGAAAGTGAAAAAGAACAAATTTTGAAAGATGATAAAACTGAGAATTGCAAAGAAAATGGTGGTCCCGGATCTGGTCCAATTTGCCTCATTGTTTTAGGCATGGCGGGATCTGGAAAAACCACATTTGTTAAAAAAGTTGTGTCTCATTTGAATTCTGAAAAATCGCCATTTGTTGTCAATCTTGATCCAGGATGTAGAACTGTTCCATACCCTATTAATGTTGGTATGTATATATATATACATATTTAAGTGCTCGCTACTATTATGTTGCTTTGTTTCGAAAAGTTGATGTTTTTGTTCTCACAAATGCAGTTTTATATGTACGAAACATTCACCTGTTTTTTGTGATCATTTAAATGAAAAAATTCATTGTAATTTATAAAATTATCGAATAACGTATTTTTCTTGAATTACAGAAATATATATAACGTAAAATTTAACGATCCATCGTGTATTTCCTTGCATGTACTCCATGCAATAACGAATTATTTTAATATAGATAACACCATACATTTGTAGGCAGAAATGCACTAAATATGATCTAGGAAATTTTGAAATATGTACGTGTTATCACTAATACATTAAATTTTCATATTTGTGAAGAAAATTCAAATATATATAAATTGTTTTGCAGATATTAGAGATACGGTAAAGTACAAGGATGTTATGAAACAATATAAATTGGGACCTAACGGTGCTATTGTTACGTCTTTAAATTTGTTCACAACAAAATTTTCTGAACTAATCAATATTCTCCAAAAATCTTGCGATAAATACGAATACGCGATATTTGATACACCCGGTCAAATTGAAGTATTTACATGGTCCGCATCTGGTACAATTATTACGGATCTCTTGGCTTCTAGTTTTCCTACTATAATTATTTATGTAATGGATACTGCTCGTAGTGCCAACCCTGTGACTTTCATGTCGAATATGTTGTACGCGTGTTCTATTCTCTATAAAACCAAATTACCTTTCATCATAATTATGAATAAGGTAATTATTGTTTTGTATATATTCATTTAACATCATAGTATTATATATATTTTTTTAGGTGATCAAACAATAGTTTAACTTGTAACATGTTTTTATTAGAAAATCACAATTTGGTTTAATTATAATTTTTTTTTTATGAATATCCAATTAAATTGCATCGGACATTATTAACTTGCACTTCATGCATGTTTCTTTATTATTGAAAGTCCTTTATATTCAAATTAGTCTTCCTTAATAGTTATTTCTTGCCTGAAAATTATTTACGCTTGTATTTAAAATGTTATTACCTTAGTAAAGGTGAGGCCTAGACTAAGTTTTTATATATTGTCAAATTCAGTGTTGATTAGAATTTCTTATTAGTATAAATCAATTAACACCTAATTTAGTGTACTTTATTTATTAATTTCTCATCAAAAATATTAAATGTAAAATTATCATGTTCTTTTAATACTTTCTAGTGCGATATTATTAATCACAGCTTTGCAGTAGAATGGATGAACGATTTTGAATCATTTAACGAAGCTCTGAACTCGGAAGATACTTATATTTCGAATGTGACACGTACTTTGTCATTATATTTGGATGAATTCTATAATGGCTTAAATTATGTTGGAGTTTCCTCAGTAACTGGAACTGGTATTACAGAATTTTTTTCCTGTGTTAAAGAAGCTGCCGAGGAATTTGAAAGGTAAACGGTACACTTTTTGGTGATTTTTGCTTTTTCCCCTCTAGACCGATTTCAGTATTTATATACACGTAAAAATATGAGAGATTATTTCTTCGACTGCTCTTAAATTTTTGACGAAACAGTGGTAATACATAAAATGTAATTTATGAAAACGTGCCTTTATTTTTTATTCTTCATCATTTTTACGTCGGAGGTTGAAATGCAACCATATCGGAGATTATTTTTTCAAATAAATCATGATTTCGATTTCTTTGACACCATATAAACTCACATAAATAGGAATTCAGTTGAGTCCTTCCCGTTTATTTCGTATTTTCGCTTGCGACCACGCTCCTTCCACGGAATTTGTGTGTGCGGTGTTAGAAGGATTCACAAAGTTTGTCGAATGGTTCACTGTGTAATGCTGGTAATTCATGCTTGGAATGATTACAATGTTGTCACACGCTTTCCAAAGGTCAGAGATTATCGTTGTTCCATGACGAATACATTCACGGATCACCTGAAGCAAAGCCGCTGCTGTGCAATCTGGTACAGCGAATAAAAAGCATTCTTTAGTTTCACGACAATAACTACTAAAAACCCACTGCTGTGGGAATATTTGACCGATTTTTTCGTTTTGTGAAGCAGGATTCATCGATTTCAACAGTGAGATTTGGACCGCCGATCACTATTAATTCTTTAGTAACGAATCAGCGCAAACTTCATGTAAATAGCTTTTCCAGTCTGTAATAGCTTTTTATTTAAGACTTTTTAACAAAATTTTGTCGTAGTATATTTTTCTGCCAACGATTTTATTAATCGAACCACTTTTTCCAGTGAACTACCTTGTAACCACGTTCCGACTCGTAAACCTATTTCGTAACGGCATTCACGTTTCATACAACGCCAGCGGTCACTCTTATCGGATAACTATAAAAGTATTTCGTGTCCGGAAGTACAAAATCGTTGAGGATATAGAATTCCATGATCGAATAAAAATTAAACAGCATTGTCTTTATTATCGCTTGAACGCACTAATTCAAACAAAGACGACATAATGCTCGCGTAAAACAGCGGAAAAAACTGAATTCATTAAGCCGCGAGTTAAGAATAATATTCGAAATTAGAAAATATTTGGAACCCTCGATGACAAAACACAATAATATTCCGGTTGGAAAATGCGGACCTGCGTCTACCGACTGGTTCATAGTTTTACATGTGTATGTGTTTGTTTATGAACACTTTAATAAAATTTACGAGCAGCAATAGATAAATATTTAAATAAGTACCACGGATGGTTTCATATTTTTACGTGTGTGTGTGTTTTATTAGTAATAATAATACTGTAATATTGAAATCGGATTTATTCGAAAAAATAATCTCATATTTTTACGTGTACATAAATACTGAAATCGGTCTGGAGGGGAAAAAGCAAAAAAGCACCCAATTTTTTATTGGTTATTGTACACAGATATCAACTAGTTCATTATCAAAATATTTCGAATTTTCAGGGATTATAAACAAGAATGGGAGAAAATTAGAATGATGAAAGAAGCAGAAAAAAAAGCTGAAAATGAATCATCGTTAAAACGAGTTAAAGATAGTTGCGGGCTTGGTGAACCTGTATCACTGATTACAGAAATCGGATGTGGTCGAGAAATCGCTGATATTTTTATGGCATATCCTCCAGATAACGATGTACAAGATTCTGAAGGCGAAGAAGTTTCTCCTGACGAAGATATCCAAGATAGTAATTTTCGTTGTATGTTTGGTACGTATTACATTTTAAAAGTACAGTATACATCATTAGAGTTATAAATGAAATATTTTATATGACAAAAATTATAGATAAAAAGCTTTAACAAAATTTGAAAAATGTAATAAACTAATGTAGTAATAATAAAAATTTGATTCTAAGGTATGATTGTTACATTTGTATATTATTAATTTTTTCGAATAAATGTTTCATCATTAAACCATGTTCATTGTTACTTGTAGATAAAAAGCGGAAAATGAATTCAGAAGGGAATACATCCCTAAGAATATTGCAGAAACAAGTGAAACAAATGGGACTTAATGAACCTAATAAATAAAGTAAAGTTATTTATTGCCCTACAAAAGTGACTCTAATATTCGCGAAAAAATTTATAAACTATTTTGTAATTTTAAAATGTTTAATAAAGAATTTTTTTTATAAATATCTAGTTTATTTTATGTAATAATTAACTTTAAGCCACATTATTTTCCTTCACTGTATAGTTAATAAATAAACTTTTATCTTTGCAAGTTGCAATGATACAACTGCTAACGATTAAAGAGTCCATTTTAAAGTGTGAAGTTATTACTTAAAAAGATGGTTACACATATTTTTTATTGGTGTTTCGTTTGTGCTAATTTTATTTTAGAAACTTGCTTATAAACAGAAATCTTAATTTAAATATAAGAACCACACTTATGTTTGCATAAAAACATTGCTTTTCAAATGTAACTCAACGTGTATTGAAAACATTAATAATCCTCGATTACACACTGGTAAATGCAATTTCAAAAAATTTATTTGTAGACAATGTGAATGTAGTTAAGTACAAGATATATTCATATATTATACTTAACTATATATGTATGTATGTACTATGTATTATATATATATATATATATATATATATATATATATATATATATATATATATATATATATATAATCGGTATAAGAGGAAGAAATTTTATTACATTATTACATAATATTAACAAACACCTATAATATCTCTAGGAATAATGTTTTGTATTAAAAATCTTATTGTACAAAATTATCCACAAACCTATGTGGCTATATGGAATAGAAATTTGAGGAACAACAGTAATTCCAATATCAAAATTATCCAGCGTTTCCAATCAAAGATTCTATGGAACTTCTTTGCCACCTGCATAAAATTGTGTAATATTCTGAAAAATGTAAAGGATGTTATACTAGAGAGAGAAGTAGCAGGTGTGTACAGAATATAATGCTATTGCGGTCTTAGCTGTGTGAGACAAACAGGCAGAGCTGTTGCTGCAAGGATTAAGGAACATGTAGCGGACTGCAAGTATGGGAGTGTCGAAAAGTCGATTGTGGCGGAACATCAAATGGGCTCGAGCTGGCAATACTCAGAGTCCGCCGAAAGCAGATATCTGCAGGTGAAACAAAACTATCACTCATGGTTGAATGTGAACAAGTAAATGCTGTAACGTCGTTGTCATATGATTCGTGGTGGGTTGATAATGCGCTACTAGACATATTAATCTAATCAAGACGGGTTCGTAAGTTATAAATTGTTGCCGAAAAATTCAACTGTTAAAGTAGCTGGAAATAATCTCCCAGCCACAGGACGTGGTACAATCGAAGTGGCAAGCTATGTGGTTGGCCGAATAAAGGAGTTTACATTAAAGGATGTATGGCATGTTCCTATGATGCAGAAGAATTTATTTTACATTTCCTGTATTGAAGATGTTGAAGTTTTCTTAGCATAATCCCACAATGTACCAAATACCTACAGTGAAGCGATTCAAAGTCAAGATAACGAACAATGGATTTAGAAATGGAGTCAATGCAGATGAACAATACTTGGATTCTAGTAAAACGTCTTCCGGGAAAGCCAATTTTGAAAAATCGATGGGTTCTACCGCGTTACACACAACCCTGACGGTAGTATTGAAAAATGTAGTAAAAGGCTATGCTCAGAGACCAGGCATAGACTATGACGAAACGTCTGCTCCAGTGACTCGTCTAGACACTGTTCGTTCGTTGATCGCGATTGCAGCAGCAGGAAAAACGGGAGTACGGCAGTTCGATGTTTCCACAGCATTTCTATAGGGAGATATAGATGGCGAAATGTTAATGTGGAACTAGATGAATATTTAGATGTCACTGATCGCATTTGTTTGCTGAAAAGTAACTTATATGGGGTAAAACAATTACCGAGATGTTGGAATAAATGTGTTAAATTCATGAAGAACCTAGACTTTTTACAAAGTCAAGGGGGATCTGTGTGTTTATATTCGTACTACTTGTCGTAATGATTGAAACTAATAATCTTCTCGTAGGTTGATGATGGGTTAGCAATTTCAATCGACGAAGACATATTAGATGAACTTATTACCGAATTACAGTCTGAATTTAAAACCAATAGATCACTTTCTAGGCATACAGATCTCGAAGAAACCTAATGGAGATATTGCCTTAGATCAATCGTCTTACACGTCAGACATTATCAATCATTTTGTTATGGCTGGGTGTAATCCGATTACAACTCCGATGGAAAAACACTCGCCGTCTGAAAAAACTGTACCAACGCAGACTTTTCTTTATCGATCAGCAGTTGGTGCATTGTTGTACATAGCGCGAGGTACTGGGTTCGACACAGCGTATGTCGTTAGTGTCTTATCGCAGACGCTAGGATATTAGCTGCTTGAAATGAGTCATGCAATATCTTGTTGGGACTATCAATCTAAGCTGGTCTACAAAAGTGAACCAAAGGAAAAGAAACTTGAATACTACAGCGATTTAGATTTCACAGTGTTTTCAATAATCGTCCGTTCGACTACTGGTCAAACGATTAAATACGCAAATGCGGCTATATCATGGTTTAGCAGACATCAACAGCTAGTCGCTGATTCCAGTTGAGTCTGAATTAATAGCAGCGAATGAAGCTTCGAAAGAAATTATCTGAATATAGAGATTATTCTAGGAGTTATAGTTCTTTCTAATGTACCCATCTTGTTAATCGACAATGAAAATGCGAAAGGAATCCCCGAGAATTCAGAATTAAACACATACAGCGCAAATATTTTTTCAAGATGGTATTCAAGAAGAAATGATTGGTATTCAACACAAAAGCTCAGAAAAACAGTTGCCTGATATTCTGACAAAGCCGCTATCGCGCCCGAGACTTGTTATATTACGTGAAAAGATGAGACTTGTTTACAAATTTTGATTTATTTTACAGTTTCGAATTAGGAAAAGTGTTAGAATTGGTAGTTCTTTAACGTCTTATCTGTGTTTTACTTTTACGTAGTAACTTTTATATCTTATATGAGTAATTTGCTTTTACGTTGTGATTGTAATTTATTTAATTATTATAAATGTATATGTAATAAAAACGCGTTATATGAAAGGTTATGTCTATTACATGCCTGTTATACGAAGAGTTACGTTTGTTATATTCAAAATACAACACAGAAGACATGCCCAAATGAAATTGCCACAGCGGTGTCAAATTATTTTATGAGTTCAAAACGAATAGTTGCTATTGAGCAATATTTGATTTACTGTTACTTATTGTCCACTTAAGAACAAATCGTAAACAAAAAAAAAACAACTAAAAGCCTATTGTTTGGTGTATAGATAAATAAATTGTTAATGGATTATATTTTATTTCCGCACGAAGAAAATAACATCTACTTATATAGGATGAACTAATTCTTATATTTAAATTCAACTGCAATAAATACACACGGATAAATATTTTTAATTTATTCATTCGTATACAATATTTTGAATACATCAAAACATTCAGTGAAATATGTGTACTGGAAAATATTTGAAATTGACTGTAGTCTTACACCAAATCAACAATGAAATAAATAAATTAAAAATTTATAGGTTATACTTATCTTTGACCAAAATGCACAAAAATCTGTAGATGTACAAAAGAGTTAAGCTGATTTTATATATATATATGTCGTCGTAAAAATTTTTAATCGTTACCTCCTCAGTAACAACCCGCTGCCTTGCGGTTAGGATATTTTACGCGACAAAGTGATTGGATAGGAAATGGTGAACGACAGAATAATAGCCATTAAGATAAAAGCAAAACGTGTAAATATGAACATTATACAAATATATGCGCCAACTAGTGACTCAGATAAAGAAACCATAAACAAATTTTATGCTATACTTAAAAAAACGATGCGAAAGATACCATCCAGAGAAATGACAATTGTGATTGGCGATTTTAATGCAAAAATCGGAGTAACAATTCACGAACCAGGAGAACTATGTCATGTTGTGGGCAAATTTGGACTCGGTGTCAGAAATGAGCGAGGTGATCAGCTAATTAATTTCTGCGCAAGCACAAAAATGTTTATATGCAACTCGGGTTTCAAGCAACATGCCAGACGACTTTATACGTGGAAATTTCCAGAGGATAGATATGGAAATAAAATTAACTATATCTTGGTAAATGAAAGGTGGAAATCATCAATAAAGGATACAAAAACATATCCAGGAAAAGACTGTGGCAGTGATCATCAAATGTTAGTCGCAAAAATAAAAATAAAACTACAGAAGTATAAAATGAAGAACAACATTCGTAACAGATGGTATTTAAAAGACAATATTATATATAAAAACACAACAATAATCGAGCTGAAAAACGTTGTACAATCGACAGATCCACTCGAGAAAGCCAATACAACCTGGCAATACACCAAAAAAGTATTAGAAAACGCTAGTAAAAAGGTTAATATTATACCGTACAACAAAAGAAAACTTTGGATTACAGAAGACACATGGATGGAGATAAACACATGCAAAGAAATTAAAAAAAAAGGTTTAGATAATGAAATAACAACACAAAGGTACCGGGACGTAAGTAGAATAATTAAACAAAAGCGTAGACGGGATAAAAACAACTTTCTAAATAAGATATGTAAGGATATAGAAGAAAACAAAAATAAAAATGAAGTTAAAGATCTGTTACAAAAATTAAGCAAATAACGAGACGATTCACCTCGCAACACTTGGGTATTAAAAATGAAAACGGAATAACGTTGACCAATGAAACTGAAATATTGACAAGGTGGAAAGAATATTGCAAGAATTTAATGGAAGAGATAGGTGAACGAACAAAATAGATGCATAACATTCAATAACGCTTTTGAAAAGGAACCACCCTTATTAAAAAGATGAAGTAGCTCAGCCGTACAGAAA
Source organism: Coronaproctus castanopsis (assembly GCA_032883995.1). Classification (NCBI taxonomy): domain Eukaryota; kingdom Metazoa; phylum Arthropoda; class Insecta; order Hemiptera; family Monophlebidae; genus Coronaproctus; species Coronaproctus castanopsis. Next base: position 272,367,135 of record CM065052.1, read on the forward strand.
CTAAAGTCGTTTAAACCAGCGGGAGAAGATCGCATTGTATCGGAGATGTTCAAATATTTAGGGGAGTCATCAATCGGAGATGTTCAAATATTTAGGGGCGTCATTAATAGATATTTTCTATAGCATATGTCAAAATATATGGAGTACAAACATATGGCCAAAGGATTGGACAACATCAATATATGTCCCAATCCATAAGAAGGGATCGCGAGATATATGCAAAAATTATAGAACGATCGCCCTTGTATCGCATGCCAGTAAGATAATGCTGCATATCATACATGAGAGGCTTAAGCCGTACATACTGCCACAGATATCAGAAGAGCAAGCAGGTTTTATTCGAGGAAAAGGTACGCGAGAAAAAATTCTGAATATGCGAGATAATAGAGAAAAGTCGCGAATTTCATATTTCAGCGTACATTGCTTTTATAGACTACTCAAAAGCATTCGACTGTGTATAATGGAGGACATTATGGCAGATATTAGAACAAATGGGCGTACCGCGCAATTTAATAACATTAATTAAAGCGCTGTATGACAATAACATTTGAAAAGTAAAAATCAATAATAAATTAACTGACGCATTTAAAGCTGAAAAAGGTGTCCGTCAAGGATGTATTCTGAGCCCCATTTTATTTAACATTTACAGTGAATGGACACTTAGGAAAGTACTCGATAAATGGGAAGATGGTATAAAAATAGGCGGAAAAATTATTAATAATTTACGGTATGCTGATGATATAACAATAATCGCCTCATCAAAAGAAAAACTTTTCACCCTTTTACATAAGCTTGAGAACATAAGTAAACAAGCTGGATTAATAATAAATCGAGAAAAAACTAAAATAATGATTATCGACAAGAATAACTGCAGTCGGTATACAAAAACTGCATACGATACAAGTAGTTGATAAATTTGTATATTTGGGATCACTAATTACTAAACATGGTGCATCTACCGATGAAATTAAAAATATAATATCAACAGCTAAATTGGCACTGGGACAAATACAAAAGATATGGAAAAGTCACGACATCTCAATGAGTACGAAAATTCGCTTAATGAATACTCTAGTCTTCTCTTTTTTTTTCTATATGCTGCGGAATGCTAGACACTAAAAGCAGCTGATATTCGGCGCATTGATGCTTTTGAGATGTTCTACTAGCGACGAATGTTGCGAATATCGTGGACAGAAAAACGAACCAACCTCTCTGTTTTTAACGATATAGGATCGGATCTACGCTTACGAGATATAGTAATACAGCGCATAATGAGGGACACGTGGTACGTCGAAACGGAATAGAAAAATTAATTCTTGAAGGGATGGTAGCAGGCAAAAGGATATGCGGAAGGACAGAAACCAGATACACATATAGGATAAAACAATTAACTGCGGCCTCATCGCTCCAGCAAGTTATAAGACTCGCGGAAAATAGGGACATATGGCGAACAAGTTTGAAAGGAATTGGAACTCATAATTTCACGATGCTCGGACTGAGCCAACGAATATGATGATGATGATATATATATATATATATATATATATATATATATATATATATATGTGTTTATTTGAATATATATTTCTGTTTACCAGCAAGAAATTAGTAACTAACAAAAATACATATGTGAATTAAGATATTCATTGCATTTTTTTGTATTACAAAACATGTAAAAAATAAAAATTTTTATACATGAGAAATATTTGTCTCGTAAATCGTGACACAGTCACAAATATATTTTTTCCCCGGAATTAACAAAATACATATGTGGATTAAGATAATAATTACTTTTTTGTATTACAAAGCATGTGAAAAATAATATTTTTATGCATATGAGAAATATTTGTCACGCAAATCGGGACACATTCATAAATATATTTTTTTTATATGCAAACATGCTAAGAAAAATATATCTATAAAAATTTTAATAATCATATTAAAATAATCGGAATATTTTACATATAGCTAAGGAATAAATTGCTTACTACAATAATCCTTGTCTTTTGAGATCTTCGTATGTCTTTTTGTTAACGACATTTCCTTGAGAATCTTCATATTCTTCTTCTTGCTCGGGTTGCCATCTTTCTTCCTGTTTCTGCGATTTAATTTTTTCCCATAATGATAAGGCATCTTCAATTTGTGTGACATTTGCAAAATGTGCTGTATTAGGTATGCCTAAACAACGCATACCATGCGCATGACGCCACTCGGCAAAATGTCTTTGAAATGCTTTTGGACCTTTATAGGTATAATTACCGCAAATTTCACAATTGTAGCTGATATTTAACCCATGCAGTTTATACAACCAATACGGTATTGGCTTCCCATCCCAACCCAATGGTAAATTCTTTGGATTATATGGAATATCTTCATCATCATCGTCATCAGTATCTGAAGCACTTGCGTCTACATCAGAATCGTCTCTTTCACCGTCAGTCCTAGCTTGTTTCCTTTGAACATTTTCTCTAGTAGCAGTTCTTTGATCTGACAATAATTCTGTAAGTTTATATACTTGTGCTTCCAAAAATGCGATATCTTTTTGACGATCAATATTTTTACTACGACTTAATTTACCTGATCTAGGTTTGATCATCAAAGCTGGATCCAGATCTGTTTGACCTTTTGTACTAAATAATCGTTGCGCTCTTTCTTCTAAAGTTCCACCACATTTAAGTCCAAGCGCCATTAAAGCAGATTTCAAACGATCCAAACCTAAAGATGCAAGTTCTTCCCAAGAAGAAAATGCGGATAAATCTAAGTGAGCACCAACGTTACTTAAAGCTCCGCTCGACTCACGAGGCCAACCTGGAAACGTTCCTTCTTCCCATTCACGTTCGAAATCACTTTTCAGCAATTCTATTTCTTGATCTATATTAAAAATCGGTTTTATACGATTCAAATAACCGTATAAATAATTCAGTAAAGTATCTAAATAAGCTCGATAATCACTGGTTTTTCTTTCCTTCGGAATATCAAAAAGATGATCCATCACAGAAAGGTAAGTAATGTAATCTACTTTTTCTACACCTTTTAAGTTGATATATTTTTCGTAACATTCATGTAAATCCAGATACTTGCCATAACCTTCTTCATCAGTGAACTCAACCATATTATTCATTTCTTCCGTTGGATTTTCCCGTAATTTATTAAGTTCATCAAATTCTACTGTCGTTGGAACGGCAACGAGATTAGGATGTTTCCTATGATATTCTTTTATACTTTTAAGTCTATCGTAAAATTCTGTAAAATCATTAGGTCCAGACAAAGAACTAATTTCCTCTTTTCTAAAACCATCTTTATCTTCATAAAGTTCTTTTAAATGGGCAGTACCATCCATGTATTGATCTACTAATATTTTTAAACGGTGATCGGAATTAATGTGATCTCGATGACTAACCTTCTTTAAAAGCATTTCTTTTACCATTGAATCCATTAAACGCTCCCGTTCTTCATGGTAACGCCTTTGTTGTTCTAATAAACTTTCCATTATTTAAATAATAAGTTTCAATTATAAAAATTACAAAATTCAATACATCAAACAAAATAATATATTTGGCTTTCTATGGATCTTCATGGTCACAACAATCTACTAATGTAAAATTTACAATAGCGGTTTTCATAAATAAGGAAAACGGATAAAATAATATAATATAAACACACTATTAAAAAATTACACTACAATAAAATTAATTCCTTTTTTGGATTTCAAAATTTATTCATCAAGAAACAAAGAAAATATACATTAACCTGTTTTTGATAGTAGACTATTATTATTCTGTTATGCATTACAAACATAGTACAAATCAGTTATTTTCTATATATAATGGTCAGATCTTAAATGAAAAAATTATTCTCAATGTTACATGTACTTTCCCAATTCATTTACTCCTTTTGTTACCTTTTAATTTAATAATTATATAACCACATTTTAAAAATTGATTTTTACCCAACGATTTTAATTTCGTATGTTTATTTAAATTTTTTTATGAATTCTGAAGCAACTTATATTAGTTAGGCTTTTATACACTAGTTTCAAATTTCAATTTTCAATAATTTCATTTTCAGTGATTTTCAATTTTCATCACTCAACACGTAGGCATCGGCATCGGACGTGTCGTGTATCGTGTCTGAAGCGGTGTTTATCGTAAATTTTATAATGTAAATTGTAAATTAAATTTAAAGTTATGAGTTTTTATCTGATGTGATTATTGATTAAATTTTCCTGTAATATTATTTTAAAGGTTTTCCAATTTTTACTAGCAAAATGGTTTCTGTAGAACAACCCTGTTATACAATCTTAAATGTACCCTCAGATTTAGACGTTCCAAACGAAATGCAATTAAAAACCGATTTAGGTAATGAAAATCTTAATCCACTTGATTTGTAAATACTGTAATATAATAAATGAAAAAGGTTAATTTTAATTAAATGTGTTTCCATTGACAAGGAATGAATGTTCATTATGGATAAAATTACTATTGTCAAAATTGAATATCTTTATTATAATGAATTTTGTCCCAATTTGAACTATTTTATTTAAAAACATCGTGGATATTCGCAGGCCAATTTACACAAGATCTTTTTTAAGGTTCCCGTGTACATTTAACATTTAATTTTAAAATGTATACTTTTATTGTATAAATTATGTGACTTATGCTTAATTTGTAGAAAAAGGTGATGAGAAGACAAAGATTGATGCTTTAAAAAAAGTAATATATATGATTGCAAATGGCGAACGTTTTCCTAATTTATTGATGATAATAATTCGCTTCGTATTGCCGCTTCAAAATCATACCATTAAGAAATTGTTGCTTATATTTTGGGAAATTGTTCCCAAAACCACTCAAGATGGAAAGTTATTGCAAGAAATGATTTTAGTATGCGATGCTTACAGAAAGGTATGTATTTATTTTCAAAATTATTGTATTACACACATTAGTATGCAAACATTTAATATTTACGTCTTTTAATTTTTATATTCTTATTAAACAGTGTTTATGATTACAGGACTTACAACATCCAAATGAATTTATACGTGGATCTACGCTGAGATTTTTATGTAAACTAAAGGAACCAGAATTATTGGAACCATTAATGCCAGCAATACGTTCATGTCTGGAACATAGGCATTCGTATGTCAGGCGTAATGCTGTATTGGCAATATTTACAATATACAGGTGTGTGATCGAATGTATCACAATTTTCTTTATATTTTAGACAGAAATGTTCTTTTTATATATTAAAACTAAGAGAAGTCGTTCACCTTATTTAGTCATTTGATTTCAACCATTTTACATATATAATCTTATAAATACTATTCTAATGTACTTGTTAATTGTCACTATTTTTTTGTTACATCATATTTTCGTTAATATTTAAATTCGTGTGAATTTTTGAAGATTGTGTAGATGTCGTTGTTTGAAGCCAATAAAAAAAAAAACTGATTAACTTAAAAATTTTTATTTTTTTCAGAAATTTCAATTTTCTTATGCCAGATGCACCTGAAGTAGTTGCGAATTTTTTAGACATGGAACAAGATATGTCATGCAAAAGAAATGCTTTTTTAATGTTACTTCATGTGGATCAAGAAAAGGCGCTTTCCTATCTAGCATCCTGTTTAGATCAAGTTAATTCATTCGGTGATATATTGCAATTGGTCATAGTTGAACTGATATATAAGGTATATATGTATATCTCAGCAAAATATATTTGACTGTATAAAATCATATTATGTTCTATTAAATAATTTTTGTACGACAGGTCTGCCATGCAAATCCTTCAGAGAGATCTCGGTTTATTCGTTGCATTTATAATTTGTTAAACTCTAGTAGTCCGGCTGTTCGTTATGAAGCTGCTGGTACACTTGTTACCCTTTCAACAGTTCCGACAGCAATTAAGGTATGTTTAAACATAATTTTATGATTAAAAAAAAAGACTTAATTCTCAAACAAATAAATTTATCAGTGGAAACAAATCAAACTACTTAATTATTCAGATTATTTTTAAGGAAAAAATTAAATGTTTAATTTGTAAATAACAATCTTTGTTTTTTATTTTCAACCATTTAATAATTAAAGTAATTTATTTTTTCGGCTCGGATTTTGTATGTATTCTTTAAATTACCTGAAATATGTGGTCTGTATTATGGAAATGTCTGTTCCATCTATTTACAATAATAGCTGATTAAAATAATGATAGCTTATGCTTCGTAACATACTCTTAATCTCATTCACATTTAGGCCGCTGCGTCGTGTTATATCAGCTTAATAGAAAAGGAAAGCGACAATAATGTAAAACTCATTGTTCTTGATCGACTTATTGCATTGAAGGATCACCATGAAAGAGTGTTGCAAGATCTTGTTATGGATATTTTGTGTGTTCTTTCTAGTCCCGATCTGGAAGTTAGAAAGAAGACTCTTCATTTTAGTGAGTAATACGTTTTGTAAATAAGTTTATATTATATTCATGAAATAATGATTCAAATTTATATTTAATCGTGCGTAAATACTAATAGTTATTAAATGCAATTCTATTTTTAATAGTAACAAATTTTATTGTATTTAAATAATTACAGTTAATTATAAGGTTGAAATCGTGGATAAAAATGATTAAAAACAAGTATAAACTTAGAATCTAAGTTTATTAAATTGTTTGTAAATATATAAATTCAATGTTGATGTATTGGAGAGTAGTGATTTTATGAATTAACAAAACAAAATTAATCACTATAAAAGTTATTTTATTAATGCAAAACCTTTCCAACATGCATGTCATTTTCAAGCATATATAAAAAAAATGCATATAAATTAACCTTATATGTAACTTTTTTATATATGCTTCAAAATTATATATATATATATATATATATATATATATATATATATATATATATATATATATATATATATATATATATTGATTTTACTAGCTATGGAATTAGTTTCTTCACGAAATATAGAAGAAATGATTTTCGTTTTAAAACAAGAAATAACGAAAACACATAATGTGGCAGAGCACGATGATACTGGAAAATACAGACAGTTATTAGTTCGAACTTTGCATTCCTGCTCTATAAAGGTAAATAAATTAGTTATTTTCTCAGGCCTCGTGTTAGATGTTAAAAATTTGAGTATTTAAACACCGTAATGCAATGGTGATTATTGTAATTATTTATATAATTTTAAAAATATATTTCATTGTTTCACTTAAAAATCGTAATCAGTGCGTAACTAATTTTTTTTCATCTGTAATACATAAATTTTGATTTTTAAGTAACATTACTTATAAATTAATACAAAAATAATTATTTGACGTTGATTAGTATCATAAAATTCATATAATTTTTAAACAAAAATTATAATTTTTTTATTCATAAATATGTTGGTTTACAGCAGTACAAATCAACACAATTTTAAAGTAGGTCGGAAAATTATATATTTTTTAATAAGTTTCACATTATAATTACGAGATAAAAATACAACATATAATGAAGATGTTGGCTATACGAAAACGATACAGGAAGTTGCTAAAAGTAAAATGTTTAAAATTATAATATTATTATCTAAATAATCGTAAATCATAACGTAAATCTGGATTAGTTATACGGTTCTTAATTCAGTAACAACGTACAAGCATATTTCCTGTTTAATTTGCAGGAATTGTTTTTTTTTTTTATATTAATATATACAATTCGATAATTGCAGTTTCCGAATGTGGCAGAAAGCGTGATTCCGGTATTGGCAGAATTTTTATCTGATACAAACGAACTCGCTGCAGCCGATGTGTTAGTATTTATTCGTGAAGCTGTACAAAAATTTGAATCACTACGATCTCTTATTATCAGTGTAAGTTAGACTTTATAGACGTATGTATGTATAATTTAATATATAACTGTTATATAAGTAATAATTTGAATTAAACACTGATGTTTAATTTGTGTAACTTCAATTATATCCGGGGAAAATTTCATTTTGCTAATATATAACATTTTATTTTACCCTACAAATTTAAATTTCGTCGTTTTTGAATTTCAGCAATTATTATCCGTTTTTAGAACGATAAAATCAGTGACAATTCATCGTGCTGCTTTATGGATTTTGGGTGAATACACGCAAACAGCGAAAGATATACTAGGGGTATTCGATTTATTGAAGCAATCTATAGGGCCGGTGAGTGAATTTCGATGACTACTTTTTAATGCGGTATTTATTATACCAATCCCGTTTATATCGTTGGCAGATAATTTAAAAAATATTTTCTATCTTTCTCAGAGATTATATATATATATATATACAAATCTTATTCATGCAAATAATGTAATTGATCTTAATCTCTTCAAACAGGAACGTTGTTTTCTGTGTATGTTGGATTATCTCAATATCCTATCGTTATCAAACGTGTATATATATATATTCTGTTTAAATTACAGATATTAGTTGAATTACTTTTCAATACAAAACCGTTTTTTTTTTTTTTTTTTTTTTGTTTTGTTTTTTTAACTGGATGACTGTACCTATATGAAGAAACAAAATATTAATTCAGACTTGTCACCGAACATGTACAACGCGAAAAATTAGAAAATTAGACTATACCTTGACATATGTTTAAAGAATGCAGTAAACAATAATGACTTTTTCATTTTAATTTTTTAGTTGTTCGAAGAATTGTGTTTATTTTTATATTGTTATATTTATATTTCCATTGAGTTAAAATAAACTTTAGCTATTAAAAAAAATGTCGAATTAAAATAATATGAATCGCCAAAGATATATATAGAATTCCGGTAACCAAGGTCAAAAGTTTGCATATATATAATTCATTTTATGATTGTGGACTTCATCAACGTTTGAGATTCTGATTTAATTTACATTTACTATTTACACAATAAATCTGTGGAATTAGGGGCCCAATAAAAAAAAAATAATATAAATTATACGTTTTACTTGGATTATTTTATATCCTTTCACGTGTGAAACTTGACTAAAAAATTGATTATTCCACCGAGCGACGTTCTGCTTTTACGAAACGTCATAAAATAGTAAAAAATGATAAATGCATAGAGGTTACATGTATCAAAAATTCAAATTTCAAGTATTTCATTTAATAAATCCTTTTTTATCTAATAATTTCAGTTACCAATAGTTGACGAAGAATTGAAGCTAGCATCTGGCGAAAAAACGGCCGATGAGAAAACCACCCCGAATGATCCGCAGGTTGTCACTACTACACTTGTTACTTCAGATGGAACTTACGCCACCCAGTCAATATTTAGTGCTAATGTGTAATGTTTTTATTTTACCCTTGATATTTACTAATTTCACATTATTCTTTACTTTTGTATCTTTCAATATCATTTGTACTACTTCCTGTTTGTTGTATCCATGAGTAATGCTCAGACGAATCGAATATTATTTTGTTTTAATAATTTAAGAATATTTTTTGTTCATTATATATTTTGTTTTATACAAAAAAAAATATTATTCTTATCGTGAAAGACTGATGATAAACTGTTTATAACTCGCGACAGTAATTTCCGTTTTTACGATTGGAATTACAACAGTAACGGACAATTGGCTGATTTTTCAAGAACATTATAGTCTGTAGATAAAACAAAATAAAAACAGTTATATCACTATAAATTTTTATATTTAAGTAAAGCTTTTCGACAATTACGTGATTATCAAGCGTACACAGTGAGCATTATATGTTCCTGATATATCAACATACATTATAGTCTGCTTGTGCATACACATAACATAGAGTGTGATAATTTTCTATTTTATTTTTATTTTTTATATACGTTAATAACTATTTCTCATTTTTGCTCGTCTATTTCCTATAAAATTAACACTTTAAAAATTAATTATGTCTATATGATGTAATTCATCATTATCTCTTTAACCATGAATGTTTTTACCTGTAACTTTTTTCACTTCAGCGTATCTTGATTTCTTCAATATGCTTTACATAAATTTTATTCGAAATCTTCCTTTTGGCTTGTTGCCGTTTAATGAAATTCGTGTTCTAAGAGTGTCCGATAATTGATAAACTGTACTGTACTATTTCTTATAATTTTTATTTTTGTGCGTCCTTCTCGCACTATGGAGTATTTCTTTATTTGTGATTTTCTTGGTCAAAAGTATTTTCGACATTTTCCTGTAACACCGCAATTAAAAAGCCTGTAGTTTAGATTTCCACATCTCTTCAAAACTATCCAAGAATGGCAATCATAATATGAGTTTTAATATTTTTCCTGTTTTCGAAGATATATTTTTTGGAAGTAAACAAGACCCTCTTTTTATTAAATGCATTTTTACCTGGACTATTTTTCTTGTAATCTCTTATTCACTCCTTCCATCCACTGTTATTAAACTTCGTAAGTATCAACTACATACTTGTGGTCGTTTTTTGTCCATTTAAAAATTTATTCGTATCCATTACTTCCTGTCTCGAATATAATAATTTATTTACATTTATTTACAACTTACATCTTTCAATTGATAATATTTTCAAATGTCATCAATAACTTATTGTAATTTAGTTTCACTATCCACTATTAATGATATGCCATCTGCCTACGACATAGAGTTATATCGTTGACTGTTTTATTTTCAATGCTTTTATATATATATATGTATATATCATCAGGTCGTTCACTCCAGAGGGGTACTGAATCGTTGCGTGCCATACCATCAAGAAGTATATAAAATTATCTACATCATATCCTGCGAAGACATTATCACTGAACGCTAACAGCTTCCTTCTGTCTATAATCTCATGATTTTTGTTTTAGCCTTGTTTATTTCACGTCTAAATTTGCGACTGATAATTTCACTTTTTCTAGCAATGTTATATGTATATATATATATATATATATATGTGTGTGTGTCTTGAAAAGGATTGGTGACAGACATCATTGTGTAACTACCTTTTTTCCTTGGCTGTTACATCGTTATTTATTACTTGCCGGTTCTTTTATAATTGAAAAAAAAATCTTCGCATCTATGTATTAATGAGAAAAATCATGAACATTTAATTTATATATATGTATATATAAGGGATTGAACATTTTTTCCATGTTTTAGGTAATTTTATCGCGCATTAAATTATACAATTGTTTCATCCGATATTTTAAATTTAGGACATCAAAAAAGAAAGAATTGCATCCTTCTATTCGCCAATATTTAATAGACGGAGATTTTTTTATCGGCGCCGCGCTTGGTACGACATTGGTAAAACTTGCATTCCGATATATGTCGGTAGAATCGGACATAACAAGCCAGAACAAAATGTTCGCCGAAACTATGTTAATTATTTCCTCAGTACTTCATCTTGGAAGATCAGGTAACGTGACGCAGGCTAAACCCTCGTTCACTATTACTTTGCCGCAACTATTATAATAAAATAGCAACAAACCATTGTAATATTTTCAGACTCCAGAAGTTGTCTCTCTGCATTAAAATTTCACATTACAACCCTCATTCCTCTCCCATAATACTGAAAATGCGCAATCATGTCACTCTTATTCAGCATTGTGTGGATTCCGGGCTACTCTGGAATCGGCGGAAATTTTCTCGCTGACTACTACACTGTCCTTCTATTATTGGACTGTTCATCGCTTATTCACCGCACATTGATATTCTGGCCATTGTTAAAACTGCCCACAAGGAATATTGGAATGTGGTCTGAAATAACGCTTATAATGACACATTATAAATTGCTTCAGACTGTTCTTCAATGCTTACCCTGGTTTACAATATACAGATGCCAGTTAACCAAATTCGTCTATTCATGATCGTCATATGCAGACTACGATTCAATAAAAATTCCAAATGAACCTTATTATCTCTCCCTACTGCGCACCCCCTGCAGATGCTGACCTTATTGCCGACAGGAATCACATATTTTTTGGATGTTCCTATTCTTCTCGTAACACATTATACAATCAAATCATATCCTTATTAATTCCTCCCCTTATAAACATATATTTCTTACTTGCTACTCGTAATGTACACATTTATATTTGTCCATTTAAGTTCATTCATGAATGTAATTTAGTAATATAACTACTATACATTTATTTAACATTTTATATTACAATTTGTAATTGGTAAACCTTGTGGAAACTCACAAAACAAAACTGATTATTATCGCTATCGTGAACCATCAAACCCGTGTATACATTATATATATATATATATTTATGTTGATCATACAATACGACATATTTAATTAACACTATTCAATAAATTTGTACACATTTTTTTTTGCATACCGACTCTTTGGTCATCAACGCAATGGATGATTTTAAGTATCTAGTTAAATAACAACACATCCCGATAGATGTAATGGTTTTTTGTTTTATATATATATATATATCACTATTTAAAATTTTTGTTATCTAAGCCCTGGTTTATTATTATTATTATTCAGTTGTAAGCACGTCTCGTCATTGGTGTTTCTTTAGTCGTCTAATCGGGTTGTCAGGAAGTCTAGTAGTATGCATCGCGTTATTAATGGATTTGGGTCATCTCTAAGTGCGCTGTGCATTCTATGATACTGTTGTTTATATACAGCCGTCACCAAGGGCACATTCAGACCATCCTGAATTATACTATTACGAATATAGTATGGCGCATTAGTCATAATTCTTAGTATTTTCGACTGAAGCGACTTTATTTTATTGAGGTGCGTTTTAGCGGCTGATCCATATATTTCTAGACCATATTTCCATATAGGAGCTACTATAGTTTTATATAGCATAACTTTGTTTTTAAGACTGAATTTAGATTTTCCTTCCCATCAGTGGGTATAAGGTCTTCAGCAATAGCTTTAACTTTTTCCTTGTATTAATGACATGTAAATTCCATGTTAAGCGCCTGTCAATTGTACATATTTACACTAGAAAAAATGCATTTTTTACATTATGTACATTTTTTTTTTCGATATTTCGGCATAAAATTCTATAAATAACGAATAAAATCTATATGTACATAAATATATGCCAAGT